>OY755175.1:5030109-5630109 GCA_963576735.1 Bedellia somnulentella | reverse complement strand
TTATGTTTGATTTTTATAATTAACTTTTTTTTTTTTTTTTTAATCATTACAATAACATATGTATTAACACATTGACAACGCAATGAGAATTGACCAGCCATTTTATTCGCTTTGATTATACCTTAAACATACTTAAACAAAATAGATTTTGTAGATAGCAAAAATTTTACTAATAGGTAAAAATAACTTCTAATAGCTATCTATTGTCCATTTATTTATATGGGTGGCTAGTCATAATCAAAATTACTCAACATTATACACTGATGAATTTGCGCAATCGCTATTTTTACTTGAACAGAAAATATGATATTATATCGGCTTTGAATAGCACTTACTCACTTCGATCGAGCTTTGGATTTAGGGTAGGACCCACTCAACTCCGGTAAGACGTTAAAGAATTTGTTATTCTGAAGCTTTACCTACCCCTTTTTGGAATTTACAGCTGTGAGTAAAAAATATGTCGATTATTTAATTTGTTCTGATGTAAATGCAGTTTATAAAAACCTATGAATTTATAGCCTTCAACATTCAAAAAGGCACATTTTATTAGTTCTACAGAAGAGAGCATTAGTTTTCGAGTAACTTATTTAATATACAAATAAAATTATCGACTGCACTTTTGGTTGCGCTAACATTAAATTGTCTATGTTTTCTTACGCGGCCCGGCATCATGATCACTGAGAAAATATACTAAAAAGTAATAACAGCAGAATAGGATGATTGAATATTGCAATATCCGAGAGCCAGTCCTCGTGAGATTGGATCACACGGGCAGGCTTAACTAAACTTCATTAGTCTAGTTTAGATAAACGTGTGAGTGAGGCGACGGTAGGCCTTATTGGATCCTGAGTGGCTGCGATACTGCTATGTGTATTGTACTATATCACCTTTTCCTATTAGATACTATGAAGACAATTATGATATGAGCTGTGTTGAGTTGGTTTAGAACAGCACTAACCCATTTCTTTTCACTTGTGAAGTAAGAAAATATTTAGGATTTTGGAGCTAGTTAATTAATTGTTGAGTGATATGGCTGCAGACCCATAACGAACAAACCCTTATTTCAAACTTCATTCTTCACTCAACTTCCAAAATTGGCTGAGGAATTTCTAATACTGAAACTCCGGCCCCGTTGTAGGTATTTTTTTGAGGTACTGCATATAAATCACAGAAAAAATTGAGAAAATTAATAACATCTGATACTCGATGTATACTGCTCTATATCATAACATAAATATAACATAAACGTTCACGCCGTTTATCCCCGAAGGGGTTGGCAGAGGTACCAATACTCCTGAACTCACATGGCAAGCGCCATCTAGTTTCCAGAGAAGGTACCCACGTTTTGCTTAGACAGTGTACTCACGTGATAGGGGGCAGGCCTATCGCCGTTTTGTACGAATACACTGTCACATGACTAAGTATAACTCAGCCATGTGGGTTTCCTCACGATGTTTTCCCTCACCGTTAGCAACCATGATAAATTAACCACACATATGACTTTATTATTGCTCTATATCCTCTTTGCCATTTGGTGTTAGTCTATAGATGGAATCACAACATTCATAACTGTCTCTATACTAGTGTGAGAACTAGTTCTAAGATTGGAATTTTATCCGGTATTGGTGAAACTGCAATGAAGTGTTTTTAACTATGCAAGGAGATAATGCAAAAAAATATTTATTAAATAGGATGATACATATGATTGTTTGCTTAGCTTATTTTGTAATATCGTATGGGCTTTTACAACCAGTTCCCAAAATATTATTACTTGTGGAAATATCGTGAGGTGTATGTTGTAAAGATACAATAAACAATTCGGTATGCAAAGTTTTTTTTTTGGTATTTATTAAATATTTTTATTCGATAGCAAACACGAAAATAAAAAACTAATTTGAATATTTTTCATTTAAAATGAGTAAAGTTATAAAGTAAAGTTATGATTTTTTTAAGATTGTTCAACTTTTGTACTTAATGACTTCATCAATCGAAAATATCACGTAGCGACATGCAAATATAGCGAAATGTTTGATAATTATGTTGCTAATTGCAAAACATTTCACGAATTTGTGATCTCAAATGAAATTATTACGATATTATACTAAAGAAACCTATTTTTCCGATATTTTATTAAAAAAACTGCAAAAACAAATGTCTTTGAAATAACACTGAAGGTCAAATACTGTTACAGTTTTTTGATAAAATAACGGTTACCTTAGCTTTGTTTGATTTAATTTCAAGAGAATATGTTTTAAAAACATATCTCGAAATGGTTTCGTAATCAGCACCACTTTTGTAAAACTTTGCATACCGAATTAAAAAAGTAACGAAAACTAAGTGATAGAATCACCTAGTTTTACCCTTTATTATTTTTAAAAGAAAATAAATATATAATCATTATTTTTTCCATTAAGTGTAAGGAGGGGAATAAAAGAAACACTTAAATTGAAAAGGCCCTTTATAAGTGGAGGGCCGGACGGAAGGCATCACGCTTCAGTTAATTAATCGGTGTTACTCAATAACGGTGTGACCAATTTAGCTGATTTATATATGGAAGTAGGAAATAGAAGAATTAGTAAGATGAATATCGTTTCATTCCTATTATTCCATTATTTCAAATAAAAATATATATTTAATTTGGTGCTTAACATTAAGCGTTTAAAGATTTTCAGTATGTTTACTTTATGAGCCAAAGTAAGTTTAACACTAAAATCAGATTGTCCATCACAAAAAACCTTTAAAAAAACCTTAGGCCAAAAAACTACGTGAATGCAATAATCCTCACCAAAAAACTATTCCTATTAATCGTTGACCGAACATTGAAGAGGAGATAGCAGCAAATAACATAATCTATTGCCTATTCCAATTCTGGGTAACCTAAACGAATCGTAAGCTATTGACACGATATATCTACGCGGTGGACGTCCGGCGCCGGCTGTCGTCGGCTACCTCGCCGATATATTGCTTGGCAGATTTTGAGGGGTTATTCTGGATTGTTACATTAATATTCTTATAGTAAGATCTTTGCCATGTAGTGCCGGCTTAGAATGTCACTACCACTTTCAACCCTCGGATGTCGTAAGAGGCGATCGGTATTCGGCGTAGGGTGTAGGGCTTTTTAAAGTGATTTTTGGGCGATTCGGATGGAGGCCCATCGCCAATGGTACTTTTTTCTATCATCTTCAAAATATGGCTGGAGAGTTTTTAGCTGTGAAGCTCTGGCAACCCCTTTTTGGGATTTATAACCGTGGGTATAACGTAAGGTCTTAGCATTTAGGTTGGGTTTCCTGAAAAATAGTTTTCGGGAAATTATTGGACATTCTGTCTACTGTTCTTTGCATTTTGTATGGTCAGAGAAACTGCGGGATTGAGAAAAATATAAACTTTTGCTATTGCAAAAATGATTTCTTTTTATTAATATATATACTTATTAAAATTTCCTACTCCCTAACTCATTGTTATTCGTTTTACTTATTAACATAAAAAGTAAGTTTAATTTTCATTTTTGAACCGCTAGCTAAATAGACTTTATTCATCGACGACTGGTAATTTAATCTGTCAGTACAATACTGAATCAACAAGACATTAAATTTCCAATTTTTAAAGGCCTTTGAAATGATTATTATTACAAAACTATGAGAACTACCAATTTAATATTTGTGCGAGTAATATAACAAAATAAAAAAACTATTAGTAGCTGCCCAACGAGATCAGATCGCATTCGACAATTGACTATTCATCAATGCAGTTTTTGACAAACAAAAGTTGCATTCGGTTAGTTGTATAGATACATACATACATACATATACTCACGGCTATATTTCCCTAGAAGGGGTAACCAAAGCTAAGGAATTATAAATTCCTCAGCCGCTTTTGGAAGTTGAGTGGGGAAAAGATGGTAAGAATAAAGGTTTTTGGTGATGGGTCTCCAACCGCATCGCCCAAAAATCCAATAAAAAGCCCCAATACCCTTAGTCGCCTCTTACGACACCCGTGGGTAGAAAGGGGTAGCGACATTCTAAGCCGGCACTACACGGCAAATTTATAGTTATATAATTGTATATAATATAAATGTATAGATACGAGTAGTTTATCTGTTGCAGAAAATAGAATCTGAAATAATACACAAACATTTATATTGTACATTTTGTAGGATGAAAAGCTACAATATTATTTAGAGACAGAATCAGCTCTTTATACTTGACTTGAGAGCCATTGGCTATTCACCTCCCTACTTACCAATCGCACAAAGGAAGCCATCTTAGAAAACGATGTTTGATTTATTTTCGTGAATTGAAAATCGTACTTATACTTTATCTACGGAAATAAATTCAGTTCAACATATGCAGATCTAAAATCAGAATTTAGATATTAGATGGCTCTACCTGTAGGTTTGGAGGTAGTTAACCCTTTATAAGGCAGAGGGCATATAGCGACTACCATAATTTTAACCGTACCTAGCTTCAAATAGAAGTGAAATACAATGATTTTTTATCATCCCTTGCCTTATAAAGAGTTAAAACTAGAATCGCTTTTTAATTTTGGGTTGAACTTGGATTTGATTTCGAAAATTCAGGATATTTGGCCCTTATCCCAACCAAACATTGATAAAACTCACAAATTAAATACATCAGCATGGCAAGCACGAGCCGTGTTTAAACTAGTTATCGCGTGGGATAAAGCAGCTATCTCTTATGCACTATCTTATACTGCCATCTCATTCTAAACGTTATCGTGTCGATAAAATAGCGCTCGTGCTTTCCCTCCTGAGGCCTAGTACGAGGGCTACTTTATCGACACGATATCCGTTAGTATGAGATGCCATAATACCCATACTTTGTAAGTGCGTCAGAGATTACTGTTTAATACCACGCGATATCTTAGTAAAAGAACGCTCGTACTAGTTATACAGAGCGAGCTTTTCGGGAATCGAACTAAAGACATCCAATAAATAAAGAATAAATAAAGGAAAGAAAAATTTCGACACAGGCGGGAATCGAACCCGCGACCTCGGGTATACGCCCCCGTCGCCGTCGCTCTGCCAATTGAGCTACCGTGTCAATTGGCTGCCAGTGCGAAATTCTTCTATCCTTTATTTCTTTTACACTTTTAAGTTGTGTTTCTTTTACACTTTTAACCACATGAGGTTTTCATGAACAAAATCATTCAAATTAAAGACATCCAATTCCAGCTGAATACTCTAACCGATACCATGAGTATATATATTATTTGCTCTATATTTTTTATTTGCCATTTAATTTAGAATATTATGTAGGTCCACATACTATTGTTAATTGAATGGCGAAAGAGTTACGACTGAATTTTTGATATAGTCATAACATTTATTATCGCTAATTGGTGATCAATAACAATACCATTTGGGTCGATTTAAGCAAAGCTAAACAGTTTTTTTGTAAATACTCTAAATGTTCTCGGAACCGCGACTTCACAACCCTCTTAAGTCACATTGGTCAAAGCTCTAGTACGACCCCTTATGTAGTTTTTTCATCGTCTCCCATCTTCTTGAAATGTGTCATTAAGTTAATATAAAGTTTACGAGGTACAAAGTATTTCACTGAATATATATTATTAAAATGAACTGCACAATGGGCCTACAAATACCTGCATTTTTTTTAAAATGTTCTGTAAGTTACCTGTATCAGCCTCTAATTGATTTGAGAAAACTGATTTCTAAACAGAAGCAAGCGTTTAAATGAAACGAAATGTCTTCGATCGGTCAAGTTCTAAATGGAACCTTCTGATCTGTTGGTCCCGTACTTTCTAATATTTTGTTATTGTTAAAAAACAATATTGAACTTAGATTTTAAAAATCTCTGTATCTAACCTGGTTATTATACTATTAACTTCAAGGGTTAGTATCGTACTTCTATTAAAAGCATAATATCTGAAATAATTCTTCTTTCTTTAATTCAGCTGTGTAGTGTCAGCTTAGAATAGCACTACCCCATTTCTTCCGGTGGGTGTGCGTAAGGGATTTTTGGGCGATGCGGTTGGAGACCCATCACCAACAACCTTTATTTTAACATCTTTATCCCCACACAACTTCCAAAAGTGGCTGAGGAATTTCTCATTCCTTAGCTCTGGCTACCTCTTCTAGGGATTTATAGCCGTGAGTATATGTATGTATGTTCTTTAATTCTTTTAATTCTTACCACTCAAAAACGGCAGTCATCTCTTCAGTGGCTCTGTAAGATTACGGATCTCTAAAAACAAAGTACGAGATTTGTATAATTTTAAGGTTTATTCCGGTGCGATTTCCTTCCCTTGAATCCTCGAGTTCCAGGGCCTGAATATTTTATCATGACAAAAGCGGACCGTTTTATTCAAAGAAAATTTATCATTTCATTTATGAAGGGTCGGAATTTTATGCGGACTTAATTTAGGAATTTTTAGACGGATGAGTTAAGTCGAACGTTATAAATCGCGTTTATTTCCCCTGATACGAGTTTTAATTTAATAAATTCTATTCGCTTTCCTTTTTTGAGCGTATATTCATGGTCTTTTTATTGCTCAGATTCAAAACAAAAAAGAGCATTACATAACAAACATTCAAAAGGTTGAAATACTTCTTGCTGATTTTTTTGTTATAATCTTTATTAACACTTTTTTATCTTTAAATGTATGAGTTTTTATTTATTTGTGCATTTAATTTAATTTTCCGTGTAGTGTCGGCTTAGAACAACACCACCCCATTTCTACCCGTGGGTGATCGTAAGAGGCGACTAAAGGTTTAGGGGCTTTTTAAGTGATTTTTGGGCGATGTGATTGGAGACCCGTCACCAAAATTATTTATTATTACCATCTTTTCCCCAATCAACTTCCAAAAGTGGCTGAGGAATTTCCCATTCCAAAGCTCTGGCTACCCCGTTAAGGGATTTATAGCCGTGAGTATATGTATGTATGTATTTAATTTAAATTAGAAAAAAGACAGCGACTTCGCCTTCTCACGGCAATAAAAAACTGTGAAAAACGTTTTGAGGACTTCCTTTAGGTACCAAAAGTTTTATCTAACATTAGATCAATAGTTCACCACACACTAGCCGTGAACAAAATCAAATATACCCTTACACTATTGGTACGAGGGCTGCTATTTATGTATCCGGAATAAAAAAAAGAAACAAACATATATCAATTAATATGGTTTTATTGCTTCTCAAAATATTCGCCGCTCAGATCTATACACTTTTGCATGCGTTGAAACCAATTTTCATAGCACTTTTTCCACTCAGACTGAGGTATCTCCAAAACGTGCATTTTGAACGCATCGACTGCCTCTTCGCGGCTCGAAAAACGTTGACCACGTAATTTTTTCTTCACATTTGGAAATAAATAAAAATCATTGGGTGCCAAATCATGGCTGTACGGCGGATGACCTGTCAATTCGATCTTTTGAGCTTCTAAAAACTGAGTTGTGACGGCCGACCTGTGACAGCTAGCATTGTCGTGATGCAGAATGATTCTACGTTGTCGGTTAGTCTTTCTTATTTGTTCAAAGACTTCCGGCAAACAAATGGTCGTATACCACTCCGAATTAACAGTTTTACGATTCTCTAAAGGCACTGTAGCTACATGGCCATTTATACCAAAAAAACAAGCGACCATTTGCTTCAATGTGCTTTTTGCACGAATAACTTTTGTTGGGTTCGGCTCATCTTGGAACACCCACACCGTGGACTGCTGCTTAGTTTCGGGGTCGTAAGCGTAGATCCAAGATTCGTCACCTGTGTAGATATTATAAACAGCTTTTGACGCACCACGGTTGTATTTTTTTAACATTTCTTTGCACCAATCGACACGAGCCTGTTTTTGATCAATACTCAAGTTGTGCGGAATCCAACGGGAGCAAATTTTTTTTACAGCTAAATGTTCATGAAGTATCTTATGTATGCTCGTCATACTAATGCCCAGAGATGCCTCTATCTCACGATATGTAACATGACGATCTTGAGTTATTAGTTCCCGGACAGCATCGATGTTTTGAGGTACAACGACCGTTTTAGGGCGACCTTCTTTAATTTCATCAGTAAGCTTAGATCGTCCACGATTAAACTCGCTAAACCAGTGATACACAGTGGTCTTTGAGGGTGCTTCATCCCCAAAAGTCGAAGTAAGCTGATCGATGCACTGTTTTTGAGTTAGACCACGCCGAAAATCGTAAAAAATCATGGCACGAAAATGTTCACGAGTTAAATCCATGGTGGTGAAGACACGCAATTTTCAAAATGACGCTACGATGTGAAAACAATTGACAGTCACATAAAAATAAATGTATTCTAAAGCTAAAGAGTTCTATTTTTAAATGATGTAATTACTTTTTAAATTATTGTTCTGTAAGTGGCCAGTTCCGGATACATAAATAGCAGCCCTCGTATCAACAAATAAAACAGATTATACATTAACTTAGTCCCAAATTAACTAGGTGCAATAACGGCTTATTATATAAGGTGTAGCAGTATCAAAGATATTATTTATTTTGTAATATACATACACTTGCAGCAATAAAATACATAATCGAAGACTACGAATATTGGGAATCGAAATCGACACCGGACCCGAAACCTAATCTTCTAACCACTGGAGCAGAGATTTAGTGCAGATATATTCTTACAGGTACAAATTTCAAAAAATATTATTCGTCAGTCACTTATAAAGGTCGGTTAAAAACTAAAGGTCGGTTGGCTAAACAATCATGTGGGTGTCATGTTAGAGCGCACACTACTGCGGACTCACTCGCACATAGCAGCGTCTCACTCACATTCCTACATCGCGGTATGTAAATGATTTTCGAGTTAAGCATAGATACAAATTATAAGTTGGTACACAGCAGGGTGTACTTGCTAGTATATCTGTGCTGTTTCCACAATCACTTAAAATGGCCCAACAAACCCCTAAATCGCCTCTGACTACAACTGTGGGTAGTAATATTTGACATATTTCTTACCGCAGCTGTGTAACCTACTATACACACACAAACGTAGTCCATAAACAATAGTTAAATAAAATTCATATATTTCAAAGTTCCGGTGATAGTTCATAATATTATGCATAAACATGTTCCGCCACCGCCCCGCCGCCCCGCTAGGTGAAACTAAACGCAGTCTAGTGTAGACGGCGCGCCTGGCCGCGTTCCCACTTCATTTACCAGCCAACCGTGCTGAAAGAGTTGAAAAATCCCTAGAAGGTGTACCCAGAGATTCAGGATAATAAGTCCTCAGCCGCTTTAGGAAGTTGTTTAGAGGAAAAACTTGTAAAATAAAGCATGGTTGATGATTTCTTCAATTCAATCACTTGAAATGTCCCAAACACTTGTTACTTCCCTTATTAAACTTACCAAACCATCGCGAAAAAAACGATTAATCCTATTTTAAACTTCCATACTGTGCACACGAACGTAGTCCATAAACAATAATTAAATACAATATGTTTCAAAGTTCCGGTGAGTAATCTATACTTATAATAAATCTGTAGAGAGGTCAATTCTGTACATGGAATATATTTTCAAAATAACTATCAGGGGGTGATTAGGGATCGATACTGATGCCAAAAATGCAATCAGTAAAATTTTTGTCTGTCTGTCTGTCTGTCTGTCTGTCTGTCTGTCTGTCTGTCTGTCTGTCGGTTTGTATGTTCCTTATGGAAACAAAAACTACTCGACGGATTTTAACGAAACTTGGTACAATTATTCTTCATACTCCTGGCCAGGTTTTTGTATACTTTCCAGCAGAATAGTAAAGGGGAATGTTGGGAAATTTTGGGAAAACGGGAGAAGTTACTCCATTTTTTAAGCTTCCGTCGCGTGTGCAGCCTTAATCGTCAAAGTTACATAGAAATCACGTATGACGGAAATATTCTACATAAAATTATCTAAAAAATATTCCGCAACAGTATATGTCTATCTTTTATGGTTGACTCACAACAACACGTGTAACTCCTGATAGCTTAGCAGTTCGGCGCATTCTGATTATATTTGTTTTCTCTTACGTTTATAATACTTTCAATCACCCTTATTTCAAAAGTTAACATTATTACCTACTCAATAAAAAAAGAATCATAGAAATCGGTATAGAAACACCAAAATTAATAGTCCCAACATAATAGTCGCACGCGATCTAAACCAAATCCTTAGTAATTTACATATTACGTACTAGATGGCGCCAGTAGTTGCATCAATTAAAACCTAAAAATTAGCTTAATTTCGGAGATATTGATCTGAACCGATCATAAAAGCGCTTTCAAAATCACAAAGTAACACTATATTCAGACATGAGTGCTGTAAGTTGTAATAAAGGCGCTAATTTCATAACGCTTGAGCAGTGATTGAAGAAACCTCCAATATTTTTAAAACTACGCTACCCGTGCGAAGCGGGGCCGATCCACTAGTGTCATAATATTATGCATAAACGTGTTCCGCCGCCGCCGCCCGCCGCCGCGCCGGGTGAAGCTAAGCGCAGTGTAGTGTATACGGGGCGCGCCTGGCCGCGTTCCCACTTCATTTACCAGCCAACTGTGCGGGAACCCGGGCCAGCTCTTTCTACTTAACCGGAAACTTATTTATCGCTGCCAATTAGTATTTATACTACCTTTTTACTTGTCAAGTGACTTTTATTGCACTGAATTTAATTTAGGCATGTCACAACACTTGTTTATAACTAATCTGTGAAATTTAGTTTATTATTACGCACCAGAGCAATAACGTACTTTCTTTTCTTAATTCGATTTCTTAGCGGTTAAATACCATCTATTGATGAAATAATTCTGGTTTAAAATCGCATTATCCCGGATTTGATATGACTACGGAAAAAAAACAATTGGTTTTTGATGAACAGTACCAATACAGCTATAGCTTAAAATAGATACATCCATCCAGGAACAGAAATCCCGACATGTTTTCTACATAAAGCTACCTACGATTAATTTAAAAGGCTGAGTTACGAGTAAATAAGGAAAAAGGATTCATTTTATTCACGGATGTTAAAGCGTTGCTGGATTAGCTGCTCGACTGCGGTGGTAAATAAAAAATTCAACGTCCGACAGGAAATTTAAAGGGTCCCTAATGTGATTCGGACGCTCTCGTGTCAACGTTTTTAGGTCATGACTCCATGAGACACCGCTGTCAAGTACATGGCTGGCTTATAATGAGTTTAGTCTTGACTTCAGTATGAAGATACGAAAATAGAAACTAATACTTGGAAAGGTATTGGAATGGAAGAATAATAAAGATAGACATGTAATTTAGTTGATTTGTACTTGAATGTGCGCCACAGGTACTAAAAAGCTATTTAAAGATTTAAGTGACTTGTTTTCGCCCTTTCTAAAATTTACGTATTAGGTTATATAAAAATATTTATTGGTATTTCTAAGACTCTTTTGTATCTGCCTATTCTCACAACTATCTATATATTTTTAAAGTGGTATTTCAAAGACTTTTAGAAGTTGAGTAGAGAAAAGATAGTAAAACAAACAATCGTTATCATTGGAAATTTATATAATATCTCCAAGATTCTTCAATCGCCCACAAATCACCCACGGGATGAGACGTAGTACCTAGTAAAATTATAAACAAATCAAGGGGCGTGAGTAAGCTATTTTTTATGACAAGATATTCCAAAAACAAAACAAGTATTACTAACCTAGGGGCTCGATCTTACCCTGAATAAGGATATTTATACAGTCCGCCATAGTCTATGAGATGCTGGCCTAATGCGGTTTGGCAGACTAACGACTGCTACCGTGATAGCTACCGGAACTATGATCAAGTCATAATAAGAGTACATTACATGAAATTATTTTAGTTGTTATAATCATTGAATGTGAGTGATTCGTTTCTGTTACATAAACCGAATTAAAAGAAATAAAAATTAAAGAATAACATAATAGTATCGCAAATTTTTAAAAAGCTTTTAGAAATTCAAGCAAGGTTTCTAACAAAGATTTCAGTTTTGCAATCCCAACCCAATCCAATCTAAATCTCAAGTTAAAACGATTTTTAACTTTTTAATTTGAGTAAATGAAAGAAGTTGGCTAGTAAAAGTTTCTGTCGCATATTCAAAGGAGGTAGGCGAGGTTTGGGAGGCGGTCGCAATGCAGACTTTTAAAATATTTACTATCGACTATATTGCAGAGACGAACCGTTTTAGACTTGTACGTTCTGAATAAAATATATCAAGCCGTGTGGGGGCGTATTTTATTATACGTTAAAAATTGTTTTCAAACACGACCTACATTTGTTTACTGTAAAGTCACAGGAGAGCTTATTTATTCATTCAAAGAGTCGGCGTTTGTCTCCAAGAATCGTCTTGAGAGAAATATTTTACTAAAAAAACGAAAATTTAACTTATTTATTTTACATAGATATTTTGATAACAAATTGAATTAAAGTCAACATCATAGTCCAAAAGTTTATCTTATTGGATTTTTATTCGGAAAAGAATAGGTTATTTGTTTGTATTGTTATTTTTTTAATACCTACCATAACCGAGCTACAACATAATTTTTTAAACTACTTTCAATTGACACAGTTCTAAAAAATACATTAACACAACACAAATACATTAAATAAAGCTTTTAATTAATGAATCCAGGTTTTTGAATCCTCGATGCTTAAATGCATAACACAGTCCCGACAGACTATATTAAATTTAAGCAGCTTAATAACTTAGCAAAGAGAGAAAACCATTTAAAAAAGCAGAACGAAGCCAATATGAGGACATTAAAGTATTGGAAGAGTGATTATTATTCAGGATTGCACAAAGATTTGCCGTGTAGTGCCGGCTAAGAATGTCGCTACCCCTTTCTACCCACGGGTGTCGTAAGAGGCGACTAAGGGTATTGGGGCTTTTTATTGGATTTTTGGGCTATGTGGTTGGAGACCCATCACCAAATACCTTTATTTTTACCATCTTTTCCCCACTCCACTTCCAAAAGTGGCTGAGAAATTTATAATTCCTTAGCTCTGGCTACCCCTTCTAGGGAAATTTAGCCGTGAGTATATGTATGTATGTATGTATGATCTCATTCTGTGCCAATAACATTTATTCGCGTGTATATAAGTAAGTTATGTGTGTTGTACAACCCAGCCCTGCTATGACCATTTTGGGTCAGGGGTCAGGTTTTTCTAATAAGAAGACAAGTGTGAATAAAAGTTCTCATATGAACCCCGATAGCAGCTGCAATAAATAAGTTATCAAGCACATAATAATTTTACGATACACATTGATCTATAAAGTAGCTTTATTGTGGAATAAAAAGAAAATGGGTGGAAAATGATGCTTCTGCGGTTGCCATCTGTGTTTTATGAAGATCCATAAAATATGAATGAGGCTACAATAATATGCTGAAAGGAGTTGTATTGTGTGTTAAGTTCTTGTTCATCAATATCTGAATGTCTCGTAAAATACCTAAAATAAAGTTCACTTGTCACAGTTTCTGTCTCAGATGCAGCTGAACCGATTTGAATGAAATTTTGCATACACATTCGGTATGTCTGTTTGTAACTATTACGTTACTATACTCCTATGCGATAAAAGTTGTCCACTATTTTAATATTATTTTGTAGTCTAGAAATTCTCTAGAGATAATTTATATGGCTAAACTACTATGATAAAATATAGCAACTATGATAAAAAAGGGGTCTTTGAAGTCAACTGATCCTTATTTTGGAACACCTTTTGGAGTAGAATCATGTCGATGTAATATGAGTAGGAAATGACCACGAAAGACACTTTTGAATCAGATTAGAAATATAATAAGGCAGGCACCTGAAATGTGAAGAACTCGAGAAATTTGCCAGAGTCGTAAAAAGTGGCCATCGATAATATCTGCCTACCCTAATGATAAGTAATAACGTGAGTATATGTATTCATATACTCACGTTATTCATATACTCAGGTCATGCAAATATTTCAATGACATAAAAGCTATAAAAATTATTTACTGCTCATATGTGCGCAGCATCTTAGAGTATGCATCTCCAGTTTGGAACCCCGGATATAAATGCTATATATCTAGGTTGGAATCCTTACAGAAAAGATTCCTGAGATATTTAGAATACAAATCAGGAACTTTAGACACCAACTATATAGAGCGATGTAAGAGATACCATTTTATTCCACTAGAATTTAGGAGGCAAATAGCAGATGTAGACTTTCTGATGAAAATCGCAAATGGTATGATTGATTGCACTGATTTATTGTCCTCTATCCACTTAAGGGTACCGCGCTCAACTTCACGGGACCAACAAACTCTTGCTGTTCCGCTTGCTCGTACGAACTATCGCAGAAATACTTTTATGACTCGAGCGGCTCGAAGCTTTAATTCACTGAGTAGTCAAGTTGATTTAGACTTTTTTAATACCAATACCTCACTGTTTAAAAAAAATATGGCAAATTTATTCTTTTAGGATGATCACAAATCTTTCTATTTCTATCCAGTTCATTATTAAAACCACAATTTCTTTCTTGATTGTCAAATTTGTTAATCTACTATCTTTCCTAGTTCTTATATTGTTAGTTAATTTACAGTAATACTTAATTAAGCGCATGTTCGTTACCAATATGTGAAAACTTTTTTTGGCTATGTTTTAATTTTTATTGTTTTTTTGCTAATTGTTGTGTTAAAGCTGTTTGTTTTCCGTAAATAAATAAATAAATAAATAATAAATATATTTATTTATCTGAAGTTACACGTATCAAAGAGCCTCTATAAATAAAACAAAGCAAACGAGACTAACAACTACGGTTAATGATCGCAAAGGGGGTGGTGACACTAGGGGTGGAATGTAACATGGCTCGATGACCAATAATTCGCATGATTGCGCCCGCAACACCCCTATCTTGTTAACGTGCACAATTACCGACCACAACCTTATTTTATTAATAAAATAGTAAAATTTTATGGACAACTTGTGAATGAAATTATCTGCATATGGTTACTTTTTTTTCATTATGTCATCTGTTTTTTCTCCTGGTGTTCATAAAAGCTATTCTTGTTTCATTGCATATTATAATATAATTACAATAATTATTGTTTGGACAGTGCACTTACATGATAAGGGCATATATAGGTATTGCCAAAAAAACAGGAATATTATAAATAAGAAAGTCTGTATATGCAATCTTCTCTTGCAATATTCTTGTAATACAATAACTGTCTCGTGTGAGAGCCTTTGTATACCAGAAGGAAGACACATATTTCCCTTTTATATGTCTCGTCTTTCAAGACTGGTATCATAAAAATGGGTGTAATTTCATAAAATGTTAAGATTAGAGGATCGCCGTATTTTAACTGACCTAACCGTTCTACATGATATAATACATGGTCGTTTGGATAACCCAAACTTACTTGCACAGGTTGGACTTAACACGCCATCATATAGGACTCGCCATACCATAAACAGTTTTTTTTCCGTACCAATTTCCAGAACTAACTACTCACAGAACGCTCCTTTTAGTCGTATTTTATCCGAATATAATAAAAACTTCCATGATTTAGATCTATTTAATCTAAGTAGATGCGCTTTCAGGAAAGCTGTAATGGACGTACTTTTTAATTCTTAAAATACATATTATATTATGAGTATAATTAATAACACATACATTCTTATATGTCACATCACAGATTTTATTTGTTTTACACACACACACACATATACACACACATGCACATACACACACCCTTGAGATATCGTGGATCAAAACAATTTTGCTTTAAATATTGTTGTTAATATCTATTTTATTTCCTCTTATAATTGTATGTATTTGTTAGAGTTACTTGCTATAAAAAAAAACATGTGTTGAAAATCAAATGTAACGTAAAAACAAGATTATTGTTAGATATGTTTTCTGTACATCTGTGAACATCTGTTATTGGCCTTACTTGATTTCTATTATTAACTGTGTATTTTTGCTTATGTCGCTGTTGATGTTCCTAATAAAAATAAATAAATAAATAGTGGTATCAAATACTCAGTAATTTTAATGAATGTAGCTGTGTAGTAGTGACTTAGAATAGCACTACCCCATTTCTTATCGCGAGTGATCGTAAGAGGCGACGATTATCGGGCGATGAGGTTAGAGACCCATATCACCGACAATCTTAATTTTACATTGTTTTCCAAACTCCATTCTGAAGTTCTGACAACCCCTTCTAGAGTTTCATAGCCGTGAGTATATTAATACAATTCGGTATGCAAAGTTTTTTTCTGGTATTTATTAATTTTTTTTATTCGATAGTAAACACGAAAATAAAAGACTAATTTGAATATTTTCCATTTAAAATGAGTAATTGTAAAGTTATGTTTTTTTAAAGATTGTTCAACTTTTGTACTTAATGACGTCATCGATCGATAAAATCACGTAGCGACATGCAAATGAAGCGAAATGTTTTATAAAAATGTTGCTGATTGCAAAACATATCACGAATTTGTGATGTCAAATGAAATTATTACGATATTATACTAAACAAACCTATGATTTCCGATATTTTATTAATAAACTGTAAAACCGTAAGTCTTTGAAACAACATTGAAGGTCAAACACTGTTACAGTTTTTTGATAAAATAACAGTCATCTTAGCTCCAATTGATATAATTTCAAGAAAATATTGTTTATAACCATAATATCTCGAACTGGTTTTGTAATCAGCATCACTTTACTTTAGTAAAACTTTGCATACCGAATTTTAGTAAGACAGTACAGGATAAACAATACTATTCAAACATAATAAAGGTATGTAAAAGGTAATAAAATATAAGTTTATTCTATTTTAATAGTCTTTTATTAACATACATACATTCATATACTCACGGCTATAAATCCCTAGAAGGGGTAGCAAGAGCTAAGGAATTAAAAATTCCCCAGCCACTTTTGGAAAGTTGAGTGGGGTAAAGATGGTGAAATAAAGGTTGTTGGTGATGGGTCTCCAACCGCATCGCCCAAAAAATCCTTAAAAGCCCCGATACCGATAGTCGCCTCTTACGTACACCCACCGGAAGAAATGGGGTAGTGCTATTATAAGACACTACACAGCAAATCTTTTATTTCTTTGACTAAAATAGTCTATTTTATTTTACGAATATTTTATTTACTACTATTAATCAAAATTTAATATTTGTCACGATCAAAGACTGGATTTCTAATTTTAAGTTCTGATAACCGTAAGTGTACTTACCTCACAAAATAATTTAACTATATAGAGTATATATAAAAAGTTTTCGGAACCCTGAGCTACGCTACCCTTAAAATGCGGTATTTCTGTTCGTAGTCAAACAATTTATTGCAAAGCTAACAAATTAATTAAGAGTAAAACAAATTGAAGGAATTTGAATCTATAAATATTTGAAATTTTCATCCGCCATTATTGCTTTAACAAAAGATCGCAAGCTTTTCCCCGATTAGCTATTAATATTCGGAATGCCGTTTCGTTGGATCCCATTGTTTCCACTCCATAAATTGGGGCTGAATCTTTTCACTGAGTTAGCACAATGACATAACGACACGCATTTTTCACTTTGACCTATTTTTGTTCCTACATCATTTACTACTCTATATGAAATTGCTTCCGAGTAGAATGAGAAGAAAAGGCTTTGATAATTAATAATTAATTTTGAAATACCAAGTGAGGGAAAAAAAACTTAAATCCCAATGTGTCGTAGGAATAATGACTTTTAGTTATTTTTTATTGTTTACCGCGACGACATACCGGGGCGATGTCGCGGCTTCACGTCCGTGTCGATTTTTTTCTTTCCTTGATTGATTAGTAAAATAAAAACGGCATGAGGTATCGTGAACAAAAAGGCTAATTATTTTTATACTTTTTTGGTAGGCACAAGTAATTGAAATACAAACAAATATTATTTTGTTATATGATACTCGAAATGAAGTCCGGACAGTACTTAGTAAATGCCTTAGGTCGATGGATTTCAACCGATGAAAGACAGGGGTGGCTATCAATTTGACCTGTATATTATTATAATTTTTTATTCTCCTCGTCCCCATACGTGAAATTGAGGGCTCTAAAATAGCCAACACTTTGAAAGATATAAATTCCGAAAATAGTCAAATTTGTGTCTGCGCTTGTATCAGCTTATGTTTAGAATCACTTTATTCTATGGTATTTCGTTCAAAGCAAATTAAGGAATCTGGAGCATTTAAAGTTAATTTTGGAAAAAAAAATTAAAACTGTTCACGTCGTTAATATTAACATTATCTTTATTTTTTTTTATTTCCAAAAGTAACTCCCGTTATGCTTTATGCAATTAAAGCTATGAATATAGGCCTGGGATACGTATTTGGGTATTAGAATAGTAATGTTATGGAGATAAAAGAAGCTACAAATAACTGAGCGTACGTATCAAAGAGATCCCTGTATGAAATTCGAACAAATATGATAAACCCAGCTGGAGATTTACCGGACAATCGAATTGGAAGCTTTGTGCCTTTGTATCGCATAACACAATAGACTGCATGATTCGATACACTAATATATTTATCTTGCAACTACACAAATGGCAATTTTGCAAAATCTGGATCTAGCTTTAAAGAAATAAGTTTTTAATAATAAGTAGTGAAAACCAGAACTTAAAAATGTATCCTATACCTTGTAATACTTCAAAATGTATAACTTTATGTCTCAGTAGTAAGAGCTTGGCTTTTAAAGGCTTGGGTTCGTATCATCAAATTTCTTAGTATTTTTAAAAGTCGAACCTATCTTTAATATCTATGAATATGTGTAGGTTTTTTACCAAGGATACTCTACTACACTACGGATGGGCCCTGTGGTACTATATCTAAATAACGTTATGCAAATAATAATCATATCGCAACAGAAATATTCCATATGCCGTTTTCTCTTTCTAACCTTCCGAGTTCAATCTTTTGAAAAAGAGAACAAAACATGTTTACTTCTTGTTGTTTATGGCAAAATTTCGTCAAGACGTTACGACTATGATAGCGCGTACCCAGATCGGCCATCTTAGTTGCCATTTGATCTGTGAAGTTGCTTTGTAAACAAAAGTGTTGATTGTGTTTATTGTGTTTTGGACATTGATTAATCAAGTTTTAGACCATAAAATTACATGGGTAATATAAATGCACAATGCCCTGTTGCTCTGTTAAAGATTGTGGCGCCCGTAATAGCGAAAATCAGCCTCAATTAACTTTGCACAAGTAAGTAATTATTTTCTTTGTTTTCACTTCGGTCAAGAGTATTTTTTTGGTGTATTTCTTGCTTCCTCGATGTGATCAGAGGAAACTTCATGATCATTGTAATATTTTCGCCATAAAAGGCTTAGTTTTCATGATTTCTTCCAAAATTATTTCCTCTCATTGTTTACCTAGTGATGTGAAACACTGATCATTTAGTATTATCGATGTTTAAGTACTATCGGATTCGGTTTAATTTAGTTAACCTATTAAAAATCTAAATGCCTTCCAACATGTAGGTAACATTATTTTTATAGTTTACACTTTTCTTCATATTTGTTACTTTGAGGTGGTTATTGATTACTAAAATTAAATAATTTCAGGTTTCCTACAAGTGAAGCACGGAGAAAAAAGTGGCTTGATGGTATTGGCTTTGAAAACATCAACCGTCGGCATAAAAATTGATATTGCATTTTAAAAAAATGGTATAGTTTATCATAAAAAAATCACGAATGAAAAGGTTTATTAACAGTAAAGTAGGTTATAACAAATTTACGTTATTTAAATATGAATAAATGTGACATTTTAAATTTAAATACGTTGTTTTTTTATTATTTATATGTACGATCTTGCAATATAAGTCAAGCACAGCATCAATAATTTGTTGTACGTGTACGACAACTGTGTAGTGTCAGCTTAGAATAGCACTACCCCATTTCTTCCGGTGGGTGTACGTAAGAGGCGACTAACGGACTTTTAACGGCGTTATAAGGGAATTTTGGGCGATGCGGTTGGACACCCATCACTAACAACCTTTATTTTACCAACTTTTCCCCACTCAACTTCCCAAAGGTGGCTGAGGAATATGTCATTCCTTAGCTCTGGCTACCCCATCTAGGGATTTATAACCGTAAGTAAGTATATGTTATGTGTACGACAACCGATTTAAAGTCGTCCTTGAGCATATGGCACCCATTATTAATCTCACTGAACCACTGATCAATGCACTGCAAGTTAAAAAACTTACCCCACATAATAAATTATCGCTCGAAATTGTTCATGAGTTAAATCCATGGTGATGTGTGATCCATGGTGGCGAAACGAAGGTTTAAAACTGGTGTTAAAATATCTAGATCTAAATTAAAAGTATGTGCCCACTGTTGTTATAAATTATTTCTACATAAACATGTTGGCAAATTTATCGATATTTTTCTATTCTGATTCTTGCAGGATACAACCCTAGGTCAGCCATTTTAAGTGCCAATAGGCCACGCCCCCTGCTACGCTCCGAGAGTGTTTAGGGCCGATCCCTAGTGTAGAGTATCCTTGTTTTTTACCCACCTAACGTACCCATAATGTAATCTGTAACCTTATAAAACAGTAGAAGATAAGCATAAAGTTCTTTATAGCATCAGAAATGGGCGGTCAATTCAGAATAATTTGGTCTATTTGTATTCCATGTCCTAGTTTGGCCTTAAGCTTGCCCTTTAGAAACCTTAGCCGTGTAGTGTCGGCTTAGAATAACACTACCCCATTTCCTCAGGTGGTTGTACGTAAGAGGCGACTAACGGTATTAGGGCTTTTAAGGTATTTTTGGGCGATGCGGTTCACCACCATCATTCGTCCTCCACCTCTTTCGTCCGATTCGTGTTCGTAAATAGACGTGTCGTTGCTACTCTGATTAAAAATTAAAAATAGTTTCAAGCTAATTTGTTTCCTACGCCGTTGTAATAGTGTTGAACTTACCTTCAATTCTATTACAAAGTAAAACAGGTGTCTTATTTCGACCACGTAAACTGTGAACTTCGCCTTTTAACTGGAAATGGATCCAATTATGTCTCCTGACAAAGCCAATTCAGAACCTAACCTCACTTTAATGTCTAATACTGAAGTTACTCCGCCAATGCATGTGTCACTCAGGACCAAGAGGAAGAGACTCGAAAAAACAACTAGTGAGGAGCTTACTGACTTTAAGGAAGAAATGAAGGATTTATTTAAGGCTTGGTCTGCCCAAACGGATACTCAAATAAAAAAAATCTATCCTATATTAAAAGGAATTCAAGAAAGCAATGTAAACATTGAATCTTCCATGGCTTTTCTATCGCAACAGAATGAAGAACTTAATAAAAAGGTAGAATCACTAGAAAGAGAACTAAAAAATAAGGACGAATTGATTATGATATTGGAAGATAGGATTGAAGAAATATCAAGAGTAAGACTGAACAAAAGTTTGGAAATAAAAAACATCCCGATGGACCCCAAGGAAACTCAAGAAGGCCTAATAGTGATGGTGGAAAATCTGTCGAAAGAACTCAAGCTCCATATTACTCGCGATAATATTTCCGATGTCTATAAAACTAAGAATAACTCTGAAAATAAGAATATTGTTGTCGAATTTAATTCTACAATTATAAGGGAAAATTTTATCAAATATGCTAAGATATATAATAATAAAAACAAAACACAAAAACTAAATGCTAAATGTCTTGGAGTTACTAAGAAGCCTGACCAACCTATCTTTATAGCTGAACACTTGACGCAAAAAGCTGGTAGATTATTCTTCTTGGCAAGAGATTTAAAACGAGCTCAGAACTACAAATATTGCTGGACCTCTTTTGGAAAAGTTTATGTGAGGAAAGATGACAACTCTCCGGTCATAATTATTAAAAGCGAAAGTCAAATCCACAAACTTAGGGCTGACTGACTAAATCAGCTTAATATATTCGCAACTCGATTTTCTGTCTACAAATATCTATCTGGTATGATATTTTATATATTTAATTTACTATCACTTATATTTTTCATTAGAACTGTTTATACTTCTACAAGCTATTACTTGAAATACCTACAAATACTTACTACGACCATTACTAAATTCCATAAAACACAAAGAAATATTAATTACAACAAAATCAACCTAATATTTTTTTACCTAGTATTCGATAAGTTTAAGGATGTTTTTGTAAAAACTGAAAGTAATAATCTGCAAAACCTTATGACTTTAAAAAAAATATTATATGAATAATAGCACAACCACTGTTTTGCAAGAGTTAGACGATTTGTCAAATAATATTACTGCATTCCAAGGTTCTATTGATCAATTCAATAAACTTACTGTAAATTGTAAACCATTTGTATCCATAATAACACAAAATATAAGAAGTGTCCACAAAGTATCGAACATTGATGATCTAGATGTAAACATCAGTTTGCTTGATAATAATGTTGATATCATAGTTTTGACAGAATGTAGAATCAGTGAAGATAAACCATTGCCATTAAAAAATAATTACTTAACTTATCGAACAAACAGAAAAGTAAATCAAAATGACAGGGTTGTCCTTTTTATAAACGTAAATTTAAATCATACAGTTAAAGAAGTAGTAATTAATGGAGCCTCTTGTCTTGAGATTTGTCTTGTGTTCTCTTCATTTACACAAAAACTTCTGTGTCTTTACCGTCCACCGGGCGATAAAGACGTTGATAAATTTATTAAATCATTGAACAATTACTTCGATTCGACTAATCTTAAAAATAATGTCATTCTAACAGGAGATATTAATATTAATATAAAAGAGGATAATAAAGACAGATTTTCAGAATCATACTTAGATTCATTAGCTAAACATCAGTTACTCCCTGGTCATAGATTCAACACTAGAATTAACAGCTGTTTAGATCACGTCATGGCCAGTCATAATCCCGGTCATATAAAATCCGTTATAGGAGTTTTAGATACCACGGTGACGGATCATAAAATGACAGTTGTGAATATGTATCAAGTTAAAAATAAAAAGTACATAACTAGGTCTAGACTTGTTACTAACTACGAAGGTGCATTTGAAACCCTACAATGTAAACTAAATGATAACTTCGAACAATTTGAAAATAATAATCCAGACATACCTACTTACTGAAAACCTAGTTGTTGCAATAAAAGAATCTATTCAATGTAATTCTAAAATAATTAAAATACCTAGTAATAAAATAATCATTAAACCCTGGATCACACGAGGGATTTTAAAATGCATACGAAATAGAAACCACTTACAAAAAAAGTTATGTAATGATCCTACAAATGAAATTTTGAAATTGACCTATAGACGTTACCGTAATTATTTTAATAATCTTATTAAAAAACTTAAAAATAAATATGAATACGATTTAATATGCAAATCACAAAACAACACTAAATCCCTCTGGAACTGTATAAAAAATATAACTAATTTAAATAAACAAAAAGAACTTAATGCAGAGTTATTGAAATTAAAAAGTACACCACAAGAATCTGCAAATCATCTTAATAATTATTTTATAAATGTTGGAAAAACTCTAGCAAATGAAATCAAGGTTAATTTTGACTCAGTGAACCAATATCTAAATAAAATACCCTCCAGTGTAAATTCAATAGGAGTTATAGAAACTGATCCAACAGAAATATTACCCATCATAGAAAATCTAAATCTCAACTCAGCAGCTGGATGCGATGACATTTCAACAAAATTTATTAAAATGGCTAAAGTAGTTCTTGCTCCATTTATTTCTCGTATTTGTAATCTAGCACTTAAATATGGTAAATTCCCTCAATTACTCAAAAGATCGATTATACATAAAAATGGATCTAAGACGGACCCAAGTAATTACAGGCCTATCTCGGTTTTACCTATCATTGCGAAAATCCTAGAAAAAGTAATTAATAAAAGAATATTTAACTATCTTAAAGCCTATAATATATTATCTGATTCACAATATGGTTTCCGTGAAGGTGTCGGCACGGAAGACGCTATCTTAGATCTTACAAATAATATCACCAATTTATTGGATAGAAAAAAGAAAGCACTTACAAAAAAAGTTATGTAATGATCCTACAAATGAAATTTTGAAATTGACCTATAGACGTTACCGTAATTATTTTAATAATCTTATTAAAAAACTTAAAAATAAATATGAATACGATTTAATATGCAAATCACAAAACAACACTAAATCCCTCTGGAACTGTATAAAAAATATAACTAATTTAAATAAACAAAAAGAACTTAATGCAGAGTTATTGAAATTAAAAAGTACACCACAAGAATCTGCAAATCATCTTAATAATCTGTATATTTCTTGATCTAAAGAAAGCATTTGACACCGTCTCTGTTCCGATACTTTTGCGAAAGTTGGAAATCATAGGCATAAGAGGGAGTTTTCTTGAACTGATGACAGATTATTTACGTAATCGTTCACAAAAAGTTAAAATTAATAACGAAGTCTACAGTTCTGATGAGTTCGCCACGGAATACGGAATACCACAGGGCAGTGTACTCGGACCTACACTATTTTTAATTTATATAAATGATCTGACAAATATAAAAGTTCCAAATGGACAAATATATTGCTATGCTGATGACACCGCCCTCCTTTTCCATGGAAATTCTTGGTCTGATGCATTTTTGTCTGCGGAGCATGGTCTCCATTTGGTTTTACATTGGCTTAATTTAAATTTACTGTCATTAAATGTGGGCAAAACAAATTATGTTACTTTTTCAATAAATAATTCTACACAACCTGGTGATAATCATATTTTAACTGCGCATACATGCGATATGGATTATACTAGTAAATGCAGCTGTCCCAAAATTGTACGAGTACCTAAAATCAAATATCTCGGAATCATTATAGATAAAAATTTAACATGGTACCCACATTTAGACGCAGTATCAAATAGAGCAAAAAAGTTAGTATGGATATTTAAACGACTACGTAACATTTGTGATCCTGCGTTTATTAGATACATTTACAAAGCTCTAGTAGAATCAATAATCCTATATTGTATTAGTGTATGGGGTGGTACCCACAAAACAACATTTATTAGTATTGAACGCACACAAAGACTCATTCTAAAAGTTATGTCAAATAGGAAAAAACTATATTCTACAACTAAATTATACTTGGATACAGATCTGCTCTCAGTAAGGCAACTTTATATATTACAGTGTGTACTTAAGGTACACAAAAATGCTAAATTTGACAACTCTGTTCTAAAAAAACGTAACAAAAACACAGTCATCAAACACAAAAAAATTAAAACTGATTTTGCCGCAAAACAATTTTATCAACAGTCAGTAAAATTATATAATGTAGTGAACAGTAATATAAATTTTTATACAAAATCATTAAAAGAATGTAAAGTAATGGTAACTAACTGGTTAAAAACTCTTAATTATGAAGAAACTGAAAAGCTACTATTATAAATTGCTACATTTATTGTATACTAATATATATGTCTATATAATAAATAATAAAACAAGATAAAAAGAAGATCAAATAACAATAAAAGATATAAATATTATTTTCGTAAAAATAATAATTGATTAACTATTTTAAGTCAACAGTCTCAGTGGTCTAATCAACCACAAACCACAGCCCGGCCCTTGCAAACTGCAGCGCGTCGTCGGTGGTCCGTCCATATTATGTAAATCGTAGAGTTTAAAATGGCTTGTAACTGACAGCGGACGACCGACCTCTTATGTTTGGACGGCTGGGTATTGTTTGATTTAGTACAATATAGATAAGATTCATTTTTGTTTTCGGTTTTCAATCTACCGTCACACAAAAATTGTTGTCAACAATTACTTATTTATAAGACACTTTAGTTTTAGTTTTATTGTATTAGTTTTATTGTATTAAGCACAAATTTGTATTGTCTCCGAAAGAGTGGTCTCCCCTAACACAGGTTTTATAACTTAAAAGGGGAGTCCGATGTACCATTGTAAACTTTATGCTTAATAAAATTTATTGATTTATTATTGATTTATTGATCATTTGCCCACGCAACTTCCAAAAGTGGCTGAGGAATTTCTGATTCCCTAACTCTGGCTACCCCTTCAAAGGATTCATAGCCGTGAGTATATGTGTATGTTTAGAAACTCGAGTTATAATGTCTGGCTATCCAAGCCCGCATCCCTGAGCTTGGATAACCAGGTCTTGCTTTTCGTAGAAAATTGTAATGTGATCGTTAGTGAACGAGCCTTTAGGGACCGAGAGAATGTAATAGTAAGATCGTAGAAAGGGGTAAGGGAGTCTTAGCGAAGTGGTTAATTCTAGCGAAGTTTAGTCGCTCATAGATATTTCCTATCGATCTATACATACATGACGTTTGGATAGGTGACTAGTGACTATTCTCGGTCCGGAGGTTGTGGGTTCGATCCCCACTGAGAGCAACATTTATGTGATGAGCATAAATGATTGTTTCTTAGTCCTGGATGTTGTTTATGTGTATTATATTTCTACTTAGTTTGGGACTAACTTGATTTGTGTAAAATATGTCCATATAATTATATTTGTACATATACTGATTCGGTGTATACCCATCAAATCGGTATATTTCCAGCAGTCCGAGAAGATGCCGTATGTTAGAGATATCTTTAGTACCATGGTGATGAGTGTAATGACTGTTTGCGGTAGGATCTTAAAGGTTCTTAGTTAGCCCATCAGGCCCCGAGGCTTTTCTGGATCGGCTGTTTGGTGATATCCTTCAGCTCATCTTAGGTGATCGGTTATACAATGAACAAACTACCTTCTTATGGCTCACCACAATAATTACCTCAATAAGCGAGGAGTAGAGGTGGGCAAAATGATAATTGAAAATAGGTTGCTAAAAGGAAAGCCGCGAATGAAACGTGTGAGCACAAGGGTGGATTTGCAGCTTATTTGTATAAATTTTTGTACAAATAGTATTTCTTAAACGGGGCAGAAGCAACGGAAGTACAATAAAAAGTAACTTAATTTTATTTTATGATAGTAGATGAAAATGGCACCAAGGGGGCCACGTGCCCCCTGAATCTTGTTTGTGACCTGAAAGGTTATTGTTACACTTTAAAAAAAACCTATATCAATATAAAAGTATATCCTCAGACACTCAATTATACTGTCATTGGGTTTTCATTGAATTATCGGCTAAAATACCATTTAATTGGAATAATAGCTCAATGGGTAGAACACCGGTTATCGTGCAAACGACTAGTGTTCAAATTCCGGGTCGGGCCTACACCAATTTGTCTTTTCTAAAGACATATGTGTGGTTAATTTATCATGGTTGTTAGCGGGTAGGAATAACATCGTGAGGTAACCCACATCGCTGAGTTGTACTTAGTCATGTGACAGTGTATTCGTACAAAACGGCGATAGACCCCCCCCCCTTATCACGTGAGTACACTGTCCATGCAAAACGTGGGTACTCTGAATACCAGGTGACAAAGTCACGTGATGTTCAGAAGTATTAGTACCTCTGCCAATCCCTTTGGGGATATTCGGCGTGAACGTTTATGTTTTATTTAATTGGAATAACTTAAACATGACATTAACCCTATAAAAATATATAAATTAATTAATTGATGCGGGACGATGGCAAGAGACCGGACGGTATGACTTTGTTGCTTTGGAGGAATGGCAGGGCGTTAATATGGATGCAACGTGTGTTGATACCCTAGCGCCTTGCCATTTATAAGAGTCGGCATCGCGAACAGGGGCTGCTGTAGCCAATGCCGAGAGTTTCAAACGTCGAAAATATTCTGGTTTATTGAATGATTATCATTTTATTCTATTCGCCGTTGAAACTCTCGGCACATGAGAACTGCGTCGGATTTTCGAGGTATTAAAGCCATTAAAGTTCTTTATTGCGCCTATGTTCGCAGTCACTTAGAATATGCGTCGCCCGTGTGGAATCCCCAGTACCAAATATATAAATTAAGAATAGAAGCGATTCAGAGGAAGTTTCTTAGGTATCTTGATTTTAAAAGTAAACAGTTTATATCAAGTTATGCCGAACGGTGTGAAATTTATCATTTTGTTCCGCTTGAAATAAGGCGTAACATATCGGATATATGTTGCCTTGTCAAAGTGGCAAACGGGTCAACCGACTGTCCGGAGCTACTGCAACACATATGTCTCCGCACCAACCAGCTAGCACTGCGTCAGCGGTCCATGGTGCATGTAGCCCCGGCAAAGACGAGATATAGGCAAAATTCATTTTTGATACGCGCTTGTCGTGAATACAATTTGGTTCATAATGACATTGATATTTTCAACACCAGCACTTCAACGGTTAAGCGTTTACTCACTATTTTGTTTTTCTCAAAAGAAAGCTCTCAATAGAGTTTTATATATTATGTCGTAGTTAAAAAAAGTTATTATTTATATACATATTTCTTTGTACTTGTTAACAACATACATATAAATACGTTTTTGTTTTAGAATAGGCACTATAATGGTTGCAAATCAAGCGCAATTATTATATTTTTTCGTTTATATAAACTACTGGTGAAGACTTTTAATTGGCATCGATGTTATGTACTGTTACTTATATTGTTATTATTTAGCTGTAAGTCTTCCAAATAAATAAATAAATAAATAAATGAGGCAACGAGGCGCGGGTTTTCTTAAAAGATCTCTCAGCCCGCCTAGTGGAAATCAGTGGTGATCCTAGGGCTGGCAGCTACCTCGACCAACGAATTAGTATAGTTATTCAAAGAGGAAATGCTGCCAGTATTTTAGGCACAATACCGTTCTGCGAGAGCGATGAATTTCATGAAATTTTCCATCTATAGTAGGTATTAATATAGTTTTATTTTTTAATTTAGGTTGTTAATTGTCTATTGTAATATTTTTAATTATTCCTGAAATATAATAATTTCAATAAATTAAGCTCATATATCTTATAACTGAGCTTCACTCTAAGAGTTGGTTATAGCAGGGCAGATGGCCTCTTTTGGCATTAATAAAACACAATAGCTTTAAATATATTTTTTATTTCATTTCCTTTTTCCTGGCTAAGTCTTCGAGCGCTGAAGCTATCCTAGAAAGGGAAAACAAAGAATGTTAGTTAGTTTATCAAATAAAGTTTTATGAGTAGGGACAAATAGCTGTACTATTTAAAATAAGTTTTACGTTTCCGATTTTAAATAGGCAAATTATTTTCAATTGTTTTAATATAGGATTTTTGACATTCATATTTTTCACACGATGAGTTTAGACTACGTTGGGCTAGCCCTAAGTAGTACATACATACATACATATACTCACGGCTATAAATCCCTTGAAGGGGTAGCCAGAGCTAGGGAATGAGACATTCCTCAGCCACCTTTGGAATTGGAAGTTGCGTGGGGAAAAGATGGTGAAATAAAGGTTGTTGGTGATGGGTCTCCAACCGCATCGCCCAAAAATCCCTTAAAAGCCCCAATACCGTTAGTCGCCTCTTACGTACACCCACCGGAAGAAATGGGGTAGTGCTATTCTAAGCCGATACTATACAGCTCACTCAGTCAAGTAGTGTACTCGCGTATGTTAATTAATCACATACTTATATTCATATACTCACGGCTATAAATCCCAATTAGAGACAGCCTTTAGAATCAAAAAATCTTGAGCCACTTTTGTAAGTCGGGTTGGAAAAATATTGTTAAATAAAGGATGTTGATGACGGGTCTCCAACTGTATTGCCCAACAATTACTTAAAATCCTCAATACCCTCATAAGTATCTTACGACATCTACACCCGCGGGAAGAAATGGGTCATGGTTATTCTAAGTATGTTATAGGTATTTTCATCCGATATAATATCTATTTCGCCGATAGCAAGAGAACAGTCATTGATTTCTAACCGGGGAGGTCTTCTCTCGTTTTTGATGTACTACACCAATGAATAATAATATTATAAAACTATAAATTTAAAATGACGTTTTGAAGCAAGTAAAGTACTGACAAAAAGCATATCCATTATCCTCAAAATATATGCAAGCAGAGCCATATATATGAAAGTTTAAATAACATTGCTTTGAACAAATTCAACCTAGTAAAACCGTTAATAATCTCCCTTTTCTTTGTTTGTTAAGCGTTCATTTATTACCAACATAATGTGGCAAAAGCAATCTCATATTTCATTGAGCATCATTAAAAGTAGCAACACTTAAGTGACACTCCCTTTGAATGAACAGGCAAGGGACAGACCCATATCTTTTTACGATTATTATGATTGATATGATGAATTGAAAAGTTGAAAAGTTTGATTGAGTTGAATCATTTTAAATATCGACATGGAATCACTCTAAAATTCTTTAATATTAATATTAAGTGTTCTTTAGTAAATATTATGTTATGATGTGTTTGTAGCAATTGTTTTATTATTATTCAATTTTAGCTGTGTAGTGTCAGCTTACAATAGCATTATTCTATTAATACCGCATTAAAGTGTATGGTGCTTTATAGGTGGCTCTTGGGAGATGTGGCTTGAGAACAATCACTACCGATAAGTACTTTAACAATCTCGGCTGCTCTAAGCTAAAAACAAGTATGTCGATTTTTGAGCGTTTGCTTTTTTTTACACCGTTGGATTCGTCATAGAAAGACCCTTATTTCTACATTATTAAAACTCCAAATATCTTCTTATTTAAGGCGCTATTGATAAAAATAATAGGGTAAGAATATGCTAAAAGCATTTTTAATCTGCATTGGCGTTACTGTAAAGGTCAAGTTAAAAACAATATTAATTTCATTAGGAAACTACATCACGTCGGACATATCCAAAAATCATCAAGATCCGACAATCACTTTAGGAAATATTTAAATTTATAGAAATAAAGTGTTTTTTCGCTCTCCTGTAAAATTTGCCAAAAACGACATACTTGTTTTTAGTTTAACACAGCCGATCTATTCCTCAGATAATTTCACTTCAGGTTTTTTTTTATCCTAAGGCTCTTGGTACCATTTGGGATTCATAACCGTGGCCGCATGGATGTATTAAATATTCATGTAAATTACCTTGATAATACTTCAATTTTTTGTGCTTTATAATCTCTGTCAACTTCTAGTTTCTCTCTTTCGATGCGTAGCAACTCCTCATCAAATGATGCTGAAAATGATAGAAAACACTTAGGTTGAATTATAACTTAGTACTAATTATGTTCACAATTTCTCACAGATGCAAAATTTTCTACATCGGCGTCATATTTTAAAGAATGTTCTAAACATATGTTTTTGTAAAATAAAACAGCAGAATAATATCAAGGGTTTTAATTTAGGAGTAGTGGTTATAGGTTAGTTAAATTTAGTTATGTGACAGTATAATCATACGAAGCAAGCCTAGCACATAACACTGTCTGTCTGAATATAATACATACATATACTCACGGCTATATTTCCCTAGAAGGGGTAGCCAGAGCTAAGAAATTATAAATTCCTCAGCCACTTTTGGAAGTTGAGTGGGAAAAAGATTGTAAAAATAAAGGTTTTTGGTGATGGGTCTCCAACCGCATCGCCCAAAAATCCAATAAAAAGCCCCAATACCCTTAGTCGCCTCTTACGACACCCGTGGGTGGGAAAGGGGACAGCGACATTCTAAGCCGGCACTACACGTCTGAATATAAGTCACATGATATTCAGAAGTTTCAATACCTATGCCACCCATTTATTTATTTAGTATAAGGTGGGACTGTTGAGTTGAATTGAATACTATAACACTCAAAAACTATTCTTATTGTTCTAGGACTGAAAGTTTATATAAAACTTTGTGTTTAGATAGAGGTGTAACAGGGTAGACCTTGGGCCACCCTAAGCCACAAACATGTTTATTCTTCATGAATAACCTATGTGCCAAAATCGTATATTACAAGATTAAATTACATTTATGCCACTTGTAGTTATGATAGTAAAAACTATGTGAAAATAGATGTGGGTAAAATTGTTATTGATGAAATTGTATTAGTCCAAGAAACATTATTAAAAGTTTAATTAATACAAAAGTTGTTTTGCTTTTAAATAAAGTACTTTAAGTCATAGATACCTATGTGACTTTACATATCAGCTACAATAAATAATTGGGGTTGTTATCTAAACAAAGAAATATGATAATATGAAAAGTACTAACCATATCGCTTTTTGGGGGGAACTGAATCATTATCCATTGTATTATCACCTATTGAGTTGTCAAAACTGGGGCCACCTTCATACAATTGTGCTTTCAATGCGCGTTTCTTTGAGTTTGACTTGAGATCTCGCCACGTCTGAAAACCATTAAAAGCTCAATGAAAAAAACTATATAATATATAAGATCCAAAGGGGAAGTGACACTTTCATGTTACTATTATTTTATTTAACATTTCCTGTATAATCAAGAAATTTACTACTAGCATAAATATATTACATATACTCACTGCTATAAATCCCAAGAAGGGGTAACCAGCGTTTCCATTTTTGGAAGATTACTAGGGAGCAGTTTATAAAATAAGGGATGGCTAGTATTGCTCACCAGCTATATCACCCAAAAAACACTCTTAAAGTCCACAAAACACTACTTTGCTTCTTACAACAAAGTAGGCAAACAAACTGATGGGATTATTTTACTAATCAATTAAGGAAAGAAAAATTTCGACACCAGCAGAAATTGAACTCGCAACATCCCAGTCTACACCCTGGTCTCTTTGCCAACTGAGCTATAGTGCCAAGTAACTACTGTTGGGAAATTTTTGTCTTTCCTTGCTTCTTAACACCTTACTGGTTCCAGGGCGTAGACCGGGATGTTGCGGGTTCAAGTACTGCTGGTATCAAAATTTTTCTTTCCTTACTTGATTAGTAAAATAATCCCCACACGAGGTTTCATGCACAACAAAGTCTAAACTGATTGGATATTTATAGAACCAGAAACATTATAGGCTGAATAAATCAGCATTCAAAGTAAGTTGAGATCATTAATTAGTATGTGTCAATTTGAGATATATATTTTTTAAGGTGCATTGTTAATAAATGCTCTTTTCTTAATATACTTGCAAGTTGTTAAAACTTTACCATCTTTGGGAATCAAATGGATATTTGTTGAAAAATCCAACCTATTTAATATCTACATTCACAAAAATGGTTAACTATATTAATATCCAATAATTATGCCAACCAGAAGCACAACCTACAACACCATAAAGTACTGATAGTAAACACCCTACTTAGGTGAAGAAAACACAGATTCAACAACTTATTGATAGTAATAAATTGCCTGCACAGGAATGATGTTCAGAAAACTTTTTAGTTATCGATCTGAAAAATAGGCGTATTTCTGTTCCAAATAAAATTCCATAACCTTTAGAATTATTTCTTTATTCCAGATAATCCCAAGCGCATATTGTAGGTCAGTGCTATTGGTCACATATCTTTATATTGTGAAAGGGTGTCAGTGTGAAAGATTTAATATTTTACTTTAATATTAATTTCAATTTTTACAGTAACTTTAATAATTCCTTTTACTGATTTATAATACACCCCATGAAAAATTGCTGGATATGTATATAATTAAGTTTACAGTAAGGCCAGAGCCTTTTCTGTTGCACTTTGTGCCAAAACAGAAAATACCTGTTTCCATTTTTCTACAGACTTCACAGTGCCACCCATTCCATTCAAAGTAGTAGCCAGATCCCGCCACTGGGATTCCATCTCATCGCGTTCGAGACCAGAATTCACTACACCTTTGGAAAGCTCGGGATTATCATTCATGTAGTCCATCAGTGCTTTTATCTGAGCATGAGTTGCCTGTTTTTTTGTAGACTCCATGTCGCGTAGCTGTGTCTGACAGAAAAGTACTCATATTTGGGACTGTTCTCAAGAAGCATAGGTAAAAGGAAATATAATTTATAATAGAAATAAATTTATACTTACGTTCTTTGACTTAGTCCTAAATTTTAGACTGAATAAAACAAAAGTTTTTAGGGGCACATTTTGCAAGAACAAGTAGTAAATGATACAAAATTACATTAGATATCACACAAGAGTTAATAATATTAACAAAATACTCAGAATCGTGTATCAAATGAAATGAATTAAATAAGTAATAACACTTTTTCACAACACAACACACCCACAATCCCACAAAACACCGGATCGATCGAAGAGAAGCGAACAATTTTTATTGCTATCTCAGTTGTTCCAACTGGGTTAGACAGAGAAACAGTTAAAGTTCTTGTCGTGTATTCCAATATTTATAAATTGTAATGTAAACCATTTTGCTTTGCTCAAACTGAAACTGTTCATGTACAAATATTTTTATTTTAAAATGTTCAATTAAAATTAATTATTTATTGATTATGCCATGCGTGTAATATTATTTAAAGTAAATGAATGACCTGGGAGGACTTATTATCACTAAGTATTTCAACTTCGTAGAAGAATACTTAGACGTTTTACTTTTACAAATACTTCTCATTCCAATCCTACCACGAAACCATCCCAATAATTTATTTCTGTTATCGAACAGTCGCCGTTGGTAATGTGACAGATTCGGACACCGGACAGCGGACCGGACAGTGACATGACAATGATGACACTGACACTCAGAGTTTATTTACATTTTATGATTTTTTTATTTTATTTACTCTGAAATAAATTAACCTAACTGAATCAATTCAATATTAAATAAATTCTCAAATAACAGATTAAATGTACTTACTCACTAAATATAAACTTAAATCACGTTCACAAAATAACTGTACGTACAGGTTACAATAGTATATTATCGCAATCCAGAATGCTACTGTGGTCTTGGGTAAGTTATGTTATAATTGTGCATATTTATTTAAGAATACCATAGCAGTATTTTAAACAACATATATTAAAATACATTTTCTCCATAGCATTCAAAATACAATTCCAAATCTGAGTAAACAAACAAAAACTGATTTGTTTCCAGGGAGCAAATTCACACGGTCAGCTTGGCCAAAACTTAGTAAATGAACAACTAAGCAAACCAACAACTATAACAAACCACTCATTGGAAGATATCACATCAATTGTATGTGGTGGCGGCCATTCTCTGCTTCTTGATGACCAATATAGATTGTTTGCCTGTGGATGGAATCATAAACTTCAGCTAGGACAAGAAAAACCTTCACACCAATTTGAACGAGTGTGGCCACTAAGTGGTGTAAATTTTGTTAAAATTGCAGCTGGCTGGGACTTCAGTTGTGGTGTGACTGACGATAAATTTTTATTTGTCTGGGGATCAAATAGTCATGGCCAGCTAGGCTTACCCCAAGAACACTTCAATGAGTTTGTTAAGCCAATAAAGTTGCAGGTGAATGCTGTTGAGGTGTCAATGGGCCTACGGCACACAGCCATAGTCAATTCAAAGGGTGAAGTATGGGTTACAGGATGTGGAAAACATGGTCAGTTAGGTTTAGGAAGTGAAAAACTTTGTGCTGATAGATTTGAAAAAGTCGATAAAGTAGGAAAAATAAGCCATATAGCTTGCGGACAGAATAGCACACTAGCTTGGTGCTCTGAAGAGAATGCTCTTTATGTATGGGGTGACAATAGACATGGACAGTTAGTAATAAGTTCAGAAAAATATAAGAAAATATTTGACCCACAGAAAATTGATATTGATGTGCGGCAAAAAGTAAAGAAATTATTAAGTGGTTGGACCAATGCTATCCTGTGGTTGACAGATGGTAAACTTAAAACCTGGGGCAGAAATAACTATGGCCAACTAGGATGTGATAATAGCTTTGGTAAAATAGTAAATATATCATTACCAGGTAATAATTTATAACATTTCATTGTAAAGTTTAATCTATTATTGCCTGCTTGTAGGCTTGTTTTCAAAAGTTTTGTAATTAATATAACTTCATGTCATGAAATTTTCATGCACCTGTTATTATTTATATAATTTTAAACTTTTCTTGCAGATGGTAGACAGGTTAAGGATATTGCTGTGGGGTCAGAACACACAGTTTGCTTAGCCAATGACAACACATTATGGGCTTGGGGTTGGAATGAGCATGCAAACACAGGCACGGGCGATAAGGAGTGCATATTCCAACCAACCCTCATTGAAATGGACCCCAATATTCAAATACGACAAATATATGCTGGTGGTGGACATAATTTTATAGTGACAAACAGTATTTCAAGTCATAGTGAGAGTGAGCCAAAAAGTATTAATAATACCTCACCTAAACGAACTATTTAAGTCTAGTCATGTTACTGCTGTGAATACATTAATGAATGAAGAAAATATATCATTATTTGTTACCTAATATTGTTTTATTTTTATTTTAAGTTTTGGCAATGTACTGTTATATTGGTAATTACACCGTCAGCATAGAATAAAAGTGCTGACGATAGTTTGCAGTTTAGATAGATTGCTAAACAGTTTGCATTGACGTCAATGAAAACTGTTTACTCATAATTTATTAATTAGTGCATTATTCAGATTGGATTGGACTTTTGTCGGGTTAAGAATATTTGTACCTAGTTGATTTTTATTCTATTTAATAAAGGGTTTTTTTTCTTAAAACTTGGTTTTCAAAAGCTATTCCTGACCTACCCCGTAACAGTGGTGTCAGAAGTGAGATTCCAGCGTTTAAGTCGTGTGCTCCGCATAGCACCGCTGGACTTCCTATCGGGTCACAAAAAAAAACCATCAAGTTTTGTTATCTCTGTCTACCGCCGCCGTCCAATCTCCGGGGCGACTTTTTGTGCCAACTCTTGGACTGCGCCTCGACAAGCTCCAGAATAAATTACGAGGTGTCTCTTTTCTACTATCACCGTGTCACTACATGGTAATCGCCGTCCCCTCGCTGCCAACGCAATCACCATCGTCGTGCCACTACCTTCGTGCCACTACACCGTGTCACTACATCGTAATCGCCGTCTCGTCGCTGCCGACGCGATCACCATCGCCGTGCTACTATCTTTGTGCTACTATCACTACATCAATTTCAAGACTATACAATACAAGACATGTTAAGAGTTCTTCTGATCCTGACACTTTTGTGAGTCTTACATTATTATTTTCTGTTATCGCCATTTTTTTATTCCTTATTTCTATATTTTTCTCGGTAGTTCAGGCACATCATACATTACCGACATAATAATAGTATCTTTCTATATTTAATATAATAATTATGTCTGTAAGCAAAATGGATAATCAAAAATTGGTCGAAACGGCAAACACTGAACCATTTCCCATTGGAGTGTTATGCAATTTTATTAACCCGTATAGAGGAGACAGAGAAACACTCACCGCGTTTCTGACAAACTGTCAAAACGCATTGGATCTAGCATCAGCGACTCAAAAGACCCTTCTATTTAAATATATAATAGCCCGTTTAGAAGGAAAAGCGCAAGTAGCATGTTCGAATAAAATATTTGATAATTTCGAATCTCTTAAGACCTTTCTCAAACAAAATTTCGGTGAGAGAAAACATTACAATCATTTACTACTCGACCTACAAACATGTAGACAACAGCCAAATGAGACTGTTTCTGAATTCGGTTTGAGAATAGAGAGTTGCCTTACAGAATTACAGTCTGAAGTACATAATTCGGACTCGTTAAAAAAGGATTTACCCGGCCGCATAGCGATGACGGAAGACTTAGCGCTCTATACTTTTTGTTTAGGGTTACATCCAAGACTTGGTAATAACGTCCGATGTAGAGACCCAAAAACTTTAAATTATGCTATTAATGTAGCCATTGAGGAAGAAAAAATTCAAAATCTTTTATATAAAACTGCTTCCACCAAAGTAAACTGCAAAACCTGTGGAAAACCTGGGCATTCCGAAACCGAATGTTTTAGCAGGCAAAAACGTGTATTACAACCACGTATATTTACTGAGTCTCAGCCATCCGCTTCGCAACAAACGAAATCACACGTTTTCTGCAGGTATTGCAAATCTCCCGGCCATGATATTTCGCAATGCCGTAAAAGGAAATATAATAATGAAAAATATAGAGGCAACAATAATCAGGCGGCACATCATATTTTATACGCGCCGCAGTCCGGCGCGCCATCGCCAACTCCCGCTGATGAAACCACATTTGAGAACTCATTCCTCACTCAACCTCATTTAAACTGAATAATCGGGTTACAGTTCCGTGCCGACGTAGCCCTCGTTTCAAAGGCATAACTACTAAGGCCAAGCGTGTCAATAACACTCAATCTTCAAACGATTTTGGGTGTAACAAAAACATTAATTCAAATCCTCAACACATTCCTTCGGGAACCTCTGTTTCGTTGAGTGATAATTCAAAACCTCAACACATTCCTTCAGGAACCTCTGTTTCGTTGAGTGATAATTCAAAACCTCAACACATCCCTTCGGGAACCCCTGTTTCGTTGAGTGATAATTCAAAACCTCAACACATTCCTTCGGGAACCGCTGTTTCGTTGAGTGCTAATTCAAAACCTCAACACATTCCTTCAGGAACCTCTGTTTCGTTGAGTTCTACTTCTAAGCCTCCATACTTCCCTTCAAGGGCCTCTGTTTCGATGAGCTATTGTTTTGATAAATTAAATCACAATACACCCGAAAAGTGTGTAGACAGAACAAATAATAAAAGCGACAAATGTCAAGTTCCTATTCCAATTTACGAGATAAGTTCATCCTATAATAAAATATCTCTACCCCATATTTAATTATATTCTGACCTTGCTAAGAAACCGCTTTGTTTTTTAGTTGATACCGGCTCTAGCGTCAGTATAATTAAATTAAAAAACTTCATAACCAAACCCCCACTTTTAAATGATATAATAAATTTGAAAGGATTGAACAACAACAATTCTTTTTGCAAAACAATAGGATCTTTCTTTTTCTCATTCAAATGTTCTCGTACAGATACCTCCTTAGAATCAACTATGTTTAAGTATAAGTTTCATGTCATTTCAGATGATGTTCATCTTAATTATGATGGTATATTGGGAAGCGATTTCCTAAAAAAGGTAAACGCTGACATTCAATATTCTAAAAACGCTCTTTTCATTGAAGGTAATTCTTATCCAATTATTTTTAACCAACCATCTTATATTATTCCCCCTAGGTCAGAGGCAGTTATAGAATGTTTAATATCCAACCCTTCCTCTGAAGTCGAGAACACAACGGAGGGCTTGGTTCTGGATCACCAAATTTCACAAGGTGTCTATGTGGCTAACTCCATCGTCTCCATTAAGCCGAATCGGCGAGTAAATGTTTCTATTTTAAACACAACTAACTCTGAAATATATGTAAATAATTATTCCGTGCATTTAACTCTTTTTGATAGTAAAATCTTAACTCAAACCAGTACTTCTGAAAACATTTATAATATCCAACCCGCATCATATGAAAGGTCGCAAAAGGTATTAGACACCATTCGAACGTCTCATTTAAACGACGAAGAGACCAAATTCCTCCTAGAGTGCTGTTCCCAGTACACCGACATATTTTATTTAGAAGGGGAGCCATTGACATGTACTGATGCCTTAGAGCATTCCATAAATACGAAAGATGCTGCCCCAATCCATGTAAAGTCGTATCGTTTTCCCGAGTGTCACAAAGAAGAGGTTGAGACACAAATTAAGAGCATGTTAGAACAAAACATTATCCGTCCATCTATTTCCCCATGGAGTGCCCCTGTATGGGTTGTACCGAAAAAGAAAGACTCTTCCGGAAAACAGAAATGGAGAATAGTGATTGATTATAGGAAGTTGAATGATATCACTGTTACTGAAATTTACCCACTTCCGTTGATCACGGACATATTAGACCAGCTAGGACACTCCAAATACTTCTCAACCCTGGACTTAGTATCCGGATTTCGGCAATGCAATCTCAAAAAAGAAGATGCCCCCAAGACAGGTTTCACTGTTATCACGAATGGAACGTCAGGACATTATGAATTTACAAGAATGCCCTTTGGCTTAAAAAATGCGCCATCAACTTTTCAAAAATTGATGAACACCATCCTTTCAGGCCTTCAGGGCCTCCATTGCTATATATATATAGATGATTGTATCCTCTATTCCCATGATCTCCCTTCGCATATAGATAAACTAAGACTCATTTTTGACCGGTTCCGGCAATTCAATTTAAAACTACAGCCCGCCAAGTGCGAATTTCTAAGGCGCGAAGTCGCCTATCTGGGACACGTAATTACTGACAAAGGCGTGTCCCCCAATCCCGATAAAATAAAAGCCGTCACTGACTTCCCCATACCAAAAAATCCTAAAGACATAAAATCTTTCTTAGGCCTTGTTGGTTACTATAGGCGATTCATAGAAAACTTCTCCAAATTAACGAAACCGTTAACTTCACTCTTAAAAAAAGATGCAAAATTTATTTGGTGCCACGACCAACAAGAATCGTTCAATACTCTTAAACACAAATTGACTACCGCGCCTCTTCTACAATACCCTGACTTCAATAAACCATGAATCCTTACCACCGATGCCTCTAATTATGCGGTAGGTGCCATTCTATCACAGGGCGAGATAGGAAATGATAAGCCCATCGCCTATGCATCACGAAAACTTAACAAAGCCGAGGGAAACTATTCAACCATCGAAAAGGAATTGTTAGCCATCTTATTCGGTGTAAAAACATTCCGTCCCTACATTTATGGTAGAAGTTTTCAGATCGTCACTGATCACCGTCCTCTCGTTTGGTTATTTAATGTGAAAGATCCAGGCTCTAGGCTGATCCGATGGCGCCTAAAACTCGAAGAATATGATTATAAAATAGTATACAAACAAGGCAAATTGAATGCCAATGCCGACGCCTTATCTCGTTTCCCCGTGAACATACTAGATAACGATAACAAAAACATTGACCCTACTTCGCCGCGTAATCCGATACCCTTAGCTAACAATGACTTGCCTTCTATTTCAGAAACGTATGAACAGTTCTTACAAATGAATAAAAAGACAGGTTCTTCTTATGATACGGTGATTCAAATTCATAATGAACCACTTCTTAGGACGAAATGCAAATTAATTGTATATCCTGCATCGATCGATTTAGATGAGTCTGTCCCATATTGTTCCGATATACTGAGCCTTTCTAATAGCCAGCCCGATATTCGAAATATTGAACGCGAACTTTACACTCACTATTCGACTTCAAATGATAGGCATTTATTTACCCATTTGTTTCTAAGAGTAAATCATTACGACGAAATGAGTTACAAAGATATTTTTAATATACTTAGAGATTACCGAGATATGATTAAGTTCTATTATTCAGAAGAAAAAGAGTTTTCAATATCTGACTTTTCAGATCCTTTTAATAAATTATTGTTCACGAAAATTTACAATATAATAGCGTTCCTTTTCCATGGTTCCGGAATTAAAGTCAATATTTACCGCAACTCCATAAAGTATCCATCCCCCGACGAAATAAAACAAATCTTAAGAGATAACCATGATTCATCTTCAGCTGGCCACCCCGGCATCTCACGAATGATAGACAGAATTAAATCACAATTTTGGTGGAAAAACATGCGACAGGATATAACAGATTATGTGAAAAACTGCCGCTCCTGTCAAATTAATAAGCCACTTAGGTTAACAAACCGAGCTCCTATGATAATTACTTCTACAGCTACTCGTCCTAACGAAAAGGTTTATCTCGACCTCGTCGGCCCACTTCCGGAATCCCATACTAATAGCTATAAATTTATTCTTACTCTACAAGATGACCTGACTAAATACTCTCAGGCCTACCCTATGCGAACTTGTTCCGCTGAAGAAACAGCTCAAAACTTTGTTAGCTACATATCTCATTTAGGAATACCTAAGCTTATCGTAACCGATCAAGGGACAAACTTTACCTCCGATGTTTTTAAGCAATTAGAGAAATTATTTAGTATAAAACACATATTCGCTTGTTCATATCACCCACAAACGTGTGGTAGTCTAGAGCGAAGTCATTCTACCCTTAAAGAATATTTAAGATCCTATATTGGTGAAAACCAACACACTTGGGACCTTTACATCCCAAGTGCTATGATAGCTTATAACTCAAATATACATAGTACAACAGGATTTTCACCCTTAGAATTATTATTCGGGTTTAAACCTTACATCCCTACTAGCATAGATACCTTAGATACTAATACATATACTGATTATATTCGTGCACTCAACCATAGACTCTATTATAGTCGCCAAAAAGCCTTACAAAATATACAATCTTCCAAAGAAAGATCTAAGACATACTATGATACACACACTAAGCCAATTACATATAATGTTGGTGATACAGTGTATGTCCGATGTCATCATAAGCAAAACAAGGGATTATTACCAGTATGGAAAGGCCCGTACAAAATCATTAAGCTGAGCGGCAATCATACGGTCATACTTCTCATAGGACGCAAGCACGTCCGTCATCACTATGACGAAATCAAACTCGCTGCCAATACGACGTCACCGCTATAACCTAATGCATTCTCTATCTCTCATCCGCACCAGTTGTATATTGAATTATATAAACACAGAAATGAGCTTCCAAGGCACCATGTACTCCCCGTTTCCTTAACATTACAAAACATTCACGACTAGATATATCAAAACTTATTTGTTTCTATCGCATGAATAAAATAATAATTATTACGAAAAGTCCATTAGTATTACACCAAGTTTATAATTTGTTTAATGTTATACCTCTGCCGGTACCGTATGATGTATCAAAGCATAACACCTTCATTCTTATCGCGCCAACTACACCATACGTAGCGATAACAGTGGATCATATGTTCTACTCACCGATTCAGGACCTAGAGAAATGTAAAGTGATAAGTGAGAAGTGTTATGTGTGCGATTTAAACAATGTGTACTCGACTATAGCAAATCCAATACGTGAATCAACACTCTTAAGTGAAGTTGTTAATAAATTAAATGTTTTAATTATGTTTTATTTTCACAGGTAACTGTAAAAGCCAAACGATCGTCCAAGTCATGATGATCAATCTTAACGGGGGGGTTGTTATATTGGTAATTACACCGTCAGCATAGAATAAAAGTGCTGACGATAGTTTGCAGTTTAGATAGATTGCTAAACAGTTTGCATTGACGTCAATGAAAACTGTTTACTCATAATTTATTAATTAGTGCATTATTCAGATTAGATTGGACTTTTGTCGGGTTAAGAATATTTGTAGTTGATTTTTATTCTATTTAATAAAGGGTTTTTTTTCTTAAAACTTGGTTTTCAAAAGCTATTCCTGACCTACCCCGTAACAGTACCTCCACAGTGATAATTTATTCTTTGTAATATTCTCTATGAAGGGAGTGTGACGTAGCAATATACTCTGATTTCATTTGCTGCTTTTTTATTTTAATATTAACATACATATACTCACGCTGTTAATTCCCATTGGGGTACGCAGAGACTATCGATCGCCATTTCGTACGATCCTGGCAAATCTCTCTTGCTTCGTCTACATCGTCATCGTCATACACTTTCGGACACCGATTGACTAGACATAAGATTATCCAGTGCTCCATTAATTGCATTACCCTTTTTCACTCTTCTCTCGATATCTTCAACACACTTTCCATCTCTAGTAAACATACTTCCTAGATATACAAACTCATTCACTTGTTCCACTCTCTTACCATTAATCTCAATCACGCATTCGTTCATATTCTCCTCTCTTTCAAAAACCATGGTTTTGGTTTTATTCACATTCACTCTCATTCCCTTTCTTTCAGATGACGCTCATGCAATATTCATCATCTCTGGCAACTCTTCCGCCGACGATGCAAGTAGCACTTGATCGCCAGCACACAAGAGGCATTTAACAATAAATCCACCCATGCTTAGTCCATAATCACTTTCACGCAACACTGTCAAACAGTCATCCATGAACAAATTGAAGAGCCACGGAGAAGCTACACATCCCTGTCGGACACCCCTAGAGATGCCGAACCAGTCAGTGTTTTCCCCGTTTACTCTTACACATGCACTAGTATCCTCATAGAGTGAAACCAATGCATGTATAAGTTGATTCCCCAAACCGAACTTGGATAACACCTCCCACAAACACTTTCTTTCCTCCCTATCATACGCCTTCTCTAAATCAATGAAGGAGCAATACACCTTTTGGTTCTTGGCTAAGAACTTTTCGGAGATGCTCCTTAGAGAAAAGATTTGATCCATACATCACATTCCTTTCCTAAATCCTGCTTGCACATCCCATATTTTACATCAGTTTCATTCATCACTCTTTCAATCAATACCTTTGCATACAACTAACCTTTGAACCTTTCCAGAAGAACTTTTGGTTATTCCAGAAATTATCAAAAAGTTTCCTCTCACACCATTCTTGCAAATCACGCTTTTTCTTTTCTATTTTCTTCTTAACCTCATTCTTATATCTCTTATATTCATCTTCACTACATCATCTGTTACTCTCGCATCCAATCGTTTACTAGCATTAATCGCTAGTAAATCTAACCAAGCTTTCTTCTTATCTCCAACTGCCTCTTTCACATCTTTATCCCACCGACTTGTTGGTTGGTCTATTTGTTCTTTTACTCAATCCACATACTTCCGTCGTACATTCAACCATTGACGATTTGAGCACATCCCATACTTCTTCTATTTCCAATTCATCCTTCATCTCCACACAACTTAGTCTTTCGTCCAATTTCTTCATAAATTCATCTCCAATATTTTCATCCTCTTCCAATTTCTCCAATTTTATTCTCGCAAATTCAGTCGACACTTTGGCCCTGTGACGCCAACGCGTGCACAGTCCCCTGAATCGTGATATCACGAGAAAAAGTGACCTGTGCCAACGTTAGTGCCCCTTTAGACTCTAGTGTCAACAACCTTTGCTCTTAGCCTTTCATCCACTATCACAAAATCCATCATTCTTCTCTCGCTTCCTCTCTGTCTATACATATGGATTTCTTTTAGTTCAAACAATGTGTTCGTAACACAAAGATTCCTCTCCAAACATACATCAATCGCTTTCTCACCATTCTCGTTCACTCTTTTATCACCAAACTTTCCTAAAACTCTTTCACAACCGTTGCGTGACACACCAATCCAACCATTAAAATCTCCTAACATAACAATTATCTCATGCATAGCAATATCAGGAGCCATGAAAACAACACCAACAGCTGCTCTACAAGTAATGTTCAACCTGCCTCCCTTACATCTTTACATACAACAAGAAGCAGCAATGGCCACCATCAGATTAGATCGAAACAAAACATTAAGTAAAGACTCCAGAATAAAACATACAACAATCATGGCAGAGGCAATGGAATATCAACCCCTTTTGGCAGGGCCATGCGACAGAATACAAAAGAGATACATCTTCAACAAACACTATCAAGTCAATCTTGAGGAAGAACCAAACGACCACCCCAACATAAAAGAGTTGAGAATATACACAGACGGATCGAAAACAAATGAGGGAACAGGGGCAGGAGCCTTCTCATACGACCTCAACATCAAGACATACTCAACGCTAGGAAAACACAATAGTGTCTATCAAGCTGAATGTATAGGTCTACTCCTAGCAACAACAGCCATAATAAATAGAAAAGTTGAAAATACAAACATCAGAATACTGTCAGACAGCAAAGCAGTGCTGTACGCTCTGAAAAACAACGAAACCAATAATGGAATCATACTACAATGTCACGAGTCACTTGAAAGTATATCCAAGAAAAACAACATCACATTGCAATGGATAAAAGGACACAGTAATTCGCTTGGAAATGACGCGGCCGATGAACTGGCCCGCAGAGGATCCAGCAACACAATAGAAGGACCGGAACCTATCATACCAATCCCATACAACCAATATCGTACGTGGCTAAGGGAACGAACACAAGAACAACACAAGGCAATATGGCGCGCCCTTTCAGAATGCCGACAATCCAAAGAAGCAATGCCGAACCTGAATCCACAGCTCACTAGAAGACTCTTGAACCTAGACAGGAGAAAACTACGAATGGTTACAGGTATCATAACGGGACACTGCTCACTAAACAAACACTACTTTACACTAGGAATCACAGACAGCCCACTATGCAGAGCCTGCATGAAGACAGAAGAGACGGTAAATCATGTAATGTTCGAGTGTAACACCTTGAACGACCAACGCCACACCAACTTGGAAAACACAGGTAGTATGACAAATCACTTAAAACACATTACACAACTAGTTGACTTCTGGATGGAGCTCGGGTGGATAGAATGACGGCCGTGGCCCACGTGAAATGGCCCTGTAGTGACCAATTGCGGAAACCATTTATCTAATCTATCTATCTATCTATCTATCAATTATCTCATTTTGATCACACAACAGATTCCAAAATTCCTCCCTCTCGGATAGTGATCTGGACATGTCCGCAGCATACACGCAAATTATGCGCATCCGGACAAGCCCTACCTTCACCTTTATTCATAGGAGCCTTGGAATCTTTCGTGCACTTAGCCATCCTTTCAGATATCAGAAGTCCCACGCCTTGACAAGCCCTGTCGCTGTCAGGAACGCCCGACCAGGTAGCTGTGAATGGGCCAAGTTGTGAAACTTCTTTTTCCTTTCGCTTCGTTTCATTCACACACAGAAAATCTATTTTTCTTTCATCCATTATCAAACATACTTCATCTAATTTTTCATGCATCCCTCCACACACATTCAACGTACTGAAGCGGGTCTCTCCGGCCCACTTTTCGCCCCGCGAGGAACCACGGCGTGATGAGTGGCGAGCTGCATCGCCGCCACTGTGTTTTTTTTTATTACCATAACACATTTGGTTCCCACGAAAAGCAAGGGAGATAAACTGTCCACCTAGCCAGAGCCCCGCTTGACTAGGTAAGGTTATTTAGTACCAGGAGTGCACCAGGCTCCGGGACGGCGGCACGCTAACGACCAGGCTCACCCCAGGCCACGCATCCCTCGGCACGGCAGACCTTGGATTGGTTTAAGGGCGAAGACGGTAGAAGCCCTGTTCCCTTAGTCGACTCCTACGAAACATCCACGGGAAGAGATGGGGTAGTGCTATTCTATGCCGACACTACACAGCAATTTTAACAATAACTACAATTATCCTGCTTCCTTGGCTGTTAATCGTAAGACTACCGTAACAAAAGACATGACACATGATGGACATCAGCACATTTGAATATGTTGCATCTAATTGGCATTGGAACATCAACTCCAATTTTCAAGTCGAATATCCCCGAAAGGGTTGGCGGAGGTACTAATACTTCTGAACATCACGTGACATTGTCACTTGGTGTTCAGAATACCCACGTTTTCGTTTTGTTTGGAAAGTGTATTCACGTGATTGGGGATAAGCCTATTGCCGTTTTGTACGTATACACTGTCACATGACTTTGTACAAAAGTTTTCCCTCACCGTTAACAACCATGATAAACAATGCTTCAGCTACTTCTAGAAGTTGGAAGGGTTGAAATTTTTCCAACCGCATTGCAAGATCACAATATACCTTATTTGCTATCATCTATTTATTCCTCCCTTAAATTGCGAATACCTTAATGTTGATAACAGCTAATCGAGATTAGTACACGATTATCTTTTAAGAAATAGATCAAACTTGAGATTTACACAACGGCAGTATAGCAATCTACCAGTTCACCAAGTTCGGTGTGCACTGTTCATTGAGGGAGATCGACATTGCCGATATCTTCTTCGACAACATTGCTTTGGTACTAGCTCGGTCATTATTCAGAGAGTTAAAAGTGGGAGTGAGACAAGGGTATTCCTTATTTTGTTAAAGCTAAATAGAAGTTATATCAAAAGCTATTTTTAAAAAGACTAAGGCAAGGACGGCATCCCTATGCTAACAGAAGGCTATCTATACGAACTGGATTTGCTACGTTTTCTATTCATACATACATATAATCACGCACGGCCATAAAACCCAAAAAGGGGTAACTAGAGCTTCCGAGCTAGAAACTCCTCAGCCACATTTGGAAGTTGATAGGGGATAAGATGGTAGAAATTAAGTATCGTTGGTGATGGGCCTCCAACCGCATCACCCAAAAACCACTTAAAAAGGGCCGCACCCTTAGTCGCCTCTTACGACACCCGTAGGTAGAAAGGGATAGTGACATTCTAGGGTAGCAATTCACGGCAAACGTTATATTAGAGTAATGTAGTAAGAAATTATAATTGAAAAATACTCTAGAGCTTTGCTTTAGCGTCACATTTTGATATGTCATTATTAAATCTCATTTTGATCTATACAATCGTCAATCATCAATATTGCAGGTGGATTCTTCAAATTAAAATCTCAAATGCCAATCATTCAGTTTATTAGTTAACCTAAAACATAACTGCATTTTCATTTTTGATTAAAAGACTAGTGTTATTAAAAAAACCATACATTGAAAATTTTATTTTAAATATTTAAATAATAACTCTTATAGGAAAACATATTTTGTTACTTGACATTCAAATCAGTAGAAAAATAAAATCAAAACCAGGAATAGAAATTGTTAATACAACTACTTGTTTCATATAAAACATATAAGTTTACATACCACATATGGATCACTGATTAAAATCAAGGCATAAAATATGTAATGTAAAGATGAGACGTAATCTTTAATAAAATAAATGCAGACACCATTACACTGCATATGTGAGATCAATGCCTATGTAATGAAGAAATAAAGAAAATGAAACAAGGGTATATTGATTTGTTTTATCCAATTCAGGAGAGTAATTATACAAATTAGGTTTTCTTGCAGATGCTACCTCTTGCGTTCACCTTTTACAGTCTTGCGCTTATCTTTTTTTTCTTCTTTGAGCTGTTTTTGTTTTTCTCTGAAAAGCAAAATGATATGTTCAAGTCCCATCAACAGAACCTACAGAACTTTAGAAGTATACAGATTAAATAAACTGAAGGATTAATTACTATTTGCAAAACAATTTGTCAATTATTAGTAGCCTTAAATGACATGAATTCATTACACAAAAATAAAAAACATCTTAAATTCTGTTTATATCATAACATTTGGCCAGACCAAATGATCATTGGATCGTTCTATAAGGTTAGAATCCCATCAGCAAAAATCCTAATTTATTTATTCCATCTTTTACTTTCTTATTCAGCAATAACAAGAACAACAGTAATAACTCAGTGGGGAGCACCACCGCCTCTACTCCAATGAGTCTTTTTTAAAGGTGTTGAGCGAAAACATTGTGAGGAATACATGCCATAGAGATGACATGGCTGTGTTGTACTTAGTCATGTGACAGTGAAAAAACAGCAAAAGGGCTGCCCCCTATGACATGGATACAATGTCCAAGCAAAATGTGGGTACTCTGAACACCAGTTAACTTTAATGTCATGTAATGTTCAAAAGTATCAGTTTCTCTCTGGAGATTTACCGTGTGAACTGTTGAGTTCAGTAAACTATTCCGCAAAGTAGCCAAGATATTTGTGATTCTATAGCTCAATCTTTCTAGTTTTAAGATTTTATGCTAGATATAGTCTAAAATTTAAAGCCAATTTGTCTTGTATTACCTGTCTTCTTTGTCTTTATCTTTCTTGCGCTGTGCATCTAAGCGTGCTTGTTCCCTTCTTTCACGGGCTGCAGCAGCTACATTTGCTACATTTGTATTCTTTTCTAAATCTGAATTTACTGCTTCTTGTGGGTTTTCTTCATCTTCCTGAAATTTTTGAATTGCAGGATTAGCCAGATGTTTAAAAAAAAACATTAGAGAACAACCACAAAGAGTACAAGTAAAGATTGTGCTAATAACGGCAGACATTTAAAGTATGAGGATTTAGGGCATATGTGAATAGAATTATTATTGTTAAAAATACGAGTGTCCATCCCTGTACCTCTAGTTATAGCAAAATATGTTCAAATAGATAATTTTAGTAAGTGTAAAGTCGCAACAACTTTACTGAGTGAAAAATTACAAAAATTTGGTCCTTAAAACAATAACTACGCTGACTGGAGGTTCTAATCATAAGAATTGAGAAACATCAATGTATTTTAGAGATACCCTACATTTAAAATATGAGGATTAGGGCATATGTGAATAGAATGCTTAATGTTATTTAAGGTAATAGGTTTGCCCTCACAAATATTACTCGCCTTATAATAAATGTTCTGTCTTCCCCAATGCTGGAAGTGTCTGATAATGCATAAAAAAACTTTACAGCATTTTCAAGAAGGTAAATAAAGGAGAGCAAACAGCAAAAATGATTACTCAAATTTAAGAACACTTGATGTTTTGAAAATAGGGTTAGTTTTAGATTTGTGCTCTGTTGTTTTAATTATGTATTGTACAAATGTTATTTTTTGTTTTGTGTGTTGTACATAGCCTTTGCACCAAATAAATATTTTTCTTTTCTTCTTCTTTATAAAATTATAACACCTCATGTGGAAGTGTACCACAAAGTGGAAGTTTTAAATAAAACCTCCAAGATGTATCATTCATAGTGACACCAGGCATTGTTATAATTATTATTTAGAGGGCATTAACCGCCTTGGGTTTCCGCACTTAACCCAACTATGAGGTGGGCCATTGTATGTGACGGCATTTACATCAATATAATTCCAAGAGTTTCTACACCTCACACATTTTTTGTAAATGGAAATATAATATTTATAATATTGTTATGTTATGTTGGTATATATATTTATATTCATACAATGAATCTTTATGTAAATATCTCTGTGGTAAGATTAATTGTGTAGATTTTTACCTACTTTTTTTTTAAAATATTACAATTATTCAAGAGTATACAAATTACTGGGTACTAGAAATTCTTTTGCAAAGCTACCATATATTTTGTGCAATAAATACTTGATAATCAGACTGTCACTACCAACCCAACTATCAGTATTGGAAGTCCAAAATTGACCGCACTAGCAAGTTGATTTCAATTTATACTGTACAGTCAACACAAAAAATAAAAAAAAATACATGAGTAAAGATATTAGTCTGTAATGTGAAATTTCTGTCCGAAAAAATTCTTTAAAAGGCATATATCTTAGATATTAATAATCACACTACCAGGGCGCCTAATGGCCATGAACTCTAGACATTATTCTTTTTAAGTTTAATTTACTAAATATTAATTAACAATATGGTCTAGTGAAAATACTACAAAGTGGTATATAGTGGCAAACAGGTTGGTGTCTCTACCAGTACTATGGCCACTAGGGTTTCATCAGATTGAAGGGAGAATTAGATGACTGACAATAAAGGGTGTTGAGGAAAGCAAAAGAGATATACAGATATGGACTGAACATTTAACAAGTACATATTAAAACATAGAGCATGAAAGTAAGTTGCAATTTACTCTTAGAATCAGCATAAGATGCATGGTTTATTTATAACTGAGTCATAATCCTGTTACATTCAAATGTCACAAATTAAAAACTGATGGTGTGTTGAGAGATTGTAAAACACTTGATGGTAATACAGCTTTCAAAAACATATTTCCCTAAAAGCAACTCTATTACAGGTTGCTTGAATGAACAGATAATGAATGATAACTTTTTAAATGTAGGTTATGTTCCATTGCATTAGGTATAAAGGTTATTACCAACCTCATTGTCTGAGAGTTGACTGTATTGTGATAGTATAGCTTCGCGAATTTTCTTTTCTTCATCGGTGTATTCTCGGCGCGTTGTAGTAGCAAGCGACTGTGATTCTAGAAGCTTTGCCAACTGAACTTCTACATCTGGTCCTTTTGTAGAAGTGTCTCCTTTGGGCTGACATGACTCCCATTTATCCAATATTTCGGTGACGTGTACAGTTAAGTCTCGCTCCTGAAGATACAGATTTCAGTTTATTTTCCTACAAATTGTCCAGGAATGTAGAAGAATGCAGAGAAATCATTCTTAGATGACTCACCACGAATTCCGATAAAATGCCTTCTAATGCGTCTTTTTTATCATCAACTGAATCTTCGCTGTCAAGAATTCCCGAGATATATGATCCAAATACACCTTCATCTGTATTAAGAGAGCGTAATTTATCATTAAGCCAGGGTTGGAATTCTGAAACCATCGCTGCCATGTTAAAATAACTGAATGGAATGAAATGTAAACTGAATTGAATGAATGAAAGTTATTTACAATACTTTTACCAATATAATACCAGGTTTACATTATACAAGTAAAACAATCCAAGCGCTTTTGACATTATTCAGCGCGGAAGCTTCTTCGATAGCGTAAGCATAGGTCAATTTTATAAGTACAGATACGTGACCTTCACACAGTATAAGATCCCGCTGCAAAATATCTACGTTCATTACGTATTGAGTCAAACATACGTTTCGGAATAGGAGAAAACATTGACAACACGCAGCCAGTTGTCTGTTTCATATTCGCTACCGTTGCCTGTTAAAACAATATAAAACAAATAAAGAAGCAGTCAATTTATCTGATTACCCCTTTGATTATGAACACTACAGATCCACAATCTTATCTTGGCCGGTAAGGGCTGTCGCTGTCATCGATATTAGTATTGCCAGTAAATAAAAAATAACCTTTATAAGGGAAATAACTTTACATCATACAGGCTAATTTATTTATGTATTGAAATGTCTTAATAAAACAATTTATATATTATTCATTTAATTAATAACTAGTTGCTGTGTAGTGTCGGCTTAAAATAGCACTACCCCATTTCTGCCGGTGGGTGTACGTAAGAGGCGACTAACGGTATTGGGGCTTTTAAGAGATTTTTGGGCGAAGCGGTTGGAGACCCATTACCAATTACCTTTATTTTACCATCTTTACCCCACTCAACTTTCCTAAAGTGGCTGAGGAGTTTCTATTTCCTTAGCTCGGGCTACCCCTTCTAGGGATTTACAGCCTTGAGTATATGTATGTATGTAATAACTATTATTGTAAGTAAACAAGTTCGTTTTAATGTAAGCTAATTATATTTATTTATTTTTGCCCTTGTCTGGTATGTCTACCCGAATGACTGTGTATCCTAAATTTGATGATCTTACCTCCCAAATGTTGTCTGGAAGCTTTTAGCGATAACACTGCCAATTGTACTTTTCTGCAAGCTGTTTCATTATTTTATACTTAAGGATTTGTTATTTGTGCCACTCAGAGTTAATAAGTGGGTAACTACTTAAAATCATTTTTTAAATCCTGTAAATTAGAGGCTTAACTTGTTGTGTACTGTCTTTTACATTTCATATTTACACATAGATCCCCTAAAAAGGTGGCACAGAAAAAATAATTCTAAACATCAGATATCGTTTGGGTCATTAATTTTGCTGGGTCAGTGAATTTATGGGCACTTATTTATTGCTGTTAACAGCCTTGTAACATATAATATAACATAACATAACATAAACGTTCTCGCCGAATACTCCCGAAGGGGTTTGGCAGAGGTACTAATACTTCTGAACATCACGTGACTTTGTCACCTGGTGTTCAGAGTACCCACGTTTTGCATGGACAGTGTACTCACGTGATAGGGGGCAGGCCTATCGCCGTTTTGTACGAATACACTGTCACACCACTAAGTACAACTCAGCTATGTGGGTTTCCTCACAATGTTTTGACTCACCGTTAAAAACTGTGATAAATCAACCACACATATGTCTTTAGAAAAGACAAATTGGTGTAGGCCCGATCCGGGATTTGAACACTAGTCGCTTGCACGGTCCGTTAGGTACAACACCGGTTATCACGTCGTATTTGCCTTGTATTTTTATATATATGTCAGACAGTTATGACTTAAGAAATGACACATTGGTACATCCCCGCATTAGGATTAGAACCCACGCATCAGTGTATACGAAGTGAAATCTTATTCAAGAGCATTTCCCAACTTCCCGTAACCCGCACCGCATGACTATCGATGCGCGCACAACTTTTCGGACGGTGTTAGCCTACTTAGATAAAATTTAACAATATAAATAATAATTTTCATGAATTTTTATATTGAATACTGGAAATAAAAGCGTTTATCAATAAGCAAAGATACATAAAAAAATAATTGTTTTTGAAAAAAGTTTCCACTACAAAAAAATATTTATGAAAGTGATAATTTATTATATAAGTAGGTCACCCTATAATTTTTATTTAGTTAAGAACTAACTGACAATGACAGGCCGAAATTTTAAAATGGCGAGAGTAGTACCAGAGTCGCCGCCGGCCAAGTTATGATTGTGGATCTGTATAGATAGAGCGATGTTACGTCATCCATTTTAAAAAGAGAAGCCCTTATTTAAGTTCTTATATGTTAAAAAGAGACACAAAATCTTTATTGTCATCTCTATCGCGTAACCCGTTTTGTTGATGTCACGCTTTTAAAGCTTGACAAACAAAGCGTCGACTTGTGAGCGATTTTGGTTTTCTTTTGATTTTGAGAAAGATTTTATTCATTTGTATATTGTTATTGTGATAAAAGAGACTCCATTAGTCAAACTTATTATTTAGTGAGGTATGGTTGGGTGTAGCGTGCTTGGCTGCGGAAGCCGCAGCGAAAAACACATCGAAGGATTGACTTTCCACAAGTGAGTGAGTTTTTTAATGTTTTTCTACAGATAAATACATAATAAATACATTGCGCGATCAGAAAAAAAGTGATTCAAATGTTAATTACGTTAAACTAGATTACTAGCATTTTCTTTAGTTATTTTGAGCAATTTTTTAATAGCATAACCTAAAAATATGCAGTATCTCAGTGTTCCCATAATTCACGTTTTCATCCTACCCTGTCGTTAGGGTAAAATTTTCAAATTAGTAAACTAATGTTAATGAGTGAGTATATTATGTATTTCGTCGCGCTATAGCGACGCTGAATGATTGCCAATTGTTATCTACGGAATTAGTAAGTAATAAATTTGTTATATTTATTTAATTTCTTCGTATTCATTACAGTTTTCCTAAAGACCCGAATTTACAAGAAAAATGGATTGCGGCCACTGGAAAATGCAATTGGAAACCAACTAAATACACCAAAATGTGTTCCAAGCATTTTGATGACAATTCAATTGTAATGAAAAATAAAATAAAGAGACTAGATCGTGGTTCTGTACCTGTAATAAATGTGCATGTAAATATTTTTGTACTATTTTATGTATTTAACACAAATTAAATTCAAATTAATAATTTTAATTCAGTAGGCCGATTAATGAATAATACATATATGACGATGAACGACATGATAGCCCAGTGGGTAGAACACCCGCCCGAAAACAGAAGAGCGTGAGTTCCAATCCTGAGTCGGGCCTACACCAATTTGTCTTTTCTAAAGTCATATGTGTGGTTAATTTATCATGGTTGTTAACGGTGAGGGAAAACATCGTGAGGAAACCCACATGAACTAAAAACTAAAACTAAACTGTAAACTGGATGCAAAAAATGTAGTCCACGCGGATGTAGTCGCGAGCAAAAAGCTAGTAATGCAATAAAACTCATGTATAAAATAGTGCTGTCTTTTATTTTTCAAAATACAAACATAGATCCCACTATACCCATGACCCGTATGATATTTACATAACTTGCACTTGGTATGTACTTGCTGCTCAAGATTAAACTAAATGCTAATTTTAAATTCTACCGAGTAAAATGAGACGGTCTGCATAGTTTAAATTGAATTCATGTTTTTTTAAATCATGAAAACTCCAAACTTATTTGAACTGAATCATTCAATCATCCCATAATTACGAACAACTTTTTGTACGGGACTAATTTTGCTACTCGAAAATAAAAATATCTACTGTTATGGAACAGCTGATTTTTTTTCGTCCAGTATCAAAGTTACTCCCGTACAAAAAGTTGTTCATAATCATGGGAAGATTCATCCCTGAAAGTTAGTATATGCTTTGGATTTCACGGTGTATTAAACATCAGTATAAATGGCAAAATTAAACAAAAAAGATTGTATAATACTAGGAGCAAGTATGTATAATTATATGATTGAAGGAAATAATATAGTAAACAGTAAACCTTCAATTAAACAATAAATTGACGTAATCAATTTTAAATTAAAAAGTAGCTTTTAGAATGGTTATTACAGTATTTTGGGGTAATTGTTTTCTAGTGATCGCAACATTACAGGGAAAAATATTGCTATCTAAAAGAGGTACTCTCCCGTTGCAATAAGACTCTGTCTATAGTGTTCATAGTCAAAGGATTACCCTATATCGTCTGTGGATTCATCATTCACTCATTCATTATTGCATTGATTGAAGTTTTTGTGAATTGTGGATGATTCGGCTTTTTAATCCTAGTTTTTAAAATATTGTTTGTCTATCTAAAACACTACTATGTCTGCCAGATACGATAGAGCTATCACTGTTTTTTCTCCCGATGGCCATTTGCTACAGGTTGAATATGCTCAAGAAGCGGTTCGAAAAGGATCTACAGCTGTAAGTCATCTTTTTGGTTAGAAAATAAGACGAGTCATTTCATAGTAATCAAAAAGTTATATATTTTAGGTAGGTGTACGAGGTGCAGACGTTGTTGTTCTCGGTGTAGAAAAAAAGTCAGTGGCAAAACTCCAAGAAGAACGTACAGTTAGAAAAATATGTCTTTTGGATGATCATGTAGTAATGGCGTTCGCCGGGCTGACCGCAGACGCTCGTATCCTTATCAATAGAGCTCAGATTGAATGCCAGTCTCATAAATTGACAGTTGAAGACCCTGTTACTTTGGAATATATCACTAGATATATCGCTGGCCTGAAACAAAAGTATACGCAAAGTAATGGTCGACGACCATTTGGAATCTCCTGCCTCATTGGAGGTTTTGACTATGATGGCCACCCACATCTATTTCAAACTGAGCCCTCAGGTATATATTATGAATGGAAGGCAAATGCTACAGGAAGATCAGCAAAAACAGTAAGAGAATTCCTTGAGAAAAACTACACTCCTGAAGAAGTAGCTTCTGAAAAGGGTGCTGTGAAGGTAACACAAATTCTGTTATTAAACTGTTGAAAATTAAGGGTTTCATATTTGATTCAATCCAGAACTATTTTCATTTAGATATTTTATTAAAGTAGTCAAAACCATTTTGTAACATTAAGTTGAGTTAGTTTGGTCACCCAGAGTTTTATGTTATAAAAAATAATTATTATTATTTTCTATTTTGTGCCAGTGCATGTCGTTTGTAATAAGTATTTTTTGTTAAATTGGTAACTATGAAACGACAAGCAGTTGATAACAATGAAAAGACAAAGTTATTTCTTTCTCTTGCTTCTTCAAGATTCATAATAGCATATATTAATTAAACAGTGCAAACACAAAGGTTTCATAGTTGTTGCATGACTAAATTTATTTTTATGTTGGTCAGGACTTCTATTGCCCGAACTGTGCTCCAATATTGTTGCAGTAACTAGTTCTATAGCTTAGTTGTCAGAAAGTGTCCTCAACTTTTTCATATTTTGTTGACCTTACAGGATGTCAACCCACTACCTATGTATACTCATGTCTATAAATCCCTAAAATGGCAGCCAGAGATCAAAAGTTTTTACCACCTCTGTTTGTTTAATTGGGAACAGATATAAAATTAAGAATGGTTATGGCTTTTCACTTACAGGCCAAAAATTACTTAGTAAGGCCTAGGAAGAAATGGGCTTAGCTGAAACTACACAGCTACCTATACTCATGACTATAAATCCTTAGAGGAAGATATCAGAACTTCTTGCACAGAGTCCGTAGTTTTATCAGCATAGTTATTGTCCCCTATCATTTCATTATGTTGTGACCAAATATATAAATTAAATGCCCATTTTCTGTTGTTTAATTTGACATTTTAATTTAAGTCAAATTTCAAGATAGAACTTAAGTTTTAGCCCATTCAAGCAAAATACTGTGTTTGGGATTGATTTCCAACAAAAGTAGCTTATTTATATATTATATGTACCACATATTTTTATTTAGTTCCTGTGTAATATTTTTTTTCTTATAGTAAGATGTTAAATATGAATATAAATTATTATTTCAGCTTGCTATCAGAGCTTTATTAGAAGTAGTGCAGTCTGGTCAAAAGAACCTTGAAATAGCTGTCATGAGAAGAGGCCAGCCAATGCAAATGCTTGAGGCAGAAACAATCAATTCGTATGTTACTGTTATTGAAAAAGAGAAAGAAGAGGAGGCTGAGAAAAAGAAACAGAAGAAGTGATAAAACAACAAATTTAATGTCCATTTTTACTTTAAAATAAACTTGGTAAAAAGGACTACTTATTTGATTAAACAAATTAAGAGTTAAGCAAATCAATAGTTTTCGAAATTTGAGAGTAAAGGTCTTTGAAATTAGTACCAGTATCTTGGTTAGTGGACTTGTTAGTACTTGTGCCTATCATGTCATTAAACATCTGGTCCCATTCACCATGATATTGGGCAGAATACTCTGAATTTTCCTGCAATAAATAAAATAAATTTAAATAAAAGCCAATACAAATACATGTTTCAAATAAATTGATACATACATTCACCATAGCTAAGTCATCATTTGGATAATTATTTATGGAAGGCAGCATGCAATTAAAATACATATTATCAGAATTAACATTACTTTCAGTTTGTTTTATATTATTCTCATTAGTAATAGTGATGCCAAATTCAGAGAAAAGTTCTACTCCATTGCCCTCCTCTTTTGGAGCAGGATCTAGCTCTGGCATGTTTAAGAATTGATTTGGAAAGTTATCTTGGTTCTGGTTATTTTGATGGACTGGCTCATTTAATTCTGGAACCACTTGACTAGGTCCTTCCCTGAAATACGAAGTCATGTATCAATCTGATCAATAGTTAATTATATACTAATAACAGGAACTTACCTAGTAGTACATGTAGTATCAGAGTAGCATTTTGTATTCATTTGTGTATTTTCCTTTAGCGAATCTAGGATAAAGGAAAAGGATTTAGATAAGGAAAAAGGGAAAGGATTATAAGGAAACTAGTTGGAAACCAAAGAAGGTGGAAAATTGAGAAACCTGATGACTTTTCATTTTCGGTTTCCGTGTCATTGTTTTTCACATCCAGCCACTCGTCCATTTCATCACAAGATTCTTTTAAGTCTTCTGAAAGTTATGTTAAATAAATATGGAAATAAATAAATATGTATGGACTTAAATACAATTTAAAATATCTTTATATGCTTCCTCACCATCACAGTCATATTTTGATTCAATTGAAAAGTAAGGTTCCCTTGAGTGTTGTAAATACATGCCATTAACAGCAGAACGCAATGCCAATTTGAAAGCTCGTCTTGCCTTTTGCAGAGGAGTAACGCAATCTTTATCTTTAAACATAACCTGCTGAAGTAAATTTTAATACATTATATTTAACGCTGAGGTGGGTAGCATATCACTTAAAAGTAAAATACTTTACCTTGTTCTTGCAGTTCTTTTTTATTGTCAAAGCCTTTCTGCTCATTTTATTCAGAAGTTCGGGCCTCCCGAATTGGAAATAATCATGAATGTATTCATGCATGTAAGGATTACTTGAATTGCATAATGGATCTTGCAAATGCGAAGTTACTTTACGAAATCCGTACAAATTTAGTTGGCGCACAAAGCTTGATATATTCGTTGTTTTAAAAATCGAGTGGTTACATTGTAAGTAGCTGTAAAGTACTCGGTAATTTAGAAGTATTGTCTTACCAGTTCCACCCCAAAGAATGGCACCGGTGCGTAAATTTAATAAGTACCATAGCTTTTGGGGAAACCTCATGTATATCATTGCATTCTTATTATCATCTTGAAAAGGCAAATTTGAATTTTCCTCAAACCCGCCATAATCCATTTTTCGTTTTAGGCACAGACGATATAGTTGTTATAGGTTTTTTTTTATTACGTATAATAATCTATTGAGCCATGTTGACACTTAACCATCAAAGTAAGTTGTAAGTTAACTTTGACAAAGTTAGTTCTTTGAAAAGTAAAGTTGTTATATGTGTAACATGACGATGATAGTAGTATATATGATGCCGCTTGGCTTAGAATGTCACTACCCCTTTCTAACCGCGGGTGACGTAAGAGGCGATTAAGGGTATGGGGCTTTTAACCCTTCAGCGGTTGAGGTGCGCCCGGGTGCCTCTGTCGGAGCGCGCCACTTAAAACGTTATTTGTGATGGTTATAAAGACTTGTTTTGCATGCTGTATTGTAGCCGCCGAGATCGATGAATTATTTTGTGGAAATGCTAATTTAAACTTTTTTAACGGTGTTCCTCTGAGGGGTTAAATTGGTATTTGGGCGGTACTGCTGGAGACCCATCATAAGTGACACTTTATTTCTACCATCTTCTCACCTATCAACTTCCAAATGTGAATGAGTAGTTGGTAGCTCTGAAGATCTGGCTACCCCTTTTTGGGATTTATAGCAGTGACGTGAGCATATGAATGTATGACGATGATGACATTGAAAGAGGAGTAAAAAAGGGATAACGCTGCAAACAGGAGCTGTAAATAATTGAATGCGAAGTCAGTCAGTGTCTGAACAGGCACGAAGCCACGAATGGCTATGTATGATGCTGCTATTCTGTAAAGCAGGAAATGTTGGGTAAGGCACAGGAAACATGAGCTGGGTGGGTAGTAGATAATATTTTATTTATAATATAGACATAATGTGGTCAGTAATGTCAATAGAGGACAAACCATATTAAGACTATATCATATACCTATAAAATGTCCAATATGATAGGCGTCTAAAATTAGAAGCAATTTTATGTTTGAAGTTTATTTTAGCCAAGAACACCAGGATCTTCTATTTAATTTGTAAAACATTAATGTTTTAAATTAATAACCCTCCTCCCTTCATCATTGGAATCAAAATCAGGAAGTCCCCTAGGAGCCTCCACCCAAATAAGTAAAAATCAACTGTTCTTCTCTTTAAGCCCTCCCTCCCATTAGCTGTTTAGGTATTTCATTTCTATACTTTTATCCTAAACACATCTTTTGATTTCAAGATGATATTGTAAGAAAGATAGAAAAAGGAATGTTGAGATAGTTTGGGCACATAGAGAAGATGAATGATAGAAAATTGGTAAAAGGGATCTATAGAGCTAGTGTGGATGGTAATGTTAGTAGAGGACGACCACGGAGAACACACTCAGACCAAATTGAGAGTGTGCTCAAAAAGGCAGGCGTCCGTAGTATGAAGAATAAAAGAGCATGTATGAACATATTGATGGATGTAAACGAAGCTAGAGAGGTTTGTCAGGATCGTAAAAAGTGGCGATCGATAGTCTCTGCCTACCTCAATGGGAACTATTGGCGTGAGTATATGTATGTATGTACATCATCTGAAAATGTAAAAAATCACTTATGTTCACTTCTTTCCTTACTTCTTAATCTAAATACGATTATTAATGAATCATCAAACTTGAAAAAAGTTCAATAAAACTGCTTAAATATTATAACATACATGCATTTCCTCACGGCTATAAATCTCTGGAAGGGGTAGCCTGAGCTAAGGAATTAAAAATTCTTCAGTCACTTTCGGAAGTTCAGTGGGGAAAAGATGTTAAAAAAAGGTTGTAGGTGATGTGTCTGCAACCGCATCGCCCAATTCCCTTTGCGTCAAATACCCTTAGTCGTCTCTTACGTACACTCACGGAAAAAAATGGGGTAGCTTTTCTAAGTTCGCACCCGATACTACAGAGCAGAAAAATAAATATTACAACTGTAAAGATATCACTCCTGCCGAGTCCTGCCTGACTTTTCCATCCATAAAATTTATTATTATCTGGCTAAGTTATTACATTGGTCTTAGCATTGCAAGTTTTACACAGTTTATTTAAACTACTGTGTTTCGTTTGCCCATCTACGAATTAAACTGCTCTATCCATATATATAGAGTGAACCGTTCAAGCGTTCATGTCCATTCTGTGTTCTGTACCTACCTCTAGTAAAATTATATTAACCACTCTGTCTGTGTGTTGTTTTGTGTGTGTTGTCACAACTGTTGTGATGTGACTCTGTGGTTGAAGTTTTTGCAAACATTGCAAGTTTTAAATATTTGTTTTGTTGAACTTTTCTTTCTTTAATTTTATTCCAGTGCAAATACTGAAGTTTTCCGGTTAGAATATTTACACTCCATAGCGATATGTATTTTGAAATATTGATATACTACTAAAATTATATACACAATTGACAAAATTTGAATCTTATTCTGCTCGTTATGAATGTATCAGATACATGATTCATAATTAGTTTTATGAACATAACAAGTTTCGAGTTTATTTTGTGTCGGTTCTGTTGTTGCCACTCCAAATTTATTTTTCAAAATGTTTTGTAACACCAATGAAAAACCAAGGTAAGATTGTTTCAGTCCAAGAGACATCATTGTTTCTGATTGTAGGTACTTACTTAGTAGAAGTTTTTGCTTCACAATTCAGTCACCATAGTTAACAAATAAATACTTGTAGACTTTTGCTCTCTGACTTGAACTTCTTATGTTGAGATTAGGACTGAATTTTGATGCATATTATGGACTAGTCAAAAACACTCTAAATGTAAATTAGTTTGCGGAAAGATAAGACTAAAAGAAATTAGGGTGGGTGTTAATTTAATCAGCTTTTATGTTTTAAGGGTCCCCAGAAAAAAAGGTTGATTTTGATTATTTTCTAACTTTAAATAGTCTGTTTTGACTAGTTCATAATCTTAAATAATTGTGATACAAAATTGTGTTACACCATGCTATATTATTTACCACAGTATCCAGCAAATAGTGATGGTTTGAAATGTCACTGCCCATTTCCTTCCCATTATTGATGTAATGAATATTCGCATTTGCATTTGCGAATATTAGCCTGATTTTTCATATTTGCATTCACATTCGTGAATATCTTTTGAACAAATTGCGAATATGAAATTGCAAAAACACAGAATGTTATGATAATATTATGTAAATTTAAATGAAACAAAATAGTAATAATATATTTTCTTTTAGAATAGATAATTTACCTTTTTTGTGTTTATAAATCACAGTTACAAAACAAATAATACTGTGTTTATGTTTAGGCAGTCTTATGAAGTAGGTACATAAAGTAGTACTTTGATAATTATTTAACATTAAAAATAAAATAAACTGAATTTTCTACATATTTTGCTTTATAAGATTTTGTTCTAAGAAAGAAAAAATAAATGTTTATTTTCTTTTTATAAACTAAGCAACATACACTTAACTTTCTCATTTCTCTCTTCTCTTTCTTCTCGTTTCTGATTCTCACATTTATTTATTTCTCGGGACGACTATGCCAATGAAAGAGTTTTCAATGTCTTCTGTTTTTCTTTTTCACGGTTTTCTAATTGAGAAAACTTGGTTTTATGCATTGAATTTAAATGTGTTGTATATTGGCATTGGCATCCGCATTCGCGAATGTCAACGACAGATATTCACATTTGTATTTGCAAATGCTTAAAAACTGACATTTGTTACATCCCTATGTAACAAATGTCAGTTGTGTCAGTCTCTTTCCCATGCATGTTGTAAGAGGCAACTAAGAATATGGGGCATTTTAAAGTGGCTTTTGAACAATGCGGTTGGAGACTGATCACCAATGTTACTTTGTTTCTATTATCTTCTCCCGTATCCACTTCCAAATGTGGCTGAGGAGTTTTTAGCTCTAAAGCTCTGGCCACCCCTTTTTCAGTTTTATGGCCGTGAGTATACATATTTGTTGGAAACCGCGAGAGATCCCGTACCAGTCTGTGTTTTTCTCATTTACTCCTACACATGCACTGGAATCTTCATTCATAGGAACACCAATACACATACAAGATGACTCCTCAATCCTAGCTTAGAGAACACCTCCCTTAAATATATTTTGTTCACACAACATACACATATTCTGTATTGATGAAGGAGCAATACACAATTTGATTCTTGGTTAAGATTTTTGCGGTGATGCACCTTAAACAGAAGATCTCATTTATAGATCCCATTCCCTTCCTAAATCCTGAGAGATTTAAATGGAATATAATTGATATTCATCATCATGATCACCATTCCACCCAAAATCATTTCCATTACTGAATAGTAGTCTCTGAAAGATCTTTGCAATGACTGGAGGTCTTAATCTTAAAACTAACTACTATTAATATTTATAAATGTGGAAGTTTAGATGTTTGGACATTTGTGTGTTTGAGGCAAAAAACTTCTCAAGTACATAATGTATATGAATTAAATTTGGCAAAATGCTAGATAATAGCAAATTATATATTTTTTATCTGGCATACTTTTATCTGGGAAAAATTTAAACAATAAAATATTCATGCCTGATTGAACTAAGTGTACCGGAAAAAACGCCTTAAGCTTTGTCATAAGTAAAGGAGGATGGGCACAAATGTATGGCACCTGGTCCCAGCACCAATCAGGATAAGTGATATGTTGTTGGAAAGGTTATTTTTGTACAATAAAAATAACTAAAGCGCTTGTCCTAAATTGCAGGCGTTTTTTTTGACAAGACTGTTCGTCATGTTTGTTTCATGTTTTTGATAAATTTTCGATTTAATTATGACAATTTATTGCAAACTCTGACAGTTTTTATTACAATGTCGCTTCAGCATTGAGATGTTTTAAGTATAACATAATTACAAAGTTACACCAGAAACATGAATTATCACCAACAACCTTTATTGTACCATCTTTTCCCCACTAAACTTTCCAAAAGTGGCTGAGGAATTTCTAATTCCTTAGCTCTGGCTACCCCTTCTAGGGATTTATGTGAGTATGTATGTATGTATGAATTATCATTATGTCACATTATTAACGAAATCATGATTTTCAAAAAACTGTACATCAAAATCGGCAGGTCTAACAAGATTGTTCCCATAGTCTTTTTTTTCTACACTAACAGGGCTTTGGAATGATATATGATTCAACTTGATTGAGAGACATTCAACAGGGGGACCAAAATGCCCCTCCTCCTTTGACAGTATGAAGTCTGTCGGGTCAGCTAGTCATCTTAATATCTTCTAACTTCTATTAAGATTTGTTTCTGTTCTGCTCACACATAACCAACGATGGGATTTTGATTCGAGAATTATTTACTACAAATTCAACTATACTTCCTTAGTTGTTGCTGGTTTCGTCAACTAGTAATCGCCAGAATAAATTTTGTTCTTTTTTGTGTTATAAACTTTGTCTGATAATATAATAAAATCTTTGAATTAGTGAGTTCAACACAAATATATTTTAAAAGTAGTTAGTAGAGGTATGGACGCTGATATTGCTTACAGTTTGAAAAAAAACTCAGGTTCAGAATTAGGAAATCCACAGGGATTTTTGGAAATCAAAGGATAAGAGAAATTAAATAAAAGAGAAGTGCAATAGATTTCACTATCAGTTTTTTTTCCAGATTTTCTATGCTTCTATTAGAACCTGGTGAAGTCTACTTCGAAGACTTTTCCTGCACAATGAATGAATTGGACTCATTAGAAAATGGACGTCCAATTGCTGGGCGCTTAAAGCTATGCTCAAAATCAATTGTACTAGAACCCAGAGATAACATGTTGTTGCCACTCTATAAAATGCAATTTAAAGATACCACAGAACTGTCACTTTACAAATGTGATTCAACCTGCAAAAATGGAATAAAGGTTCATATTAATCAATATGCCGAACTGCTGGAAAAAAATGTATTGGCACCATACAAATTTATATATGAGCCAAGGACTTTTTATTTTATCTTTGATTTTGCTTCAGCTGAAGAATGTTTAAGTCAAATGCAACAGTTGGTCAGAGCATCCACGTTGCATGCGCCAGAACATAACAGTATGATAGCGACTATAGTGCATTCCAGATATATGAGGATGGTTTTTGATCCTGTCATGATGGATGATTTTACTGAAGAGATTGTATGCGAATTTCTTGCTGAAAAAATATCTCCACTCGTAAGGCATCAAGGCAAGCTAGCGTTAACACCAACAACATTGTACTTTCAACCATTTAATAACATAGAAAATGTATGTTTTCTTACTTTAAACATCTGAATCATAGTGCGTTATCATGACGAATCGATCAGTGATAGTAACTGGTTTCATTTGATTTTCAGAGTCCAATTTTAAAACTAAAGTTAAATGATTTATTAAGGATGTATAAAAGGAGATTTTTGCTTAGGCACATCGTAAGTATTTACCAAATTTTAAACATACATACATATACTCACGGCTGTAAATCCCTAGAAGGGCTAGCCAGAGCTAAAGAATTAGAAACTCCTCAGCCACTTTTGGAAACGTGAGTGGGGAAAAGATGGTAAAAATAAAGGTTGTTGGTGATGGGTCTCCAACCGCATTGCCAAAAAATCCCTTAAAAGCCCCAATACCGTTAGTCTTCTCTTACGTACACACACCGAAGGAATGGGGTAGTGCTATTCTAAGCCTTTTAGCCACTACACAGCAATTTTATAGCGACATTTTTGCTTTTCTATTATCAAACATATATACTTATACTCACGGCTATACATCCCTAAAAAGGGTAGCCAGATCTTCAGAATCAGAAAATACTTAAGCCACTTTTGGAAGTTAAGTTCGCAAAATATTGTAAAATAAATATTTTTGATGATGGGACTCCAACCGCATCGCTCAAAAATCACTTTAAGAGTCCCGATACCCTTAGTCGGCCTTTACGATCACCCATGGGAAGAAATGGGGTGGTGTTATTCTAAGCCGACTTTACACAGCAATCTATTACTATTATTAAAATGAATCTAGAACAAAGTATCTGTTCATTAATCTGTCTTTTGCTTGGAGTCATCTTTTTCACTTGTGTTAATTTTCTTTCAGGGTCTCGAAATATATTGCAAAGAGCAGAGTTCCCTTCCACACTTATATTTATCATTTCAAAATGTCCACGATCGAGACCATCTCTTTAGTTTGCTGGAAAATTCTCCGCATGTTAATTTGGAAAGAGTTCACATTGAAGAGATGACTTTACAATGGCAGAATGGAATTGTATCCAATTATGACTATTTAGTTTATTTGAATTGGTTAGTTGGTTTATGTTTTTTGTCCTTATTATCTGAAAATCAAACTTTTATGCCATATATCCCGGACGACAGAGGACAATGTCTGGTGAGGATTTTTCTTCTCACGTTATGTGATATTTTTTGTGACGGACAATTTATTTTCATTATGTCAAACTAGCGTTTGGTTTTGTCGCATAGAAAATCTTTTATTAAGCAAAAACATGTTAATAAACTGAAATTGTACAAACCATGTTTTGAAAAAATGAAAAAATGTGAAAGAAACTCTTTTCTTTGTTGCTTCTTCTCTTTACGAACACCTTCCGAAGCAACGGATTAACGATTAATTTAAAACTTTGACGTTCAAAAAATGTTAGTATTTAACTTTATTTTGAAAAATAAACTTTTTGACTTTTTTTTTTGAATACTTCTGGATATTACGTGAATCGGGGTACCCATTTTTTGCATTGGCATGTAAGGGGCAGGCCTATCGCCGTTTTGTTAGAGGAAAGAGTAAAACTTAGTCATGTGGGTTTCCTTTCCTCACTATGTTCTCTCTCACCATTAACAACTTAATTGTATTTTTATATTAAATACCGTTTTTAATCTATTATAATTGTAAGGCCTTAAACAGTAAAGGAGAAACGTCATCACAACCCGTTACAGTTTTTTTTTTCTATAATAGCAAAGTTTATTAATATGGTACTACAATATTAAATGTTTTATTTCAGTTTAGCTGACCGAAGCAAAAACGATTTAACGCAATACCCAGTATTTCCATGGGTGATAGCCGATTACAAGTCACAATCATTAGACTTAGAAAACGCGAATACATTCAGAGATCTTTCAAAACCAATGGGAGCTTTAAACCCAGATCGGTTGGAGAGGTTGCTAGAGAGATACCATGAGATGAGCATGCCCAAATTTATGTATGGATCTCATTACTCAGCACCGGGATTAGTTTTATTTTACTTGGTAAGTAGAGAGAAAGTTGGCGCAACCGTTAACTAGAGATTTAAGTTCGATAAATTTACCCTACAATGTACAATCACAGGGAATTCACAAAACCCTTTAAACATACATACTTATACTAACGGCCATAAATCCCAAAAAGGGGTAGCCAGAGCTTCAGAACTAGAAACTTCTCAGTCACATTTGGAAATTGAAGGTGGACAAGATTGCAGAAATAAAGTATCATTGGTGATAATTCTCTAACCGCATCGCCTAAGAACCACTTTAATAAGCATCATACCCTTAAATGGCTCTTACGAAATTCGCGGGTAGAAAGGGGTAGTGACATTCTAAGCCGGCACTACACGACCCTTCTAAAATACACTAATATACATAACTAGTACAAATAGTTTAATTACTCAATAATATAATTAGTAACTACATCCAGAACTTCTTAAATCGTTCTTCGTCATAACAAAAGTAGGCCCCAAACCTATGATTCATACATTTCCAAGGCATATTATTCTGATTATATTCAAATTATTCTGAAAAATTTGTATAAAGTTGTGTCATTTGGTTATGTTGATATTTCCACTTAATTAAGCAAAACTAACATAGTTAAAATGTGATTAAACAATGTTAAGAACTTTGTTTTAACAATATTTTTTAATAATTAATTCAAGTTATTCTGGGTTACAGGTTCGCAAGTATCCCCAGTTAATGTTGTGTTTACAAAATGGAAGATTTGATCACCCGGACAGAATGTTTAACTCGGTTTCAGATGTCTATAACAATTGTTTGAAAAACATGTCAGACTTCAAGGTACTTTTTCGATAATATCACTCATATTAATTTAAGCTTACACGTTTGTCACAAATGCTAAGGTTTAATAGGTGGTGCTTACTTATACTTACGTAGGTATATTATTCTTTTTAAGGTAGGCAGAGACTGTCGATTGTGACTTTGCACGAACCTGACAAATATCTGTTGACTAATGCTCTCACATTTATTATTCGTTATTGTGTATTATCACAATTATAATTATGGTATATTTATTTATTTATTTGGTTTGCCAACAGAGCATACATTAAAACAATTTTCAAAAACCAAGATTACACATAATAACACAAAACTTTTGAGGTATGCATCAATTATAGGCAGAACACATCATTCATTAAGCATGACATATAAGTTGTTTTTTTAATCATATACTTAGATCTAACAGATATAAATAGTTACAAACTTAATTACAATAACGGTAAATTAAAAAAATCAAATAATATTAAATTTAGTTTTCTGAATGGCACATTAGTAATAAATAATTATGTATAATAACGAGTCCACTCATCAAACGACACAAGTTGCGTACTCACTAGCTCATATAGCGGCATCTCACTCAGATAGTGGATCTTTAACAATATTTAATTTTTAACATACCACCTAAGTGTATTTTTTTAAATTTCCTAAAACTTTCAGGAGCTAGTACCAGAATTCTACGATACAGATGGCAAAGGTGATTTCCTAATGAACATATACGGAATAGATTTCGGAGAGCGTCACGACGGTAGCAAAGTAGACAATGTGGCTTTGCCCCCATGGGCTGACTCGGCTGAAGATTTTGTTAGCAAACTACGGAATGCTCTGGAGTCAGAGTATGTGTCCAGATACTTGCATCTGTGGATTGACCTCATATTTGGGTATAAGCAACGAGGGGATGACGCTGTAAAGGCGTTTAATGGTGAGCTTAGTGGTTTTAGATATAGATTTTCTTAATTTGTGTTTTAGGGTGCGAATCCGCTAAAGATGTATCCTCAAACATCTTTATATATCTGGGGGCACGGAAGTGCCTTTGCCAAGTCGAGCGCGAAGCAAACACTGCCGTACCATCATTTTCTGGAACTGTTTCGCCGCATTTTCAGGGCCCCATTCGAGAATCTCTGGATAGGATTAGAACGCTGAAATTTCGTCATCTAGAAATTCGTAATCACACATTTGAAACCCAAAATTTCAAGTCGGTAGATCAATTAATTCCGAAGTTAAGCTAATGCAAAGTTTCGCATTTTCGACACTGACTGACTCACTGATCATTGAAATAGAACTAGTACTTCCCATAGACCTAGAGAGCTGAAATTTGGTACAGAGGTAGATTTTAACGCCCACATAAAGAAAAACTATCAGAACAAGGTTTATGGAAGATCTGGACTACCTGGTGACGCTGATGAGAAAACCTAATAAGAGTTCTGCCAAACTATAAATAAGCGTATTTACGAGAAATAGTATCAGGTTGAAATTTGGTGTACAGACTCCTCAACAGATAAATAATGTACATTGCCAGAAATTCTTACGGGAAAAGAAATTACAGGAGATTAAAGTGTATATGAAACTTCTATAATCTCATCTCCATCTGTTTCGTATAAGTGTCGAATTGCTTATGTCATTGTAATTACTCAGATAAGGATTTGGATGATGGCGGTATCGTTGCTGAGGTTGTCTCAAAATAACTATTCCATGCGGACGAAGTTGCGGGCAAAAGCTAGTTTGATTATAAGAACCAATAAAAAAGTGCTTCATATACTTAAATACATACATATACTCACAGCTATAAATCCCTAGAAGGGGTAGCCAGAGCTAAGGAATTAGAAATTATATACTTAGCTCACCATATTGATGTCGCAGGCCTTTAAAACGCATTAATCTTGCATATCTCTAGTGGATTTGCACCATATGGCCGTACGATTTTACTAACAGAAACTTTCTGAGCTAGCTCTAAATTGTAACTACAATTCTTTATCGAAAATAGTATGATAGGAATTATCATTATAGTGGTAAATCATTATATAAAACTATTTGTGCCGCGCATTTTTATCAGCGCCGTCTTTAGTTTGTGTTCATTCGTTCGATTTATATTAAAAGTGCTTATACAATTACATCTCTCTCTCTCTCAGTCTCCAACTCCAAAAATTGCAGAATATAAAATCACTATATATAATCAGAGTACATACAAATTGTCTAGACAGTGTATTTTTCCTACGAGTATATAACTTATATTTTATTTTTTTAGTATATTATCACTTATGTTACGAAGGATCCATAGACCTAGAAAGGGTTTTCGACATGAACGATCGCCACGCCCTAGAAGTACAAATTATGGAATTCGGCCAAGTACCAAAACAGCTGTTTACACGACCGCACGTTAAAAGGATTACTCACAAAATTGCTAGACCGATAGAGGACGAACAAAGTACAATAAGTTATAAAATTGAATGTGCAGACTCCATAGTTCTACATAGGTATGATCACTTAGATATACTTGATAATTCGCATAATGATTTATGCACTACTTACCAATACCATTCTATAAAAACATACATATACTCACGGCTATAAATCCCAAAAAGGGGTAGCCAGAACTTTGGAGCTAGAAACTCCTCAGCCACATTTGGAAGATCCCCTATCAACTGATGGTAGAAATAAAGTATCGTTGGTGATGTGTCTCCAACCGCATCGCCCAAAATCACTTTAAAAAACCCCATACCATTAGTTGCCTCCTACGACACCCGTAAGTAGAAAGGGGTAGTGACATTGCTGAGACGACACCCTTTTGGCAATGTTTTCAATGTGTTTTCTATTATGTGTCATTCTGTTTACGTTTGTGTGTGTGTGTGTGTTACTTTGCCAAATAAATGTCTTTTACTTTACTTTACTTTTACATTCTGACCCGGCACTACAGGGCAAATCCATTGCATAAAAACTGATAGTTAAAGCCTTTTCTAATAAATACCGATGAAAAGCTAGGTCAAATTTGTAATGTTTTGGTTGTAACGAATATTTATGTACTTTTATAAATATTTTTTTATCATATTATAGGGAAGCGGTGACCTGTGCAGTAGTAAGTAATAACCGCGTGATCTCAGTTGGGAGAGATGGGACTTTAAAAGTGTATGATCGGGAACAAAAGAGGCAAATAAGGAGTGTGGTGCTCAGTAGTACTCCAGTTAGCTCTTGTGTCATGATCGATGAACATCTTGTGGCTGCCGGCGCTTGGAGTAATGAAATGTGAGATATTATGTAATTTAATATATTTTTATCTCTATCGAAGGGGTTTCCTAATATGGCTATAAACAATTTATGTTATAAATTATGTTTAATGAATCTTAAAATATTAATACAACACATTCTTGCACACATACTGTTATTGAAGATTTTTATCTGTGATGATTACGGAAAAAAAGGATGGCAGTGAATTTACATTAGTATTTTCCACTGCCTTAGAAAACCTAGTTGATAACAACAACTATGAATTTAAAATAATTTTAGACAAATAGCATTTATACTTGCTACAAATATTGTTATGATAAATCTTATTTATGTGACCCTCCTTATGTACCTATAAATGACTTTTTATGCTATTTTTTTACAGCTATTTATATGACGTGGAGTTCGGACGGGTTGTAGAAAGCTTCAGAGCTCATGATGATTCTGTCAGCTGTCTTCTTTGGATAGAAAGAGGTAATGTTATTTAGATCTAATGAGAGCTTTTTATTGTACATGTCAATGTGAAATAAAATTAAACTGCAGTATTATTATCGATGGTTCTTTTGGACCCGTAATCCATTCTTCATACCTTTTTCATTTATAATCCCACCTTTCTATACTGAAGTTTTAAAATTTTAAGGGTAGATAGTGCTTCAAAATTCGAAATTCGACACTTTTTAAGATCTATATTTTTAAAGTACCTCTAATTACGCAACCGGCTTTTGAAGAGGTTCAGAGGTCAGAGATGAGAAATATTTAATCGTGAGTGGAGTGGATTCATATGCTTTACTGAAGTCTAATAAAGTACTACTAAAGTATAATAAATGTCTTGTATTTTAATAATTAAAAACCAATCATCAATCAAATTTATTCTAATTCGATTAGATAAATTATTTTTGAGCAACCGTGATAGCCCAGTGGGTAGAACACTCGGTTATCGTGCAAACGACTAGTGTTCAAATCCTGGGTCGGGCCTACACCAATTTGTCTTTTATAAAGACATATGTGTGGTTAATTTATCATGGTTGTTAATGGTGAGGGAAAACATCGTGAGGAAACCCACATGGCTGAGTTGTACTTAGTCATGTGACAGTGTATTCGTACAAAACGGCGATAGGCCTGCCCCCTATCACGTGAGTACACTGTCCATGCAAAACGTGGGTACTCTGAACATTAGGTGACAAAGTCACGTGATGTTCAGAAGTATTAGTACCTCTGCCAACCCCTTTGGGGATATTCGGCATAAACGTTTATGTTATGTTATGTTGGATAGTCCATTTATCGAGGAAGGCTTTAAGCTATATAACATCACGCTGCGACCAATAGAAACGAAGCATCAGTAAAAAAATTTGCAAAAACGGGGAAAATTATTCATCTTTGAGGGCTTCCGTTGTGAGCGCTGCGTAAACGGTTCAAGTTTACTCAAAAAAATATGTATGAAGAATTATTCCTCTTTAAATGGTCTAAAAAAATGTCCGTGACAGTATATTTCTATCTTTTAAGATTGACTCACATATACCCTTTTTTATGGTAATCAACATATATACATATACTCACGGCTATGAATCCCTAGAAAGGGTAGCCAGAGCTAAGGAATTAGAAATTCCTCAGCCACTTTTGGAAAGTTGAGTGGGGAAAAGATGGTAAAATAAAGGTTGTTGCTGATGGGTCTCCAACCACATCGTCCAAAAATCCCTTAAAGCCCCAAAACCGTTAGTCGCCTCTTACGTACACCCACTGGAAGAAATGGGGTAGTGCTATTCTTAACCGACACTACACAGCATCAATCAATATGGTAATCAAATTTGGTCGAAATTAATGCATTATTCATTGCCAATCATTTGCCAAAGAGTTTTATCAACATAATATTAATCCTTATCCAAATAAATGTGTCGTTGATTAAAAGTATATAATTGTGAACAAATTGTCCTTGACATCACTTAATTGTAATTAACTTATCGGAAGATAACTCCGCAACAAAAACGCTGCGCTGGTCGGCGAGCGAGGGGGGGGGGGTACACCGTGTAGCTCTTGCGCGGCTCAAAATGTTACGCAGAAATACTTTAAAGTATATTCTATTAAGAATTTCTTAATCGCGATGATAACCGAAATTGACGCGAACGAAGTTGCGACCAATAGTTAGTATTATATAATGTCTACTAATACTGAATAAAAATAAGTTTCTAGACCAACCGCGGCATATACCGAATGGCCCTTAACTACACGTTGATTCTAAATCACAATCCAATGCCACCAAACAACACATTGGATTGACTGTCTAGGATTTAATCATACATACATAGGTATCATCAATTGCAAGAATGGTAGCTATTCAGGATTTGAAATTTATCAGCTACTTTTGGGAGTTGCGTGGGAAAGAGATTGTAACATAAACAATGCAAATTAATTTAAAAGCCTTAAAACCTTGAGTCACCTCTTACGACACCCGCGGGCAAAAAAATTGTGCTTTTCTAAGCCGAAACAACACAGCTAATCTGAGGATTTTATATATATAACCTCATCTCATTCATTGCTAAGTCTACATTTCTTAGTTGTTCTAAGATAAAATCTCTATTTATCTAACAAACTAAATAACCACAGAACACCTCCTCATATCTGGCGGCTGGGACGGCGTAGCGCGCGTGTGGGCCAACGTCAGTCGCGCCGGACAGACGCTGCGAGGACTTAGAGCTGAGCTCGACCATGATGTCAGAGTTACGGGGATTACATACAGGTATTATATTAGTAGAAAATGACTGCTGACATTCCATAAAAAGGCTTTTCAGAGCTCATAGAGGTCATCTTTAGCAAATGACAAAGGTAATTTCGTCCGTACCTCTTCTAACTCCTTGTAAAATATATTCGTGTCGCATTCGTCGCTTTGAAAGGTCAAACGAAGGTTATATTAGGAATGGCTGGGGCACTAATAATTACGAAACTTATTGGTCGATAAAACCAACGATAACTAAGAAGATATAGTTAGATTCGTCCACTACTATGGATCTAAAATGCAGAACATCTGATATCTGGCGGCTGGGATGGCGTGACCCGGGTGTGGGCCAACGTCAGTCGCGCCGGACAGACGCTGCGCGGACTCAGAGCTGACCTCGACCATGATGTCAGAGTTACGGGAATTACGTTCAGGTATTATTTTTGTAGGTAATGACTGCTGACGTCCCATAAAAAAGCTTTTCAGAGCTCATAGAGGACATTTTTAGCAACTGATAAAGGTATTTTCGTCCGTACCTCCTCTAAATCCTTGTAAAATATATTCGTGTCGCATTCGTCGCTTTGAGAGGTCAAACGAAGGTTCTTAGGAATGGCTGGAAACATAGTAATTACGAAACTTATTGGTCGATAAAACCAACGATAGCTAAGAAGATATAGTTAGATTCGTCCACTACCATGGATCTAAAATGCAGAACATCTGATATCTAGCGGCTGGGACGGCGTGGCCCGGGCGTGGGCCAACGTCAGTCGCGCCGGACAGACGCTACGAGGACTCAGAGCTGAGCTCGATCATGATGTCAGAGTTACGGGGATTACATTCAGCTATAATATTTGTAGATAATGACTGCTGATATCCCATAAAAAAGCTTTTCACAGTTCATAGAGGACATTTTTACCAACTGACAAAGGTAATTTCGTCGGTACCTCTTCTAACTCCTTGTAAAATATATTCGTGTCGCATTCGTGGCTTTGGTAGATCAAACGAAGGTTATTACAAGTGTCTGGGGCAATAATGATTATGGCACTTTCTGGTCGACGAAACCAAGGACTACCACGGAGAATTCGTCGATTATCACAATTTATTCTCTTTTCGGAATCTGAATACTGGCTCCGCGGGAGTGTGATACAAATTGATGCTAATAGGGCCGTTAGATGAGTTGTGGATAAATATTATATCAGTTATTACTTCATTACTTTATCACATTCTTTTAATTAAGCATTAAACTGAAATCGTCGTTCCCGGCTACTATCACGGTTGTAGTCGTTAGTTAGCCAACCTATGTGAAGTACCAATTTAAAACCAACTGACTTACTTACTTGTATAAGCCGTCCCTTGTTCGATATTTTGGATATGTCTTTCATATTTACGTTTCTTACCCCTTATGTAAAAAGTTTGTACTCAGAAACTGGAATAAAATTCTTGATAAAAAGTGTAAAGTTTATATTGCCATATACTTTGATATCTCTTATGGTTAAAACCACAGATCTGTATTTGAATAGATGACGCAAGTGCATATACTTCGCGTGTAAAAACTGAGTAAAATTATCTTGGTTTAGCGCCATTTGATTGAGTCCGCACTCGAACGTTCTCGGTGACGGATGTCAAGCCAAATATAAAAAATGCCTCATTGTGCCGTATTGAGTTGCAAAAACTATACAAATAAAGCGGGACGAATTAATAGAAAGATTTCCTTTCATCGGTAGGTCACTTTATTATTAAATTATGTGGTTTTTATTGCAAAATCAACTTTTTCGTGTTCGTTGTGGTTTTACACTGAAAAACATTTAAACGAGTGTGTATCGCATAATTTATAATACATTGCCGCTTTTAGTAACAAAGCTATCTAGTATGGCTTGTCTATTAAAACACGAAATCAACATCAAAATGAACGATATTTTCACCTGTCAATCAGCTACATGGTACGGTGGCTATTGTCATATTTTTGTCATTTGAAGCAAAATGTGTTGTACCTGCACAGATAGTTGTATTCGGTTCTAATTCTAATCGATTTTGGGAACAGACAAATGATAATATTCACGATGGATGTTCCATGTATCTAAAATATTTTTATTATCACAATGCTTCTATTAAATAATTAATTGGAACACTCTTGTTTTAACTTTGTTTTTATTTAATAAAAGAACAGTTTAAGTTCCAAGTTTTTCTCTAAGCTACATTTCTTAACGTGTGGTATGTGTCAGTCTTTTTTACTTCCTTCCTTCACTCAGTGTTGCCAATATAAATGTACATAAATACACCAACACGCCTCCTTACATACGTAAAACAATAACTATAAGACAAGGTCTTAAGTACTACAGTAACGTAAATTATCAATTAGGGAACTTTCCTCCTTGTCACTTTGAAAAATGTTAAATTTAACATTTTTCAAAGTTAGTGTATTTAACATTTCGCAAAGGTTTTGTAAATATATCTGCAATTTTATTTTCTGACTCTATTTTGTATACTTCCCAGCTAAACATTTTAGTTTACAAAATGATAGTGAACTTCAATGTGCTTAGAATTCTTTGTAAAGTTTCCATACTTAGAAATAGTAAAGTAAAGTAAAAATGTTTTATTCAAATAAAGTTTCAGTAACAATATTTAAAGATATGTATCACATTCACAAACAATACAAAAGTATGGTTTATTTGTTACAATAGTTTTGAGTTCTACCCCCCGAACTAGTGAAAACACTGTATTACGGCAAGTTAGGCGCTCATCGCTACTCGGGCTCGCGCTATTCAATGGAATAAAAATGACACGACTAGCTCGATGCAGCGATGAAGCAAGAAGCTGCTACAGCTCGGCTGCTCTAAGCTTAAAACAAGTATGTCGATTTTTGAGCGTTTGCTTTTTTTTACACCGTTGGATTCGTCATAGAAAGACCCTTATTTCTAGATTATTAAAACTCAAAATATCTTCTTATTTAAGGCGCTATTGATAAAAATAATAGGGTAAGATTATGCTAAAAGCATTTTCATTCTGCATTGGCGTTACTGTAAAGGTCAAGTTAAAAAAAAATATTAATTTCATTAGGAAACTACATCACGTCGGACATATCCAAAAATCATCAAGATCCGACAATCACTTTAGGAAATATTTAAATTTAAAGAAATAAAATGTTTTTTCGCTCTCCTGTAAAATTTGCCGAAAACGACATACTTGTTTTTAGTTTAACGCAGCCGAGCTGCTGAATTATCTTCATAGATTTTAACTGGTTTACAAACTTTAGATAAGGCATCAATACACAAATGAGAAAATTTAATTCTGTTACTGCTTCTGATAATTCTACATATTCAGCCAATGTTGAAGATTTGGTTACACTACTTTGTTTTTTTTTATTTCCAATATTGAACAAAATAACTATCTTCTATAATAGCAAATAACGTTTTGTATGGGAGCCCCCTTTGATATTTACTTTACTGTTAATTGATTATTTATTTTGAAAAGTGATATACAAGTAAATAGTCTGTGAAATTTTTAAGTATTTACTTATTAACGATTTAACATTGAGCAAACAAATACGAAAAAAAACACGTTTATTGTATGGGCCCCCCCTCAAAATCCTTTTTTTACTTGTATTTGTTGTTATAGCGGCAACAGAAATACATCATTTATGCAAATTTCAGCTTTGTAGCTATCACTGTTTATGAGATACAGACAACGAAAAAAAATACTTGATTATTTTTCCTTCTCTACAAGTAATTTTATTTGTTTTTTTTCCAAATCCGAATTAGTTCTGGGTTGTATTATATTTTGTCATAGCGCCTTCTACTGGCTTTCCTTTTTGTAGATAAAATTTCTTCTCGGGGTTTTCTTAAATCATTTTGTAACTTTCCGAGAACAAATTATTAGAACTAGTTAATTAGGTAGGTTATTAATAAGGACAAGTTATTATAATAATAAAGGCTACTGAACTACTCACTGACTGACTAACTCATTAACTCAATGGTTTAGATCGTTGTTCTCCGAGAAGACCACTACTCCACCACTAGGTGGGGGAAAATAATGTAGGAAGAGTTGCTCAGAATAAACATGAGACCGTGAGAAAATAGCGTTATTAAAAAACAGGTATAATTCTAGTTTTATCATTCTTCTGTCGATTTATCATTCGTCTGTCGATCTGTCGATGCACTCGAATATTATCGATTGAATCGTTTACAAACTGACGGGGAGTTCCCATCATTAAATTGCTCATGTGACGTCACAGTTGGTGGAAAAATAATGGCACGCTTGGTTTCTATACAAGGAATGACACTTGCGTCATCTATTCAAATACAGATCTGTGGTTAAAACAATAAATATAGAATTACTTAAATCAAATCCAATATACATCTGGTACAAATTTTATCTATTATCTTCATCATTGTTGTCTAACTGATGACGTTTAGTCTAAGGGCCAGCGCTGACTGCCGGCATGGCATGGCATGGCATGGCAAAGGATTTCGGTAAAGATATAGCATTTTTAATCTTATTACCATGAGTATAGAATTCATTTTACTTCATTTTGACACAACGATGCCGACGTTCTGTCCTACCGCGGCCTCCCTCGGCATCGTTGTGTCAAAATGAATTCTATATGCATGGCAATAAGATTAAAAATGCTGTATCTGTACCGAAATCCTTTGCCATGCCATGCCGGCAGTGAGCGCCGGCCCTAACTTTCTTATTTTCTTTACAGACGTCTTCGCCGCCGATACTCCTTGGAGCTAGACATCGTAACAGGCACAAGTGATGGAGAAGTGTTTATATGGAATCTAGAGACCAAGGAAGTTATGTCTAAAATCTGCGTACATTCCACCTCTTTGAGCAGTATGTGTTTTGTGCCCTCCGGGGACAGACTAGTGACCGTCAGCGAAGATGCAGAGTTTAAAGTTACTGATCTCAATGTTGCTTATCCGGTAAGTATTAAATTTTTCGTTGATTCAAAACAAATTGTTTCTTATATACCTGGGGGATGATTTTGTATCTTTAGCGACCGCGATTGTGTCGCAAGTTGCAATATTGTCAAATCGCATACAAATCTATGACATTGACAGCGACAATCGTGCAACTTGCGTCACTATCGTCTGTCGCAAAAGATACTAATCAGCCCACCGATAGCTCAGAACACCACCGTTTCTGAGTCGGCCCTACATCAATGTTTCTTTTCTTATTTCATATGCGCGGTTTATATATAAGGATTCCTAACAGTAAGGGAAAACATCGTTTTACTAACAAAACGATGACTTGACATGCACAGTCCAAACAAAAACGTAAGAATTTTATTTGTTGCGTTAAAACTATAACCATACATACGTACATACATATACTCACGCCGTTAATTCCCATTGGGGTAGGCAGAGACTATCGATCGCCACTTCGTACAATCCTGGCAAACCTCTCTTGCTTCGTCTACATCCATCAATCTTTTCATACATGCTCTTTTATTCTTCATACTTCGGACGCCTGCCTTTTTGTGTTCATACATTCCATATTCATATTTTGTATAATGTTGCACAATCGTGATTTCAGGTGAAACTGTCATTTAGGTATCGTCTTTTCCCCAAAATAAGTTATTGTTTGACGTTAAAGTTCTCCCAGACAATGAGCTATCCAAAACTTTCTATTTATTTATTTTATATTAATGTAATTTTTAACATCGGAAGCATGAAATGCATGAGAGTGTGTGTATAACGCCAGATTTAATCAATTTAATACTTACAAGCGTCAATCCTTTAAATAAATCCCTATTTGTATTGTGACTGATTTAAGGAACACAAGAAATAAAATTTATCATGGAGAGGAAATCACCCCGCAAAATTACTCTAAAGATGCCTTATGAAATTCACAACTAACACTAAATTCCTTGATTAAAGAGTTGTGTAGATTCAGTCAGCACTAACCCATTCTTTCCGCGCGGGTTGTGATTGAGTCGACTTAGGGATTTAGAATTTCAAGAGATTATTTCCCAATATGGCTTAATAACCATCACCAACTAAATACTATCTAATTTTATTTTTTCATTTTTCCTTACTAAACTTCCAATAGTGGCTGAGAAATTCCATTTTTACCTCGTTTTTTCGTATTTACTTGTGATTTACAATGTATGTACCTACTAAATTTGCTTGATTCTTTCTTAGGTGTACGAAAAACAGTTATCGGAAGCAGTTCTGTCTGTATGCTGGGACCAGCACAACACGTTGTGGCTTGGCGGCTGCAGAGGAACCTTGATGCAGTGGAATCTATTAACTGCCAAATTTGACGATGAACAAAAAGCTCATACGGGTATGTGCTACAGTAAATAAAGAATAAATAATGGAAAGAAAAAAATCGACACAGGCGGGAATCGAACCCGCGACCTCGAATATACGCCCCCGTCGCGAATTTGTGAAAAAATCGGAGGTAGGGAACGCAAACACTACTTAAAAGTGTAAAAGAAACAAAGGATAGAAGAATTTCGCCCAGGCAGCCATTGACACGGTAGCTCTATTGGCAGAGCAGCGGGGGCGTATACCCGAGGTCGCGGGTTCGATTCCCGCCCGTGTCGAATTTTTTCTTTCCTTTATTTATTAGTAATAATCCCCACATGAGGTTTTCATGAAAAAAACCATTCAAATTATATGTGCTACAATTTCTAGCTCACACATCAATGCATCTTTCAATAATTTGTACTGTCAGAAACTAACCATTTTATTAGCAATTTGCCCTACTGATTGCTACAAGTTTTTCAACCATATCAGTAATTACGGTTATTCGACAAGGAGTCACTTAACGAGTTTGGTAGCAAGTGAAAACTCGAAAGAGTTGCATTTTGAATCCCTTTCTGCCAAAATCTGCGTAAACAATTTATTGCTTTTAAAGAATTGGTAGGCTAAGACCATTATTCTTGCGTGATATATAAATAATATCCACATACTTTATTTTGCGCTCATATTGAAATTTCTATTGCGGTGGCAGAGGTTTATATGTGCAGGGATTGTTCAGACATTGTCTTTAAGATATTGTATAGTATGTAGTGTCCACTTAAAATAACGCTAATCCTTTTCTTCGCGGGTGTCGTATTACTATTAGTAAGAGATGACCTAGAGTTTAGGGTTTTTATAAGAGATTGTTGGAGAGACTGTTGCTGACCCATCACTAATGACCTTTTTGTACAATCTTTCCCCTACTTAACTAACAAAAGTGACATAGGAATTTCTAGTACTGAAGCTCTGTGGGATTAATAGCCGCGAGTACATGTATGTCTTTGATGATAAAAAACATAAGTAGATACTTCAAAGAGGAAGTTAACAGCGATCGCTTGAATACCATTCTCATTACCAGATACTAAATAATATATATTTATAAAGATGTTGCTATTGGATTTATTTATATATGTATTTTATAAAATCAATCGTTTTCTACGACAATACATACATACGTACATATACTCACGCCATCAATTCCCATCCATTGGGGTAGGCCGATACAATCGATCGCAACTTTGTACGAATCTGACAAACCTCTCTAGCTTCGTTTACATCCTACAATCTTCTCATACATGCTCTTTTATTATTCATACTTCCGACGCCTGCTCACTGTTTGCTCCAAATGTGTCCTCCGAGGTCGTCCCCTACTAACATTACCATCCACGTTAGCTAGTAGCGGCACGCTATCAATACACAATGACGCGCACTAGATAGAAACGCTAACAGTGCAAAAAGAATCACATTCCACAACAGTACGTAACCAAGTAATATATGTCACACTCGTCATCAAGACTCGCCAAACAAATCCCATATCGCGGTATCGAAGTTTCTAAAATACTTAGCATATATATATATATATGTCGTAGAATGACTTGATGTTTAGGTTTTTTGCAAAAATCCTAGGGATTTTGCAAAAATCCAGATAATTAGACAACGGTTGTAATATTTTTTAATCTTACTAGGTTTTTTGCAAAAAAACTAGTTGGTTTAGTATGACTCCAAAACGAAATGTCAGTTTTAATGAATACTGTACACTGATTGGTCGATTGCAGTGCCCCGTAATCACGTCATCTCTGATTGGTTGTTAATTAAGACGTACTTACTTCATTATTCCTACCTACATTTAATTTGATTTTTATTTTTATTTTAGTTACAAAAGGTTCCTAAGTATAAAAATAGTATTGTCATTTCCCTTTATAACTCTAGCTATAATACCTCAATACTACAATTTAAAACGTACTTAATTTATTGTTCCTACCTATATTGAAGGCGTCCGTGGCCGAGTGGATAGGTGACTAGCTTATCGGTCTGGAGGTTGCGGGCTTGATCCCCGCTGAGATCAACATTTATGTGATGAGCATATGTGTATTATACTATATTAAATATATCGCTGAGTCAGTATCCCGTAATTCAAGTGTTACTTAGTTTGGGGTAACTTGATCTGTGTATAATATGTCCGAACATGATTGTAATTTAACTCCAACAAAAGAGTAAAGAAAAATATTTAATTCCTAGTTTGTTAATACTTTTGGACTTTTCCTGAGCGTTTGACTGTATTTTAAGACCCTTGCTACTATCTAAGATGTCGTATTACGGGTTTGACAACACAGCGGTGAAATGGTTTGACAGTTATTTAAAGGATCGGGCCCAACGGGTTGAGTTGCGCAGTACTAACGGAACTTCTTTGTGTTTGTCTCATAGTGAAGTTGTAAGGGGTGTTCCACAGGGAAGTATACTGGGACCGATTTTATTTATTTTATATAGTGCTGATATAGTGTCTAGTATAAAAAACTGTAAATACCACCTGTACGCCGACGATTTACAGCTATACGCTTCAACTAGACCGGCTGACACAGCAGAATCAGTGACATTGATAAATGCGGAACTCGATCGTGTTGCAGCCTGGTCTGATAAAAACTGTCTGGTCCTGAATCCCTGTAAGTCCAAGTACTTAGTGCTTGGTACTAAACGTCAAATACGTAATACACAAGCAAACCTTGCCACCAATGATATCGCTATTTTAGGTCAACCCATAGAAAGAGTGACAGAAACAAAAAATCTTGTATTAATTATGGACGGGGAACTTCGATTTGAATCTCATATTCTCGAAGTTGTCAGTAACTGTTTCTATCGCCTCAAAGTTCTGTACAATGTACGTGATTACCTTGGTACGGATTTGCGTGTTCGACTAAGTGAATCACTGATATTGTCCAGACTTAATTACTGTGACGTTGTCTATGGTGCTGTATACTTGGTCGGACTAAGAGGTTGATACAGCGCTTACAAAACGCATGTGCACGTTTTTGTTTCCATATCCCACCGCGTTCCCATGTCAGCCCGTATTTTGATGACGCAAACTTATTAAACACATCTTCACGTAGACAGTTACATCTCGGATCGCTTCTGTTTGGTGTAGTAAATAATGAGATGCCTTCTTATTTGTTTAAAAAGTTAACATGGTCAAATCAGCCGCAACATTATAAGATCAGGACACTGTTGCCCACTCACCGGACTGCTGCTTTTCGAGGTAGTTTTAGATTTGCGGCATCCAAGTGCTGGAACGACCTCCCCCCACCAATAAAATATGCAGCAGGTAGATTGTCTTTTAAGCGTATGCTTAGGAGACATTTATTGACGCTGCAGAAAACCTTTTCCAATACAATCCAGCACACTAATAAGTAATTTTATGTAACGGTTGTATTAATGATTAAATTTCATGTAGTGTAAAGTTATTCTGATTTACTTTATCGTTTTATCGTACGTCTAAGTATTATCTTTAATCATTAGTTTTATAGTTAGTATAGTTAATCCTATATTTATATTTTGTAATAATATATCTTAAGGTTATGCTATGTAAATTTATATATCGCCTCTTTACAAGAACAATGTGATATTTTTTAATTCACAACTTTACAGGAGAGCAGTTTTAAACATTTAAGTGTTGATAAATTTAAAAACATTGATAATTTTACTGTATGAAAGGAATGATATTTTGGCTGTTATTAATGTTCTTTCTGAAAATTATCTAAAGAACCTCAGTTCAATACGAAATAAGTAAAAAAAACTGGTTTTAAAAAACACAGAATCACATGTCACGTTTTTGATGAAATTAGGTCAAAAAATGATTGTAACATATTTATATATCACATTGACGCTGTTAAATTTAGGTGTAAGGCTGAGTGATAACTTAAATAAAACACACTGTTAAAAAAAAGATATTGTATTTTAAAAATAATTTTTACAAAAACAATGCTTTTACCACACCATGAAAGTAGTTTAAGGCAATAACAACAATAGATCAATCAATCACATCGTACTAAGAACTTCGTTTAATTATAAGGTAACTTAAAATTATAATAAGGTAGGTAATTAGCTAAAAAAATACTTTCATAAAAATAATAAAAATCAAAAAGTTAACTGTACCTACTTAAAGTTACCTAACAATAATTAACCACTTCTTTCACAATTATGGCACCGAGTTTTAAAGTATCACGAAATCAAAATTAAAAAAGAAACATAACCCTCATCTTTGGTGAACTATCACAAATTCTCTAATTACTTAAGAAAACACTTATATCGTCGTTAAAGTGACAATACATCCTAACAATTTTAAAAAATATAGACGTTTTTAATTAAATGGACTTAAAATTCAACACAACTGCAGTTAGGAGGTACTGTCACTTTATCGAAGACATTTTCTAAAATATCAAACACTTAATCAGTCTTTTTTCTTAAAAAATAATTACTAATTTTCTTTACCAATAAAACACTTAAATAATTTTTAAAAAAAATCAGTTACTTTGTTAGTCTTTTCTATTACAATGATTCATAAAATGGCTTATGGTATCTAGGAATTAGATTTTTATTGACCAAATCGATGAGATCAGCTTTTTTTCTTTCGGCTAGTCCAGGTTTTTGAACATAGGCTTTTTTCAAATCTAAATTTATGCTTGCGCTATTATTTCTCTTATTTCTCACCACTATAGCTTTCTTGAATAATTCATCAGCGTATGATACTTTAAAAAATATGGCATCGGGATCAGAACTTTCAACTTTTATCATCTTTAGTCCAGCCAGTTTTACGGTATTATTGTCTTCATCTTTTGTGATTGCAAAGTTCATTTGAGTACATATACTTTTCCAATAAAAAAAATCATCGAAACACAATTCATTGACATGAAATGGCTCGCTCTTTTTACGTGCCGCCTTTATAGCCCCGATAAATGCGTCAGGTGTGTACATTGGTCCTGATCTCAATTGCCTTTTAACTTCTCTCTCTATTTGAGAGTGAGCTGAATCGCCCTCGTTCTGCGTATGCCCCTTAATGAGAAATTTGTGTGTAATCGATTTGAGATTCGGCAGAGTTTTGACTGCGTAAGTATACATTGAGATCATAAACTTATTTTTTTGCTGTCCAGCACAGTTGTCTGAATAAAATACTACATCGAGGCCATCAGCAGCTGTTGCGGAAATTTTCTCCAAGTATTTGTAAACACACGTACCAATTTCGTTTACGCCTCTACTAGCGTTCGACTCATCCCATACATAACTCTCAACTGAATTATTTTGTAAGTTGTAAATTGTTAAATTAAGAACATTTAGTTTGGACTTATAATAAAAAACTGATACGTCTCCTTTGGGACATTGGAACACTGCTTGAAGATCATACACCGCTACAAAAATATTTTTGTTGTTCTTATCTTTTTCTTTCTCAATACGAGATAAATTCTTTTCTTTAATATGTAAATCGTAATCTTGTTTCTTAGATTCTTTCTCTTCATTCGTGAGGTTTTTATAAGCTTCGCATAGATCGCATAAATCTTTTTTAGGAGTGAAAAACGAAACGTTAAAATCTTGTGTAAAAATACGGTAAAAGGTAATGTAAGTTCCATAGGGGGCGTTTTCCTGTTTGCATTTTTCTATATAGTCTCTATGAAGATCCGTCACAGCTTTGCTACCATCAATATAGTATCGGTTTGAGTTTGCCCGGATGTAATGTGATTCAATCTTCGGTATAGACTGGATAAACAGTTTGATACCATTTTTAACGCTTTCGTCTACTGTATGATGTTTTGAATGAGTACCTCGGTTATCTTTCATGGTAGAAATACTAGTATTGCGATTTTTCTTTTTTAAAGCTGTTTCTATGGGTCTATTATTAATTGCCAAGGTGTTTTTAAAGAACAATTTACAAACTCTTGTTTTTTCACCAGACATAGTCAAAAAAAAGCGTTGTTGTTGTTTCGAACAGATGCAACATTTCCATCAGAATCAACTTTAACGTAATGTTGTTTTGGTTTGACTATGTCTACGCTATAAGCAATAAATGACCATTGTTTTTCTATTGCGCCTAAGCTCCAGAAGTCATTTAAAATGGTCTGCCTTTGATCCTCCGTAAATTTAGATCTACATTTAAATTTTCATTTTTCTGTACAACAAGGTTTCAATTCACGACTTGGTATGTATTTTTTTGATTTGGTACATTGATAAGGCTTTCCACTATTTCTTAGTCGTTTAGCTACATTGGTTTTCCAGTTTGCTTTATTTAATCTTCTTTTTTTACCAGTTTTAGTTGGACTAGAATTATACACTATGGGACTTACAGCATTTCCGTTACTTATGTTTTCAATCGCAGAGGAGTTGTTGTTCTCTATCACACCAAGATCCTGTAATACTATAGCATTTTCACTTGTAGAAGGAAGTGGTTGTTTGTAGTTTTCCATGTTTATTGAAACAATATTAGATGTAAACAAATTTTGATCATTCGATATGTTATACCAGCTGGTAGTGGCATCCTGTGCTTCATCAGAATCAGAAGAATACTCAGCAGGTTTTGATGGTTGAACTTCATAATTAGGATCCTTTAGAGAGTCGTCGCTGTCTGAAACATCATAAATGCAATCAATTTCCTGAAATGTGAGGTGTTAATAGGTTGCATTCCAATATTATCACAAAAATTGAGGATATAAACTACGACGGGCTGCTACTTGTATTGAAAAATTGAGGTTAGTAAAATCAAACACATAGTCATTTTTAAGCTTCTAAATTGAAAATAAACATTAATACTGCTTCGTATCTATTAACTTTTTTCATATTCCGTAACTTTTCTTGTAACTTAGTTATTGATGACATAGACACACTGACTTTAAACTAACTTACCTTGATACATAGATGGAGCACAGCTTGAAGAACTGCTAGAATCCGAAGTTGAACTGGAGGAACTACTGCTATTAATCGAATTACTACGAGGTCGGTTGGAAGATACTGCGATTTCTTTATCTACAAAGTGGATTGAATTAATGAATGAACTAATAGGAACATAACTTAAACAATTTATATTATTACAAGTTAAAAAATACCTTTTTGGTGTCTGCAATGTATTGGTTGAGCTTTGAGCATTTTCATTCTCGTCTTGTGTTAAAATGTCTGAGATCTGAGAGTTTAAATCACTTATTTGTACACTTGAATTATTTTTATCACCTGTAGCCAATTGAACTAACTTCCTAGATCGCGATCCCATCTGAAAAATAAATTCGTAAACGTTGCTTTATTTTAGCATGTATAATGTAATATATTAGAACAATTATAAGGCCAAACTGAAATTTTTCAAAAAAAATTATTTTAAATAAAATAACCCATAGTATTTTTAAATGATTCATCAACAAAATGGTTACAATCAAAGATATCATAAAGAAAACTTGTAACTTTTTCATCAATAACGTGACAATATTAGTTATCCCATTTTTAATACACACGAATTTTACAACAAAAACGAGTTAAATAAGTATGTCACATTATTTAATTAAAACTATTTAAGAAAAAGAAACTTACGTTTGCACTAAAAACGTGATATACTCGTGATGTCACGTTTTTTGTGAAAAGCGGGAGCACTTCACTGGTCACGAGTGCAGGGCCAACTAACTTGTCGCGCTGTCGAAGTTGAGCGCCACACAAAAAGAGATAACGTGATAACGCCATTTGCCACGAAACCGTGTCGTCTCTTTCACTCAAAATTCTCGAAGATTCACTTAAAAAATGCCGCGTTTTTGTAGAAAATAAAATTCGACATCGCTGATTTGAATATCAAATAATAAAAAAATCGTTTTTGCTGAGATGTCACATTGTTTTTGTAAAGAGGCGATATTTAAGTATTATTTATAGTTATAGTAGTATTATGATTTATTATTTATATATATACTTTTTGCTCAGGTCCGTGGCGTGACACAACGCTTCTGACTGAAAATCAGTTTTAAAGGCTATGCCTTTAATAAATGCTGAGTCAGCAACCTTTTCTTTGCCTTTGAGGGAACTTTAATTCTCTCTAATGTCACTAAATGTTTTATTTATTGTAATTTTTTTGTTTTTGTTTTGTTTTTTTGTTAAAATTGTGTGTGTACTTTGTTCTGATTGTAATGTTTTATTGTTCCCTAAGGCAATGAATAAATGATTTCTTTTCTTCTCTTTTTAGTATCAAATAAGTATTGTCATTTCTTACCCTTTATAACTCAAGCTATAATATCTCAATACCACAATGACGAACCAATCGAATAAGTGAAGGCGAGCAATCAGAAATCAGCCAATCAGCATTAAAGAAGTACAATCATACTAAACCAACTAGTTTTTTTTGCAAAAAACCTAGTAAGATTCGAAAATATTATAACCGTTGTCTAATTATCCGGATTTTTGCAAAATCTCTAGGTTTTTTGCAAAAAACCTAAACATCAAATCATCCTACGACATATATAAGTTTCAACTTAATACAGTTGGACCGCGGTCCCAAGGCATACCACTGCCTGGTGCAAGATCTTTCCTATTCCTCCACAAGCTCTATAAATCTCTTACCAATTTACCCAAAGCCCAAACCATCTTAATATTCACTTTTCTATCTTTTTTACAATTTCATCTTTCACGCCGCACCTTTCACGTATCACTCTATTTCTCACTCGATCGCATAATCTAACATCACAAGCTCTACGACAATACCATTTATATTATTGGATTAAGTAGGTGGTTAAGACATCTTCACTTATGGGAATTTAATCATCAATTTATTCGTAGGTTATCTTATAAGCTTAATTTATTAAATTTACATACATTCCTAATATACTAACGGCTATAAACCCACCTGTGTGAAGTTGGCAGCCAAAACTGGCAGCCATTATAATACGACCAAATTAAGAAGTAAAATACTTTTTGGTTCCATTTACCAGAATAACATGTAAATCCACAGTTTTCACTAGTTATTATGTTATATGTATCGATACTCATCCGGACATACATCCATATCCATCTGTAGACAGTGCCAAAGCCTGCAGATAAAATGAAATTAAGCATGGGAGCCGCTCCAGAAAAATCCTCACCTCTCCTAAACCAAGACCCGTAACACTTTGTGGTTACATTCATTGTAAAGCTTATAACATAAGCTATCAAATGATGGTATCACAGTATCCCGCTTTGCCGTCACAGTAAGGAATATTCGACGGAGAAGATGACAGCGTATACAACTGTAAGAAATATGGCGGCTGCTCCAGAAAAATGATCACCACTCCTAAACCAAGACCCGTAACACTTTGTGGTTACATTCAATGTAAAGCTTATTACATAAGCTATCAATCTGCCGTCAGAGTAAAGAATATTCGACGGAGAAAATGACAGCGTATACAACTGTAAGAAATATGGCGGCCGCTCCAGAAAATTGATCACCACTCCTAAACCAAGACCCGTAACACTTTGTGATTACATTCGTTGTGAAGCTTATTACATAAGCTATCAAATGATGGTATAACAGTATCCCGCTTTGCCGTCAGAGTAAGGAATATTCGACGGAGAAGATGACAGCGTATACAACTGTAAGAAATATAGCGGCCGCTCCAGAAAAATCGTCACTTCTCCTAAACGAAGACCCGTAACACTTTGTGATTACACTCTTTGTGAAGCTTATTACATAAGCTATCAAATGATGGTATAACAGTATCCCGCTTTGCCGTCAGAGTAAGGAATATTCGACGGCGAAGATGACAGCGTATAAAACTGTAAGAAATACGGCGGCCGCTCCAGAAAAATCCTCACTTCTCCTAAACCAAGACCCGTAACACTTTGAAATTACATTCATTGTAAAGCTTATTACATAAGCTATCAAATGATGGTATCACAGTATCCCGTTTTGCCGTCAGAGTAATGAATATTCGACGGAGAAGATGACAGCGTATACAACTGTAAGAAATATGGCGGCCGCTCCAGAAAAATCCTCACCTCTCCTAAACCAAGACCCGTAACACTTTGTGATTACACTCTTTGTGAAGCTTATTACATAAGCTATCAAATGATGGTATAACAGTATCCCGCTTTGCCGTCAGAGTAAAGAATATTCGACGGAGAAAATGACAGCGTATACAACTGTCAGAAATATGGCGGCCGCTCCAGAAAATTGATCACCACTCCTAAACCAAGACTGGAGTGGCCGCTATATTTCTTATACTTGTATACACTGTCATCTTCTCCGTCGAATATTCTTTACTCTGACGTCAAAGCGGGATACTGTGATACCATCATTTGATAGCTTATGTAATAAGCTTTACAATGAATGTAATTTCAAAGTGTTACGGGTCTTGGTTTAGGAGAAGTGAGGGTTTTTCTGGAGCGGCCGCCATATTTCTTACAGTTGTATACGCTGTCATCTTCTCCGTCGAATATTCCTTACTCTGACGGCAAAGCGGGATACTGTTATACCATCATTTGATAGCTTATGTAATAAGCTTTACAAAGAGTGTAATCACAAAGTGTTACGGGTCTTGGTTTAGGAGAATGACGATTTTTCTGGAGCGGCCGCCATATTTCTTACAGTTGTATACGCTGTCATCTTCTCCGTCGAATATTCCTTACTCTGACGGCAAAGCGGGATACTGTTATACCATCATTTGATAGCTTATGTAATAAGCTTTACAATGAATGTAATCACAAAGTGTTACGGGTCTTGGTTTAGGAGAAGTGAGGATTTTTCTGGAGCTGCCGCCGTATTTCTTACAGTTTTATACGCTGTCATCTTCGCCGTCGAATATTCCTTACTCTGACGGCAAAGCGGGATACTGTTATACCATCATTTGATAGCTTATGTAATAAGCTTCACAAAGAGTGTAATCACAAAGTGTTACGGTCTTGGTTTAGGAGAAGTGACGATTTTTCTGGAGCGGCCGCTATATTTCTTACAGTTGTATACGCTGTCATCTTCTCCGTCGAATATTCTTTACTCTGACGGCAAAGCGGGATACTGTGATACCATCATTTGATAGCTTATGTAATAAGCTTTACAATGAATGTAATCACAAAGTGTTACGGGTCTTGGTTTAGGAGAAGTGACGATTTTTCTGGAGCGGCCGCCATATTTCTTACAGTTGTATACGCTGTCATCTTCGCCGTCGAATATTCCTTACTCTGACGGCAAAGCGGGATACTGTTATACCATCATTTGATAGCTTATGTAATAAGCTTCACAAAGAGTGTAATCACAAAGTGTTACGGGTCTTGGTTTAGGAGAAGTGACGATTTTTCTGGAGCGGCCGCTATATTTCTTACAGTTGTATACGCTGTCATCTTCTCCGTCGAATATTCCTTACTCTGACGGCAAAGCGGGATACTGTTATACCATCATTTGATAGCTTATGTAATAAGCTTCACAACGAATGTAATCACAAAGTGTTACGGGTCTTGGTTTAGGAGTGGTGATCAATTTTCTGGAGCGGCCGCCATATTTCTTACAGTTGTATACGCTGTCATTTTCTCCGTCGAATATTCTTTACTCTGACGGCAGAGCGGGATACTGTTATACCATTATTTGATAGCTTATGTAATAAGCTTTACATTGAATGTAACCACAAAGTGTTACGGGTCTTGGTTTAGGAGTGGTGATCATTTTTCTGGAGCAGCCGCCATATTTCTTACAGTTGTATACGCTGTCATCTTCTCCGTCGAATATTCCTTACTCTGACGGCAAAGCGGGATACTGTTATACTATCATTTGATAGCTTATGTAATAAGCTTTACAATGAATGTAATCACAAAGTGTTACAGGTCTTGGTTTAGGAGAAGTGAGGATTTTTCTGGAGCGGCCGCCGTATTTCTTACAGTTTTATACGCTGTCATCTTCTCCGTCGAATATTCCTTACTCTGACGGCAAAGCGGGATACTGTTATACCATCATTTGATAGCTTATATAATAAGCTTTACAATGAATGTAACCACAAAGTGTTACGGGTCTTGGTTTAGGAGAAGTGACGATTTTTCTGGAGCGGCCGCTATATTTCTTACAGTTGTATACGCTGTCATCTTCTCCGTCGAATATTCTTTACTCTGACGGCAAAGCGGGATACTGTGATACCATCATTTGATAGCTTATGTAATAAGCTTTACAATGAATGTAATCACAAAGTGTTACGGGTCTTGGTTTAGGAGAAGTGAGGATTTTTCTGGAGCGGCCGCCGTATTTCTTACAGTTTTATACGCTGTCATCTTCGCCGTCGAATATTCCTTACTCTGACGGCAAAGCGGGATACTGTTATACCATCATTTGATAGCTTATGTAATAAGCTTCACAAAGAGCGTAATCACAAAGTGTTACGGGTCTTGGTTTAGGAGAAGTGACGATTTTTCTGGAGCGGCCGCCATATTTCTTACAGTTGTATACGCTGTCATCTTCGCCGTCGAATATTCCTTACTCTGACGGCAAAGCGGGATACTGTTATACCATCATTTGATAGCTTATGTAATAAGCTTCACAAAGAGTGTAATCACAAAGTGTTACGGGTCTTGGTTTAGGAGAAGTGACGATTTTTCTGGAGCGGCCGCTATATTTCTTACAGTTGTATACGCTGTCATCTTCTCCGTCGAATATTCCTTACTCTGACGGCAAAGCGGGATACTGTTATACCATCATTTGATAGCTTATGTAATAAGCTTCACAACGAATGTAATCACAAAGTGTTACGGGTCTTGGTTTAGGAGTGGTGATCAATTTTCTGGAGCGGCCGCCATATTTCTTACAGTTGTATACGCTGTCATTTTCTCCGTCGAATATTCTTTACTCTGACGGCAAAGCGGGATACTGTTATACCATCATTTGATAGCTTATGTAATAAGCTTCACAAAGAGTGTAATCACAAAGTGTTACGGGTCTTGGTTTAGGAGAGGTGAGGATTTTTCTGGAGCGGCCGCCATATTTCTTACAGTTGTATACGCTGTCATCTTCTCCGTCGAATATTCCTTACTCTGACGGCAAAGCGGCATACTGTGATACCATCATTTGATAGCTTATGTGATAAGCTTCACAAAGAGTGTAATCACAAAGTGTTACGGGTCTTGGTTTAGGAGAGGTGAGGATTTTTCTGGAGCGGCCGCCATATTTCTTACAGTTGTATACGCTGTCATCTTCTCCGTCGAATATTCCTTACTCTGACGGCAAAGCGGCATACTGTGATACCATCATTTGATAGCTTATGTAATAAGCTTTACAATGAATGTAATCACAAAGTGTTACGGGTCTTGGTTTAGGAGAAGTGAGGATTTTTCTGGAGCGGCCGCCGTATTTCTTACAGTTTTATACGCTGTCATCTTCTACGTCGAATATTCCTAACTCTGACGGCAAAGCGGGATACTGTTATACCATCATTTGATAGCTTATGTAATAAGCTTTACAATGAATGTAATCACAAAGTGTTACGGGTCTTGGTTTAGGAGAAGTGAGGATTTTTCTGGAGCGGCCGCCGTATTTCTTACAGTTTTATACGCTGTCATCTTCTACGTCGAATTTTCTTTACTCTGACGGCAAAGCGGGATACTGTGATACCATCATTTGATAGCTTATGTAATAAGCTTTTCAATGAATGTAATTTCAAAGTGTTACGGGTCTTGGTTTAGGAGAAGTGAGGATTTTTCTGGAGCGGCCGCCGTATTTCTTACAGTTTTATACGCTGTCATCTTCTACGTCGAATTTTCTTTACTCTGACGGCAAAGCGGGATACTGTTATACCATCATTTGATAGCTTATATAATAAGCTTTACAAGGAATGTAACCACAAAGTGTTACGGGTCTTGGTTTAGGAGTGGTGATCAATTTTCTGGAGCGGCCGCCATATTTCTTACAGTTGTATACGCTGTCATTTTCTCCGTCGAATATTCTTTACTCTGACGGCAAAGCGGGATACTGTTATACCATCATTTGATAGCTTATGTAATAAGCTTCACAAAGAGTGTAATCACAAAGTGTTACGGGTCTTGGTTTAGGAGAGGTGAGGATTTTTCTGGAGCGGCCGCCATATTTCTTACAGTTGTATACGCTGTCATCTTCTCCGTCGAATATTCCTTACTCTGACGGCAAAGCGGCATACTGTGATACCATCATTTGATAGCTTATGTAATAAGCTTCACAAAGAGTGTAATCACAAAGTGTTACGGGTCTTGGTTTAGGAGAGGTGAGGATTTTTCTGGAGCGGCCGCCATATTTCTTACAGTTGTATACGCTGTCATCTTCTCCGTCGAATATTCCTTACTCTGACGGCAAAGCGGCATACTGTGATACCATCATTTGATAGCTTATGTAATAAGCTTTACAATGAATGTAATCACAAAGTGTTACGGGTCTTGGTTTAGGAGAAGTGAGGATTTTTCTGGAGCGGCCGCCGTATTTCTTACAGTTTTATACGCTGTCATCTTCGCCGTCGAATATTCCTTACTCTGACGGCAAAGCGGGATACTGTTATACCATCATTTGATAGCTTATATAATAAGCTTCACAAAGAGTGTAATCACAAAGTGTTACGGGTCTTGGATTAGGAGAAGTGAGGTTTTTTTTCTGGAGCGGCCGCCGTATTTCTTACAGTTTTATACGCTGTCATCTTCGCCGTCGAATATTCCTTACTCTGACGGCAAAGCGGGATACTGTTATACCATCATTTGATAGCTTATGTAATAAGCTTTACAATGAATGTAATCACAAAGTGTTACGGGTCTTGGTTTAGGAGAAGTGAGGATTTTTCTGGAGCGGCCGCCGTATTTCTTACAGTTGTATACGCTGTCATCTTCTCCGTCGAATATTCCTTACTCTGACGGCAAAGCGGGATACTGTTATACCATCATTTGATAGCTTATGTAATAAGCTTTACAATGAATGTAATCACAAAGTGTTACGGGTCTTGGATTAGGAGAAGTGAGGTTTTTTTTCTGGAGCGGCCGCCGTATTTCTTACAGTTTTATACGCTGTCATCTTCGCCGTCGAATATTCCTTACTCTGACGGCAAAGCGGGATACTGTTATACCATCATTTGATAGCTTATGTAATAAGCTTTACAATGAATGTAATCACAAAGTGTTACGGGTCTTGGTTTAGGAGAAGTGAGGATTTTTCTGGAGCGGCCGCCGTATTTCTTACAGTTTTATACGCTGTCATCTTCGCCGTCGAATATTCCTTACTCTGACGGCAAAGCGGGATACTGTTATACCATCATTTGATAGCTTATGTAATAAGCTTCACAAAGAGCGTAATCACAAAGTGTTACGGGTCTTGGTTTAGGAGAAGTGACGATTTTTCTGGAGCGGCCGCCATATTTCTTACAGTTGTATACGCTGTCATCTTCGCCGTCGAATATTCCTTACTCTGACGGCAAAGCGGGATACTGTTATACCATCATTTGATAGCTTATGTAATAAGCTTCACAAAGAGTGTAATCACAAAGTGTTACGGGTCTTGGTTTAGGAGAAGTGACGATTTTTCTGGAGCGGCCGCTATATTTCTTACAGTTGTATACGCTGTCATCTTCTCCGTCGAATATTCCTTACTCTGACGGCAAAGCGGGATACTGTTATACCATCATTTGATAGCTTATGTAATAAGCTTCACAACGAATGTAATCACAAAGTGTTACGGGTCTTGGTTTAGGAGTGGTGATCAATTTTCTGGAGCGGCCGCCATATTTCTTACAGTTGTATACGCTGTCATTTTCTCCGTCGAATATTCTTTACTCTGACGGCAGAGCGGGATACTGTTATACCATTATTTGATAGCTTATGTAATAAGCTTTACATTGAATGTAACCACAAAGTGTTACGGGTCTTGGTTTAGGAGTGGTGATCATTTTTCTGGAGCAGCCGCCATATTTCTTACAGTTGTATACGCTGTCATCTTCTCCGTCGAATATTCCTTACTCTGACGGCAAAGCGGGATACTGTTATACTATCATTTGATAGCTTATGTAATAAGCTTTACAATGAATGTAATCACGAAGTGTTACAGGTCTTGGTTTAGGAGAAGTGAGGATTTTTCTGGAGCGGCCGCCGTATTTCTTACAGTTTTATACGCTGTCATCTTCTCCGTCGAATATTCCTTACTCTGACGGCAAAGCGGGATACTGTTATACCATCATTTGATAGCTTATATAATAAGCTTTACAATGAATGTAACCACAAAGTGTTACGGGTCTTGGTTTAGGAGAAGTGACGATTTTTCTGGAGCGGCCGCTATATTTCTTACAGTTGTATACGCTGTCATCTTCTCCGTCGAATATTCTTTACTCTGACGGCAAAACGGGATACTGTGATACCATCATTTGATAGCTTATGTAATAAGCTTTACAATGAATGTAATTTCAAAGTGTTACGGGTCTTGGTTTAGGAGAAGTGAGGGTTTTTCTGGAGCGGCCGCCATATTTCTTACAGTTGTATACGCTGTCATCTTCTCCGTCGAATATTCCTTACTCTGACGGCAAAGCGGGATACTGTTATACCATCATTTGATAGCTTATGTAATAAGCTTTACAATGAATGTAATCACAAAGTGTTACGGGTCTTGGTTTAGGAGAAGTGAGGATTTTTCTAGAGCGGCCGCCGTATTTCTTACAGTTTTATACGCTGTCATCTTCGCCGTCGAATATTCCTTACTCTGACGGCAAAGCGGGATACTGTTATACCATCATTTGATAGCTTATGTAATAAACTTCACAAAGAGTGTAATCACAAAGTGTTACGGGTCTTGGTTTAGGAGAAGTGACGATTTTTCTGGAGCGGCCGCCATATTTCTTACAGTTGTATACGCTGTCATCTTCGCCGTCGAATATTCCTTACTCTGACGGCAAAGCGGGATACTGTTATACCATCATTTGATAGCTTATGTAATAAGCTTCACAAAGAGTGTAATCACAAAGTGTTACGGGTCTTGGTTTAGGAGAAGTGACGATTTTTCTGGAGCGGCCGCTATATTTCTTACAGTTGTATACGCGGTCATCTTCTCCGTCGAATATTCCTTACTCTGACGGCAAAGCGGGATACTGTTATACCATCATTTGATAGCTTATGTAATAAGCTTCACAACGAATGTAATCACAAAGTGTTACGGGTCTTGGTTTAGGAGTGGTGATCAATTTTCTGGAGCGGCCGCCATATTTCTTACAGTTGTATACGCTGTCATTTTCTCCGTCGAATATTCTTTACTCTGACGGCAGAGCGGGATACTGTTATACCATTATTTGATAGCTTATGTAATAAGCTTTACATTGAATGTAACCACAAAGTGTTACGGGTCTTGGTTTAGGAGTGGTGATCATTTTTCTGGAGCAGCCGCCATATTTCTTACAGTTGTATACGCTGTCATCTTCTCCGTCGAATATTCCTTACTCTGACGGCAAAGCGGGATACTGTTATACTATCATTTGATAGCTTATGTAATAAGCTTTACAATGAATGTAATCACAAAGTGTTACAGGTCTTGGTTTAGGAGAAGTGAGGATTTTTCTGGAGCGGCCGCCGTATTTCTTACAGTTTTATACGCTGTCATCTTCTCCGTCGAATATTCCTTACTCTGACGGCAAAGCGGGATACTGTTATACCATCATTTGATAGCTTATATAATAAGCTTTACAATGAATGTAACCACAAAGTGTTACGGGTCTTGGTTTAGGAGAAGTGACGATTTTTCTGGAGCGGCCGCTATATTTCTTACAGTTGTATACGCTGTCATCTTCTCCGTCGAATATTCTTTACTCTGACGGCAAAACGGGATACTGTGATACCATCATTTGATAGCTTATGTAATAAGCTTTACAATGAATGTAATTTCAAAGTGTTACGGGTCTTGGTTTAGGAGAAGTGAGGGTTTTTCTGGAGCGGCCGCCATATTTCTTACAGTTGTATACGCTGTCATCTTCTCCGTCGAATATTCCTTACTCTGACGGCAAAGCGGGATACTGTTATACCATCATTTGATAGCTTATGTAATAAGCTTTACAATGAATGTAATCACAAAGTGTTACGGGTCTTGGATTAGGAGAAGTGAGGATTTTTCTGGAGCGGCCGCCGTATTTCTTACAGTTTTATACGCTGTCATCTTCGCCGTCGAATATTCCTTACTCTGACGGCAAAGCGGGATACTGTTATACCATCATTTGATAGCTTATGTAATAAGCTTCACAAAGAGTGTAAGTGTAATCACAAAGTGTTACGGGTCTTGGTTTAGGAGAAGTGACGATTTTTCTGGAGCGGCCGCTATATTTCTTACAGTTGTATACGCTGTCATCTTCTCCGTCGAATATTCCTTACTCTGACGGCAAAGCGGGATACTGTTATACCATCATTTGATAGCTTATGTAATAAGCTTCACAACGAATGTAATCACAAAGTGTTACGGGTCTTGGTTTAGGAGTGGTGATCAATTTTCTGGAGCGGCCGCCATATTTCTTACAGTTGTATACGCTGTCATTTTCTCCGTCGAATATTCTTTACTCTGACGGCAGAACGGGATACTGTTATACCATCATTTGATAGCTTATGTAATAAGCTTTACATTGAATGTAACCACAAAGTGTTACGGGTCTTGGTTTAGGAGTGGTGATCATTTTTCTGGAGCAGCCGCCATATTTCTTACAGTTGTATACGCTGTCATCTTCTCCGTCGAATATTCCTTACTGTGACGGCAAAGCGGGATACTGTGATACCATAATTTGATAGCTTATGTAATAAGCTTTACAATGAATGTAATCACAAAGTGTTACGGGTCTTGGTTTAGGAGAAGTGAGGATTTTTCTGGAGCGGCCGCCGTATTTCTTACAGTTGTATACGCTGTCATCTTCTCCGTCGAATTTTCTTTTCTTTGACGGCAAAGCGGGATACTGTAATACCATCATTTGATAGCTTATGTTATAAGCTTTACAATGAATGTAACCACAAAGTGTTACGGGTCTTGGTTTAGGAGAGGTGAGGATTTTTCTGGAGCGGCTCCCATGCTTAATTTCATTTTATCTGCAGGCTTTGGCACTGTCTACAGATGGATATGGATGTATGTCCGGATGAGTATCGATACATTTAACATAATAACTAGTGAAAACTGTGGATTTACATGTTATTCTGGTAAATGGAACCAAAAAGTATTTTACTTCTTAATTTGGTCGTATTATAATGGCTGCCAGTTTTGGCTGCCAACTTCACACAGGTTATAAACCCCTAGAAGAGATAGCCAGAGCTTCAGAACAAGTAGTTCCTCAGCCATTTTTGAAATATTTTGTGTGAAAAGAATCTATAACAGACCGCATACAATATATTTTCCAAATACGAAGTAAAGAAAATAAAAAGTAAAGGGACGGAAAATGTGAGGAAGATATTGAAAGGAGAGTTAAAAAGGGAAATACGGTAAATGGAGCCATAAACAGTCTAATGTCGAGCCAGTTCCTGTCTGAAAAGGCGCGAATGGCAGTTCACAATGCTGTACTGGTTCCTATGCTGATGTATGGTAGTGAATGTTGGGCATGGCAAAAGAGGCATGAAAGTAGAGTGAATGCAGTGGAAATGAGATCCCTCAGAAGTATATGTAATGTAAGGTTGTGCGACAGAGTGAAAAATAGTGTAATTCGTGAACGTTTATGTGGGAAAGATGACGTAGTGTGCAAGATAGAGAAAGAAATGTTAAGGTGGTTTAGGCACATAGAGAGGATGGATGACAGTAAATTGGTGAAAGAGATCTATAGAGCCAACGTGGAAGGTAATGTGAGTAGAGGACGACCTCGAAGATACGCCTGGACCAAATAGAGTGTGTGCTCAAAAAGGCCGGCGTCCGAAGTATGAAGAATAAAAGAGCATGTATGAGAAGAATGATGAATGTAACAGAAGCAAAAGAGATTTGCCGGGATCGTACAAAGTGGCGATCGATAGTCTCTGCCTACCACAATGGGAACTATGGGCGTGAGTATAAGTAAGTAAGTAAAGTAAAGAAAAACATATTTACGATAACAAATTGATCAATTCGTACCATTTACCACAAAATTAACAAACAAAAAACAGTTCATCTCTGCCAAATTCCCAAAATAGATATGCAAACCGTCCTAAATTACCATTATAATTTCATACGTTTTGTTACAGATGCTATAAATAGCGTATTTTTGGATGCGTCAACAAGAACGTTAGTCACCGCCGGCAACGACAAAACAACCAAACTATGGACACTGACCCAAGATACCTGACGAATGGGGAACTTCAAGGACAGTATTCTATATTATTACTTCTCAATGTTTAAAACATTTAGCTTTAAGCTTCTATTGTGATATCTATGTATTAAACGTTTTTACAGAGAAATACAGTTCTTTTATATAACGATTGTTTTTCTGGTCCCGCTAAGTAGTAAGCTAAGTTTAAGATATACTTTCTGTAAGTATCTGCAAACCTTCCTGGCAAACCTCTCTAGCTTTGTTTTCATCTCTCAATCTTTATATACATGCTCTTTTATTCTTCATACTTCGGACGCCTGCCTTTTTGAGCACACTCTCCATTTGGTCCAAATGTGTCATCTGAGGTCGTCCTCTACAATTAGTACCATGCACATTCGCTCTATAACTCTCTTTTACTAATTTACTATCATCCATTCTCTCTATAAGCCCAAACCATCCTAAAATTCCTTTTTCTAGCTTTTTTGCAGTATCTTCTATCATACTATTTCTCACTCGATCGCATAACCTAACATCACAAACTTTTCCCATCGTTTTCAAAATATAAACCCTTATTTTTATGACATAAGTTATCCCGTCAGTGGTATATACTGGTGTAACTATTTGAAAGTTCAATCATTATTTTTTAAATTTATCAACTTCAGCAAGTTTTTAATTTTAAGGTGCTCCCTCACCGGGAGCATTCGCGTGTAATGTAACATTATAGATTAGTTTTTGAGAATTACTTACTTATACTCACGCCCATTATTCCCATTGGGGTAGGCAGAGACTATCGATCGCCACTTAGTACGATCCTATCAAACCTCTCTTGCTTCTCTTACATTCATTATTCTTCTTATACATGCACTTTTATTCTTCTCACTTCGGACCCCCGCCGTTATAAGAACGTTTTCTATCTGGTCTAGAAACGTTTTACGAGGCAGTCCTCTATTAACAATCCCATCCACATTGGCATTACATTACATTACATTAATACCTCCCTGGCGGACGAGCATTCGCGTGTAATTCCTACAATCATTCATATAATCTTTACAAGGTCGTATTGTAATGTTCGGTTCTCCTCCTTCACTGATGTGACGCTGAAATCTGTAACGTTACATTACACGCGAATGGAGAACCTTTAAATTTTATTCTAATAAATAATTTATTTTATATTGATTAGCAGCTTCTTTCATAATCTAGTGTCGGAATGCTGCAATTATTAATAATTGCTCACGCGTTGTATGAATGTTTCAAAATACTTGTTAAAATAATAATAATATTTTTTTGCTGTGTAGAGGGCTTAGAATAACACTAAACGTTACTTCCTGTAAGAGGCTACTTTGGAATATTGGGGCCTTTAATTTATTGAACTTATTTTGTAATCTTATCCCCGCTCGCCAACTCTCTCACTCTCACTCACCAAAACATCCGAAACATCGTGACGAAACCCACATGGCTCATCTGCACTTAGACATGTGACAGTGTATTCCTACAAAACGGCGGTAGGTCTGCCCTCTATCACGTGACTACACTGTCCAAGCAAAAGGTGGTTACACTGAACACTAGGTGACTTTGTATCGTGATGTTCAGAAGTATTAGTACCCCTGCCAACCTGTTCGAAGATATACGGCGTGAACGTTTGAGTTGAGTTTGTTGAGCCCCCTTAAGTATTAATGTTATTATATTTTTTTGTTTTTGTTCTTAAGCCGCACATCAAAATTGCATCGTCTGTAATAATTTCAAATGTCCATTTCATGAGATACAGCCTGGTGTTAGACCCTAAAACTTATAATTAAAAACCGACTTCATAGTTGGAAAATCAACCGAAAATAAACAATCTAGTACTAAAAAGTACGAAATAAGTATTTTAGTTGAATATGAGTACTGTGATTAATACCTTAGCAATTTCTTTATTCCACACGCGTCAGTTCAACCTACCTCAATATTAAAATTCTCTTAAATTAATTTGTGCTGATGATTGATAATAATAAGTGTATATTTCGCACTTCATATACATGTACAATGTAGGATACCTTGTAGTTGTAGGGTAAATTTATTTTTGTACGTATTACCATTTAAAACGTAAGGCGATAGATATATATTGTTAAGATTGTAATAATCAGAGATAGATAGAAGGGTGAATTTAGTTTTGTTTGACTGGTACCGACTCAAAAATCAAAGATACACTGTCACATGATTGTGAGTTTCGACAGTCCCCTCGATTTCCTGGGATGCCATCATCAGATCCTGGTCTCATGGTACTTCCTCGGTAACAATAACTTAACAAAAGAAATGTTTAGTGAACCTGTACTTCTCTTCATAAACGCTACGAAGAGGAGTATAAATCTATAAAGAATGTTGAAGGAACTGTTTCCTAACTCCTAGTGATTGAGGACCCACACCTTCCATCATCAGTTCAACAGCATAACAATATGATTTTCAGATCTCGATTTCTCCAGGATCCCATCATCAGACCCTGATCTCCTCATCGTGGTACCAATCCGGGAGTATCTTCTTTCCAATGAAAAAATAATAATCAAAATCGGTTCATAAATGGCGAAATAATGGGCGAACAAACATAAAAAAAAAATACGGTCGAATTGAGAACACTCCTTTTTTGAAGTCGGTTAAAAACAATCATAAGTACATTAAGTAAGTTAAGCTGTTTAGTGTCGGCTTAGAATAGCACTACCCCATTTCTTCCGGTCGGTGGTACGCAACTTGGCTTATTCCGTTTATCCACCCTTAAACAGCCTCCCTAAGTCGGATATTCGGAAACGCATGTCCGTCAAGCCACCCTGAACGGGGTGGATATCCGGAATGCATATAATATGGTTCTTCCGATTTTCTACCCTGCCTACGTACAGTCATTTACAGAAAAAAGACCCTAAGTTTGTAAGATATTTTTATTCAAACTGTAAGTAAGTAAGTAGGTATGTTTATCTTAAGTATTTTAATGTTCACGATGTTTCTTGGACCCATTTAGTGTTGTGTATGTTTCTGTAAATTACTGTACTTGGGGTAAAAAATCGGAAGAACCATATTATATGCATTCCGGATATCCACCCCGTTCAGGGTGGATAGAAGGACATGCGTTTCCGAATATCCGACTTAGGGAGGCTGTTTTAGGGTGGATAAACGGAATAAGCCCGCAACTTCCAAAAGTGGCTGAGATATTTCTAATTCCTTAGCTCTGGCTACCTCTTCAAGGGATTTATAGCCGTGAATATATGGATGTATTTATGTATAAGAACATAAAGTACCTGTGCAAATTCAGGCTTGGTTGCTAGTATTTCAATAAAGGTGTGATTAGTTCGTGATAGAATTGCAGGTTCCTAGTAAGCGGCCAGTGACCTAAATAATTCAGCGCTGAAACTATGACGTCAATTGTCTACAAGTTTCTCGATTCAATATGGTTCTACCTGTTGATGATTAGAGTGTAGTTTACTTTGGCAGCCGATATATTATTGGCATAATAGCGTAATAGTAAACCCTTTAACAATATAACATAAGGGAGGAATGGATTTGAATTCGATGTGAGACACGATCGTCAATCCTTTTTTTCCAAAAATGTCACTTGTTCAGTAAACAGACCATTGAAAAAAAATATGATTAACATACTGTATCATGAACGAACACCGCTTATTCTTCCCTACTTAGTGAATCTCTATTTTGAGTAAAAAACAAAAACTGAGAGAGTCGTACTCGCACACAAAGGCATTTTGTTGTTGTATATATTTTGTATTTTTGGTTAAAACAACAATAGAAATAAATTATTATATAATTAGCTGTATAGTGTCGGCTTAGAATAACACTACCCCATTTCTTCCGGTGGGTGTACGTAAGAGGCGACTAACGTCATTGGGGTTTTTAAGGGAGTTTTGGGCGATGCGGTTGGAGACCCATCACTAACAACCTGTATTTTACCATCTTTTCCCCACTCAAATTTCCAAAAGTGGCTGAGGAATTCCTAATCCCTTAGCTCTGGCTACCCCTTCTAGGGATTTATAGCCGCGAGTATATGTATGTATGTAAATAAATTATCCTCTGAATTAAAACTTTCTAACTATTATGGATAGCAGAGTGCTAGACAGCGAAGTTTCCGTAATAGGATCCCGTTTCACCTTCTTTGAAGGCAACACAACAAAAAGGATAAAATATAGAAGTATTGTTCTTGGTTATGGTTACACTGGTTTGAGATTAAGTTCTGAGGTATTTTCTTTTTAAAATTATTCCATGGGTGTTTGTTTACTCAACTTCTAAAAGTGATCGTTAATTACGCATCTGTATTAGAAATTCAGGTTATAGGGATTATAGCTGTGAGTATGTATGTATGTATGTTTAAATTATACATATTATAAGTATCATCGTAATATCTAACCTTTAACAAATTTATATTTTTTTAATACCGAAAAGGTAAACCCGATGATGTTTAGATAAATAATTTAGTTTTATTGAAGTTATTCAGCATTTGCTAGACTTGCACTTCTCCCAAGTGAGTGAAGAGAGCCAGCAAGAGTGGCTTGGAAATATGGTGATTTGGCGCGACCCTTAGACTTTGGTTCTATTCCCATGACGAAACCCATAGTAAGAATCGGGTGAGTGCTATTCTAAGCCTTCTCGGTCTAATTACATTTACTAACTAATACTATTTGCATTTATGAATGTTCATACATGCACAACTGCATAAACTTAAATCGGAACTTTTCTACTGGACTAAGCTAAAATTGTTAATAACCTTTTATATACGACAGATATATTTATTAATACACACATACCTTTGATATAATTAATCAAAGATACATACATATACTCACGGTTATAATTCCCTGGAAGGAGCAAAAGAATTATGAATTCCTCAGCCACTTTTGGAAGTTGAGTGGGGAAAAGATGGTAAAATAAAGGTTTTTGGTGATGGGTCTCCAGCCGCATCGCCCAAAAATCCAATAAAAAGCCCCAATATCCTTAGTCGCCTCTTACGACACCCGTGGGTAGAAAGTAGCGACATTCTAAGCCGGCACTACACGGCATTATTAATATCGGCACTCTTTGTTGATAGACATATATATTTCTTATAATCATGGTATAAAAAATCAATTAAAACTAAATATATATATAGGTTTTAGTATTTTTGAATTTAAATAATGTAACTTGTTTGTACAATTTGTTTTCATAGATTTAGTAACATCGACCTCAGATTACCGTAATTGACTGATCTTTCCATTCAAAGGCTGTCTTGAGACATCGCTTTTGGCGATAACACCGCCTATTGTACATTTTTTAAATATTCAGTTTGTATTTGTGTATGTGTTCCCTTTTTTGATGTGCAATAAAGAGTTTTTGTATTGTATAAGTTTCTGGAGGGTTTCTCATTCCTCATTAATATTATTGCCCATCACGTGGCTTTAGCGTCTGTCTTACTTAATTAAACGTGTAGTGCCGGCTTAGAATGTCGCTACCCCTTTCTACCTACGGGTGTCGTAAGAGGCGACTAAGGATATTGGGGCTTTTTACTGGATTTTTGGGCGATGCGGTTGGAGACCCATCACAAATAACCTTTATTTATACCATCTTTTCCTCACTCAACTTCCAAAAGTTAAAAGAAAGTTCTAAAAGAATTTATAATTCCTTAGCTCTGGCTACCCCTTGTTAATCTCTTTTGCCTTCAAACTCACTATCATCCTTTTTGTATACGATTCATGTTAAAACTCATGTTTCTTATTGTAAATTATACATCAAGAGGTCTTGTTAGTACAGGAGAGGCTTAGAATAGCACTAACCCATTTTTACCCGCGGCCCGCGGGTCTCCTAAGAAGGTGACTTAGGGTTTTGGGGTATTTTAAATACATACATATACTCACGGCTATAAATCCCTAAAAGGGGTAGCCAGAGCTGTGGAATTAGAAATTCCTCAGCCACTTTTGGAAAGTTGCATGGGGAAGAGATGGTGAAATAAAGGTTGTTGGTGATGGGCCTCCAACCGCATCGCCCAAAAATCCCTTAATAGCCCCAATACCGTTAGTCGTAAGAACGTACACCCACCGGAAGAAATGGGGTAGTGCTATTCTAAGCCGACACTACACAGCTTACATTTTAAATGATTTTCGTACAATGAGGCTGAAGACTCATCACCACCCCATCTTTTATTTTACAATGTTTTGCCACTAAACATCCAAGGGTAGCTTAGAAATTTCGAATTCTGAAGCTCTAGGTACCCCTTTTCAGTATTTATAGCCGTAAGTATATGTTTGTATGTTTAATGGATGTATGTAATATAAGGTTGTATTTCCCTGTAATATGATGATTTGGAATACATTTTGCACTGCATTAAATCTGTTTTTATATTTTTACATGAATTCTACGAATTTTTAGTGAAAATTAATAACTATGGTTATTTCCCCTTTTCCACTGAAACGACTAATATTGCTTTATTTGTTTCCATTCGTTTTGTCACGACAAGGTTTGTTTGCAAAATTGCACTTTAACTTATTAAAGTTGGATGTGAATAATGTTAAACTGTAGCTTGGTTTGTAATTATAGTAATAAGCTAAGGGGAAATTAAAAACATAGACTTATTTCAGATTATATTTAAGTAATTTTTTTGAAATATTATACAATTATACTTAAAACTTAACATTATAATTTCAAAAGATGTATATAATGACAACAACTAATTTACCTAGACTGAAACAGACTCTACCATAGTATTTTTAATGAGCTCGCCGAAATTTTCTGTAGTTTCGGTTGCGGGGTTCTCAGTTTGTACTAGCTCTTTAGAAGGTAGTGCTATTGATTCAGCAGTTTCCTCTATTACACTGACCGGCTCATCTACATTCATCAACGTGTTTTGATGAAACCACGTATCTCCATTCTCTATACTATTAATTTTATTACCATTCTGCGGCTTTGCTTCTAAGGTCGTGTAATGTTGGTCCTCCTTATTTTCAATACAAGTTTCAGGATTATTTTTATACATTTCATAACGATCATGTCCCATATTATGATATTGCATTGCGCTATTGTGCGGATGCATATTAGAGCTCTGCTTATGGAGATAATCTGGAACGTACATATGACCATAATGACTGAACATATTTATATGGGAATTGTGAGCAAATTCTTCAAAGCTTGAAGCTGAAAAGCTTTGAAGGTTTTTGAAATGGTTGACTGTTTCGTTATGCTGGTTGTATGTGTAGTTTATTTCACAGGGAAATCTTTGTACACCATGTGACATACTATCATAACTAATGTTATCCGCCATAGAATAGGGCGGTCCCTTTCCTTGGAGAATATTAGATGAATAAGGATCAGCATGAACATTTCTGTTAATAGCCTCACCCATATGAACCATACTGCCGTTACTAACATGCATTGTATTAGTCACTGTTTGTCTGTAACTATAACTCAAGTCATTACGCAAGGTATTTACATGATTTGTGGATACAGAATTCGAAACGTTATTGAAATTGCCAGTGTTTACGCAAGATGCTGCTTCTCCTCTGGGCGCCAAACTGACGTCACGCAATAATCCATCATCGTGAGAATGACATCTTTCCATTTGATATATTTTATTTGCAGCAGTAGGTGTATTTTCAACGAGATTAGTTCCACTCCATTGTCTTTTTGCGGCTTCTTGTTGTTCTTCGTTTTTCTTTTCAAGCCCAATTCGCATTAAAGTGTGAATAAAATGCGTCCTTACCCTGACTGGATTGAATTCAATTCGACCCGTAGTGTTTTTACATCCGTCTCTTGTGCAACCACAAGGGAAGTTCAATCTGTCGACCTGGCATTTGATGCCTGCCAAACTACAGGAGCAACTGTTAGGATTGCAAACCCCCTTACAGGCGCAACCACAAAATTCACGTGATGTCCTTATGTCTCTACATTCATCTTTCTCAAAACCTTCTATTTTTCTGACTCCAGCTGCACGAAGTAAAGCTCGCCGTTGCCTTGTCGGTACCGGTTGTAAGAAGTAGTAACTATCTAAGTCTAATTCAGAGTCAGAAATATCACTCGTTTCTTCTTCAGTGTCGCTGTCTTCACTAGACGAAAATGTAACACCTTGCAGAGAATTTCTTTCGTTTTTCAATTGTTGTAAGATTTGTTTGTGTAATCTTCTTTGTTCCATAGCATGTTCCGCCAGCGTAAAATTTTCTACATGACTATGCTCCCATTCCATACCAAGTGTAGAACCACCTTGTGATGGTACACAAGAAAATCCTTGAGCTCTTGGAAAATAATATACTGTTACATTATTGAATCGGATTCCGTTCTTTTTCTTTTTACATTCAGGTTCGTCTGTTAGTTCTTGCTCATCGTATTTTCTTTTCAGATTGCTTTTCGTTGGTGTTTTTACTATGTTTTCGCTTTCTTGTCCGGTATCTTCATTTTTTGTTGTATTATCATCGCTATTATGAGCTATATTAGGCTTTTCTGTGGGTAAATGTACATCATTTTTGGTTGGATCCTCTAACCCAAAGTTATTGACTTTTTCTTCATTCGTTTCCGAACCAATACCAGAATCACTGCCATCAGAACGGTCTGGTACTTCTTCTTCTTTCTCATTCAAAACTGTATCCGGTGGCATACTGCCTAAAGCCGAATCTTCACTATCTGCTGATGCTGAGTCTGTCTTTATATCGTCTACGTCACTCAAAGTGTCATTATCATCTATTTTTATTGCATAATCTAACTTACTATCACTACTCTCATAAAACTGAGAGTGGTTTTTAATATTTACATCAACTTGCTCATCACTTATGACATTTTCTTCGCTATCACTAATTTTTTCAAGAAATTCTCCCCGATCTACGTTATTACAATTTTCTTTATTTCCTTGTTGTGGTAAATGGTTCTCCACAAGGTTATTTCGAAATGTTTTTAAATCTTCTGATACTTCAGCCATAGTTTTAACATCATAATTTTCAATTATTTTGCTTTCAGTTGTGGCGCTTTGACAAGCGGCTTGTTTATTATAAATATTTACTGGTATTTTTTCATGACTTTTATTACCTAAAGTGGGATTATTAACCTCAGTTTCTATTTTAGATTCTTCATCCATACGAGACTGATTGCAAACAGAGTTATTTACATCAGCTTCCACTTTTGGTAACTTAACAACCGTATTTTCTTTTTTGGCCTCATCTGTATTTATTTGATCCAATGTCTCTAGATTATTGATATTTGTAGCGTTGTTGGCTGCCATTGTTCTTTCGGTGGCAACAGAACTTTCTGCTACAGCTCGTTCCTCCATGGCTTTCTGCAAAAGAGAAAAAGTAAATTAGAACCATTGGAAATGCTGAATGTGATGTGTTAAATAGTTTAATAGGAAGTAAGTTATCGAGGTTGGGTTGGTTGAGTAGCAAAAAACTTCGCAAATATTTTTATCTTAAGGTCTTTATATTCTATCTTCTTAAACGTGCTACTATATGTACTTATTTGAAAAAAGACCAAGGAATTTAAGTAAAAAATGTCTGTTGCTAAAATCTGTGGTTTCGATCGGAACAATAACACGAGGTGCCTGAATATTAATGTTTTGTTTGGTTTGCGACATAATTTAGTAATTTCAAGAGCGATGCGTTAAGTGACATTTTACTTTCTGGTATTCACCAATTCTGCTCCTTGTGCCACTACGCTGCTGTATTCTTAAAATACACTTTTAAGTTATTGAATAATTCCTTTCACGTTTCATTTTTACTATTCAAAGACAGTGTTCTCTAAGCAACTAAGGGTATTGGGGCTTCTTAAGGGATTTTTTGGCGTTGAGTTTGGAGACCCATCACCAACAAAATTGTATTACATTTTTTCCCCCTTTCACCTTCAGAAAGTGGGTTAGGAATTATTATGGAAATATTCTGAACATCTTAGGTTTATAGTTGTGAGTGTTTGTATGTATGTTGCCCAAATTTTTCGTTTTGATCCCCTTGGCTTACAGTAATGTAAAGGAAGTGCACGGTTTTAAGGAACATTATTTAACACACTTATTGCATCATATAATAAAACAGTTCTACATTGTGTCAATAAAATCGCAACTGGAATGTCAGTCAAACTCGGGTAAAATATATTTAATCGATCCTTCCCTGTTCAAGTTGGTAATTCATGCGCTAAAATCACTTAAAGGTTAAGGCAAGGGCATATTTTTAATCCAATTCGAGTACATGAATTCGTTTTAAATGTCAGAATGTGACTAAGTGATTTAAAATAGCTAACCCACAACTTTCATATGTGGATTTTTTTATTATGGCTGTATCTTTATAGAACAACTATATTATTGGCTCATCAATAGTGACTATTCCTTTCCTTATCTACTATCTAATTCTCTCTGTTTTTAATTTAGTAGAGGCCATAATTTGCCATTCTGTATCGCGGTTTTTACTCCGATAATAATGTGATTAATATGTTTTATGTGTGTTAAAGATTCAGTTGTGAGAAAGATTTTTGGAAGGAATGTAGCAATAGTGAAATTTAGAGCCATGTAGAGAATAGGATTTTGAGTAGAGGACGCCCAGGTATAACGTTCATTCATAAGAAGGCGGGACTCGGAAATGAGCATATATAATAAGAGTAATTCCTCTGAAACTTCAAGAAAAGGATAATCTATTGTTGAGTTGTATCTAACTACTATATTCTTTGTTTTTTTAACTTACGCTACAGTTACAGAGAAGTAAAACAGAAAATAAAAATATAGAGGTAAATGGTAACAGTCAAATGTTTAAAAACGACTCAAAGTAACATAAATGAATATGAATGAGTCCTGCCATTACTTACTCTTGTGGAAATCGCACCATCATTCGCTCATTGAATTATGTAAATAAATCTCTGAATTCATATATTTTAGACAGTATTTTTAAGGTAATTTGGATAACTATTCCCCGTGAAACGTGGGGACTGATGACGGATAATGATTCTAGGGGCTACTATGATATTAGCAACTTATATAAGTACCGTTTATAAGTAATACTATATAGTGTGTTCTATTTCAAATTTTGTTTCAAAACTTTAGTATAAATTCTCCAAGTACTAATGTAGAGATGTAGTAATATAGAGAGAGACTACTTTTGAAGATGTAAAAAAATGCGCTCTGTAACATAAGTCCATGGATGAAAAATTGTCATAGAATTTATGACTTATTTATCTCTAAATTGGAAGTAGTTTAATGCTGTAGAGTAGGAGTGGCAGAGATGGATGGGATAAATTTAATGGCTATTCCGATGCTTCGGAAGGTGTTCGTAAAGAGAAAAAACAACAAAGAATCTCTTTACATTAACATTTTTTCATTTCTTCGAAATATAATTTGTACTGTTTTGGGTTTAATATATTTTTACTTTTTAAAGATTTTTTATGCGACCATACCAAACGCCTATAAGGTGACGAGCCGAGTCAAGTTTTGAACCCAAGACTCCTTCATTTGGTGCCCACTGAGCTAGAGTTTGACAGGCAATTTTCTGTATGGGATGTCTTCGTAAACAGATATTTGCACTTCAGGATTTATGGGATGTATAGTAACGTAACCAATAAAGAAATATTTTAATCATAGCTTCGGCTGGTTGACGAAATATATTTTTGCAATTAGTTTTATTTTTAAAATAATAATTATGTAACAATTTTTTTATTGATAAGGCATGTTTTTTTTCCGTCGGTTGCCTAAACATAAATAATAATTTTGTGTTAAGATATTTATGCATGCATTTATGTATGTATTTGTACATGAATAAAATATTACATTGGTTGGAAGAAATAAAGAAATCGCATTGCTAATAATCCTTTTTTCAAATTTATACAATGAAGAGTTAGATAGAGCTTTCAGTTTTATACTTTAAGTAATGAAAGCTGCGCGGCAATATTATTGGCTTTTAAATGGATGGGTATGCGCTAATAGCATTCATACATACATATACTCACGGCAATAAATCCCTAGAAACGGTAGCCGGAGCTTCAGAAACTCTTCAGCCTCTTTTGAAAGTTGAGAGGGGAAAAGATTGTAAAATAAAGGATGTCGTGATGGGTTTCCAACCGCATCGCCCAAAAATTACTTACAAGCTTCAATACCCTCCTACTTCCAGCCCCTTTTACGAACACCTACGGAAAGAAATGGGATAGTGCTATTCTAACTACTACAGAGTAATAATATAACATGTTAATTTAACATGTTAATTTTCCAAGTTTATGTAAATAGCTGCTGACGTACTGTCATCACCATGTAGGGCTCATAATGAAAACCAGTTCTGATTTTGTGTATACTTATACACAAATCAGAAATTACTGATTGTGGGCCCAATTTAGCGAAACCATTTCTTTAAATTATTGTATGAATTCTGTATATGTGTGCTAAATAAAAACATTCTTTTCTTTTATTTTTTTTCTTTTAATCAAAACGTCCATGCAAAACGTGGGTACTCTGAACACCAGGTGACAAAGTCACGTGATGTTCAGAAGTATTAGTACCTCTGCCAACCCCTTCGGGGATATTCGGCGTGAACGTTTGTGTTATGTTATGTTAATCAGTAATGTATGGTTCAATATACTTTTAATACCAACAATCCCAACCCAATACATTATAATTGCGGAGAAATTACTCTTTACACCCACAGACATATATAGGGGTGGCTTTTATATTAGTACCTTTATACATATACGTTTTTCACATCGTATAAATCGACAGAAGCGTATGTAAAGCGTACAACTATAGATAAAAAGAATTCACGGACAGAGAAATTAAAACACATATTCCATTCCTTCTTTATAATGATTGCTTTAAGTGGTAAATGGGTAATTTGTCGGTAAGACGTTGTTGGTCGCGAAACCAAAATATAACTTTTTAACCCTAAGTATTTTACACATCTTCGGGTGGAATGGGGTAGTACTGCCAGAAAACCTCAGCTTCTTCCTAAGTATTAGTAATTTTTATAGTATGATATTGACGGTAAAGAGAGATTTGAGATTCATCTGTGTATGTGCGTTGTGCGCTGAGCTCGTATTCTGCAATAAATCAAACAAAATAATAATTCAAAACCGGTCGGTACCTCTTTCAAAAGTGTGAGGCGGCCTCGAAGAAGTTCAGCGATGATACTGTGATAGCCATCGTATCCTCCAGTCCATTGTGATCACTATTCTTTGCTTTCACGGATACTAATAGTTCATCTCATATACCATGATACAATTTCAAAATAATTTCCACTGGAACAAGTAACCATAATTCCAATAAACAATTCGGTCACAAAACTCTGCTCTACAAAAGCAACTTCGCCTTAATGGCATATAGTATTAAGGTCCTCTTTATTAACGTTATTTTGCACTCCAATTTAACCCTAATAATTTGTCTCTCTAAACACTAGTTACGTCTTTGATGTAATATTGTATAATAACACTGAACAGTTTTTCACATTCAACACTGAATTCTAAATTTACACTTGCAAATGTAAAATGTTTACTTATAATTGTACGAGATACGCGGTAGAGCCACTTTTACCACATCGAACTCGGCTGTTCCCACTTCGCATAATCGCGGCGAACGACTCACACGGCTCAAGCTAGATGCTATCCGACCAACTTGGAATGTTGTTCAGATGCGCTGGGGAGCGTAGCGGCAGACGGCTTCTAAATTTGTCCGGTTAGAAGTTGCGTTGTTGGAGGTGACGTCGCCCCTCCCCGCACTCTTCCCCTCGTCCTTGCCTACCCCACCCTGCTCGCCCGCCCGTTCGCACCGCGCAGCCGCGTTCCATTTCTAGCGGGTTTGATAATACCATGCTTCCAAGTATTTTACCTGACTTCGGCCAACCCATTTTCGGGGAACCTTTGTGTAATGTACTGTTGTATAAGCCGGTAGTTTTTTTATTCATATTTGACAGCTCTACATTTAACAGCTTATATTCATGCTCTACATTTTACTGTAACCGCAGTTTGGCTACAGTTAAATGTAGAGCATGAAAGATCTTATATGCATACAAAATAATATGATCATAATTTTAAAATTATCAGGATTGTTGATCAACCATTATTTTTAGACAAACTGTAATTGTGTATTTAATATTATCTACCACTATAATAGTTGTTTTAACAATGAAGTATTTTTTTACAGCTTAATAATATTTCCTAGAAGAGTTGTAATTGAAAAGTAGAGCAAGTTTAGATTAAATAGTCATCAGCATGTATATGCTGTTGGGAACAAAGGCATGAAATAATAAATTGCGTTCTATACGGCTTAAAAAACCTGACAGTGATTTTATAAAATTTACCTCAAGTTATAAATCTGGGGTTGTGTGCGAAGATTCTGATTCTAATTATTCTAACTAAATCTGACCATAATATATCATAGCTTGCAAAAGTCCCTCTTAACTTGCAAAAATGACTTACGAATTGTTCATTTCGGTTGAGGGATATAGTTGTGAGTTTACGTAAACTAAGCATACTTTTGTGAATTTCTAAATGTATACATAAAAAAGTAATTCTAGAGGTGGTTTGTGAATGCTGGTCACCCAAACGCTCTCGGTCCAACTCGACATTTCGTACGTCATGACGTTCGTTTGTACACACACACACTCCCATACACACACACACGACGCTGCTATTGTATCATGCGCTCACTATACAAGTACACGGTTGCTATACACATTGCTACAATATGTATAATGTACTATAAGTATGTAGTATACTGTGGAAGTTTATTTTAAAATTAATCGATACACATCATCAAAACAGACGTCGCTTATTGACAATAACTGTCTAGTTTACGTATACTCTTCATACTATTAAGTCTATGTAGAGTTCTATTTTTTAATACAAGTGCTATGTTATAAAGCCTGAATAGGTAATGCACCGAGAATTTACTCTGTTGACGAGGGATCGTTTTTCAAATAAATTGGCACTCGACGCAGCCGACGTTATACAGGGTGAGGCGATATATACATCTACCTACCCGTTTGTATAGCATAATCAATAGGTATTTTCAGGAGGCTTTCGTGTTGTGCGATAGAAACAAGAGTATATGTCTCACTCGCTCGTTCCTGTTACTCAAGTGGTACATGCAAGAAATTCAGATAAAAATGATGTTTGTGTTTTGATAATGTTGCCTTGATATATCAAAAAAATCATTCTCAGAGTGACTTCGAAATTTTGTTTGGATGTAGACTCTAAAAGTCACAAATTTCTACATTGGAACTTGGATGCAAATTTTTATGAACTTTTGTTAGTCGACATCATTCATTTTGATTTTTTAAGTGGTTTTAAGGACAAATTGGATACGTCTGAACTACGTTATTGACCAATTGAACTTAAAGTTAAAGCATTCGTGAACAAATCAAAGCAATAACCATTAAATAGACTAATAGACATAGTATCGATCATCAATCATCTCATTTAGGTTTTTATTAAGTATGTATTACCTTCGTGGTCCTCCGCATGCATTACGAAGCACATGAGCTCCATATATATATTGCACGAGTTTAAAAAGCCCCTATACCCTTAGTCGCTTCTTACGATCACCCACGGATAGAAATGGGGAAGTGTTATTCTAAGCCGACACTACACGGCAACGACCCGTCACCAAAAACATTTATTATTACCATCTTTTCCCCATCAACTTCCAAAAGTGGCTGAGGAATTTCTCATTCCAAAGCTTTGGCTACCCCGTTAAGGGATTTATAGCCGTGAGTATATGTATGTATGTATGTTCACGAGTTTAATATAATTTCCCTATGAGTTTATTTTTTTATGAATCAAGGTGCAAGCAGAAGCTCAATCACTAGCGCGAACTCCCGAACTCTACATTTTGCTGATCAAGTATCGCCGATCAACCTGCTTTATTCCAATATTTTAACTACATCGAAATTTGAAAGTTCCTAGATTTAATCTGCTTCAACGAGGGGCATAGAACCTCGTCCATAAGTAGAATATGTAAAGCTATCCTTTGTTCGATTTCTACCAACAGTCATTTACGTACAAACGAACAGAATACTTGTGCATTATAACACAACAAAAAATATTGCTGTGCATTATCAGCTTAGAATAGCATTAACCTATTTCACCCGGTGGATGTCGTACGAGGCAGCAAAGGGTATTAGCACATTTTATGTTTTTGTTTGGCGATGACGCCGGAGGATCACCAAACATTCTTTACCTACAATCTTTCGCCCACAAAACTTCTAAAAGTGGCTGAGGAATATCAGATTCTGAAGCTCTGGCTTACTCTTTTTTATTTATAGGCGTGAGTATATGTAGTGACTATATCAAAAGACTTGATAGATAAACCGTATGGTTCAATGTATATTGAAGAAAAGACACTGAGGTGTAGACTCAATTCAGGATTTGAACCTATATCTTTATAATGTAATGTAATGTTTCATATCTGTAGTGTGATGCAAATAAATAAATAATGTTATTTCCTCTAACAAGAATCATATGTGTTTTATAAATTATTATTGGTTAAGTATATATCATTTAATGTTTATCAAATTAATAAGAGATTGTTACTAATGATTCTATCATTATATTTATGTTTAAAAAAAACAACTTACTTATTTTTATCTGAAAATTTTACTTATACTGCTAGCGTCGCTGTTGTAGAGTCATACCCACTATATATCGTATAGTTGATGGCAAATCATATCCACATCACCCGTACCCTTAGCTAGAAAGGCCGAGGCAGTACTAGGTGACACTAAGGACGTATTCGTTCACATGGAAACCGGCATGAAAAACAAAACTATCATTATACTATGATGTAGAGTTTGCCGACTTACTATGAATAAATTAGTGCACTGTAAAGTATGGGTAGGTATGTAGGGAGGAGGGTGGCTGTGGGGGGTAGATTTAATTTCGGTTCGTTGCTGCCTCCAGTTTGCTTGTATTCATCACCGTTAGGGCGGCCATATCTTTCAGAGTATCCTACAATGTAGAATGGAGATAGTGTATTGTTATTAGGTTTTGTTTTTAATTAAAATATTTGTTTAGATAGTGAACAATAATTTTTGTTGTTGCTTTTATTAAGTAAGTTCAAGTGGCATTAAATACAAATGAGTATTAATGATGTTAAGGGGTAGGAATACTCATCAAATAAATAAATATTCTTTTCTGATATTTATTTAAGGGCTTATTACTAACGATGCACTAAATTGGATAATTAATTTTCTTTTTAGATTTTAGTTGGAGAAATAAATATGAAATGATAAAATAATATTGTATTCACTAAAAACATAAATATTTTGGTAGCAGTTTGGTTTTGTTCTGCAAGTATGTGAAAATTTATTCTCTCTTCGACATTTTTTCTTAAAATCCAGACTTGTGTGTAAAAGTCATTCGAGGTTAAATTTGTGTCTCCACTCTATATTTTGAAAATACCTCGAGGTAATACAAACAAATTTTGTTTTATAGAGTATCACTTTAATAGATTCTATCTATAAGAACATATTTGTGTAAGAAAGCCCCCTTTTTAGCATTTAGTTTTTAAATATTCAACTGTCTAACAGTTCATGAGACACAGATACATCTGGATGATAGATGAGCAGAGCGATGTATATACAGACGAACGGAAGCGAACGGGGTCTCACTCTCCACAAAACATGGTCAATAGTTTCAAAATTCAATCGTACCCTTAAAATTAATTAGGTTTTTATGCTTAAACAATAACGGAAATTAAAATAAGTGTGAGGACTGAAAGTATTGTATGCAACGAATAGTGAATGGTAGTGAAACTAATAAGGTTTACACACAATGAAGATAAATAGCTGGATATATTTAATAATTTTTTTCTCTTGAAACGTTATCGTAACTTCCGGTGGGCGTGGCAATATATATCCATCTTACATACCTACACCTATATGGCATTGACCGATGGCGGCGTCATATGAAATATCACATATCGATACACTTACACCATTACGAGTAATCCGCTTGATTGGCAGCCTTAATTAACTATGCTTGTGCTTATCAATTAAGGAAAGAAATTTTTTTCGACACCAGGAGGACTCGAACCCGCGACCTCTTTTAATTATATGCTTGTGCTTATCTATCTATCAGTTCTAAAATCATATATAGCCTTTATTCCTATCTGTCGGAAAATTATATTATGTGTTCAGCTCCGGTAGATGAAAATTACATAAACTATGATATAAGTTTTTTCAATATACATCCCGGGCGGTGCGGAATGATTTTACGAACTTATGTTATTAGATTTTCATTTATCCTTTTGAAAAATTTCTTGCTCCTTCTTTATACTGATACATATTATTTATATATAAGGTCGTGTAGTGCCGGCTCAATATGTTACTACCCCTTTCTACCCTCGGGTGTCGTAAGAGGCGACTAGGGGGAGACCTATCACCGACGATACTTTATTTTTACCATCTTGGATATCAACTTTCAAATGTGGCTGAAGAGTTTCTAGCTCTGAAGCTCTGGCTACCCCTTGGGATTTATGGCCGTGAGTATATGTATGTATATTACTTTCCTCATTACATTAAACAGCCTTGGTAAATTGATCTAAGAAATCATTTTAGAAAAGAAAACTTTTTAACTGGCAATGGGTGTGGCACATTGTGCGCCAAACTATTGTGGCTCTAAGTTTCTAGAGTGTCGGCCACGTACAGTACGTGACTGTGTGTATACGACCGGCAATATGATGGACCATAGAACTGGAGAATGTTACATGACACCGAGGAATAATTACTACAAATAAAATGAAGTTCCATCACTAAATTACACTGTTATATGAGCATGAACAGTTTAGTATGCTGTGTAGTGTCGGCTTAGAATAGCACTACCCCATTTCTTCCGGTGGGTGTACGTAAAAGGCGACTAACGGTATTGGGGTTATTAAGGGATTTTTGGGCGATGCGGTTGGAGACCCATCACCAAAAACCTTTATTTTACCGCCTTTTCCCCACTCAACTTCCAAAAGTGGCTGAGGAATTTATAATTCCTTGGCTCTGGCTACCCCTTCTAGGGAATTATAGCCGTGAGTATATGTATGTATATGTATGTTAAAATTTTATTAGGCCATTCCTTCTTCTAGAAATTAGACGAGTTTTAACGGTGTACTGGTTTTTAATTGTTGGGACATGTTGCTGGAAACCTATCACTTATTTTTCCACCTTACTCCTACTCCTCGTGCAAAAGTTAGTGTAGGATAGCATTTACCATGTGCGTTAATAGTTCTACTTTAACTTTACTTCCAATAGCTAACAATTAAGGCTTTTAATAATTCAAGGATGACTGCCAGTTGATAACGCTTACTTCACAAATATAGCAATCGTTAAGTAATGTTTCGTAAAATTAGATATTACAGAATAGTAAATGTACGGTACGACACATGACTGAAATAGTGTTACTTGGAAGCTGATAAGACCGTGTATTGACCTTTAGGCATACCTTGTTTTAGTCTGATAAGAGTGCATTGTTTATACATCTTTTTATAGCAGCTGTATATTTTTAGGGGACTGGAGATGTTATGGAACATTTTTCGTGATGATGTAATGTACTGTAATGAAATATTCTTGTCTTTTCCTCTGTACTTTGTATCATAGATTTCACATATGAATGTTAGTGGCTTGAGGTTTGAGGATGGTTTTACGTTTCTGGAGGTCTCAGGTTTTATCTTCAAGTTGAGCACATACATAACATAACATAACATATACTCACGGCCAACTGTAAATTCCTAGAAGGGGTAGCCAGAGCTAAGGACTTAGAAATTCCTCAGCCGCTTTTGGAAAGTTGAGTGGGGAGAAGATAGTTGAGCACACACTTCGATATTTGATTAATATCCTAGTTTTGTTGGGATAACTGCTTATGGTTTTCTCCACCTAATCGCCCAGCCCTTAGTTAAAAAGCACCAATACCTAAGTTGCCTATAGAAGATTTGCGGAAAGAAATTGTTTGATGCAATTTTAAGCTTACACTACACAGCAACATATTATGACATTTGCATGATTTATAGATATTGACAATTCATTATAAGTAGTATTATTGTCCTCTATAACTTCGATAGCCTTTCAATCCAGAGGTTCACGGTTCAAACCCGTTTACCCCGTGAAATAGTTTACCCCTCACCTGTATGCCAGGGCCATGTTTCCTGTTATGTACAATAACATCCGCAAAGGCATCCTTGCTTTTCTATAAATAAGTTTCATGTGTCAACTATTGACCTTTGCGGTGTCAACTCGTGACCCGACCTCTTGATATTAGAGAGGGTTATGTAAATATAGTCACCAGTAGCTATGCAAATATTAATTAACTCTGCTATAATCGTATTAATGCTAGTCACAGCCTCGATATAAAAAAATAAGGCTCATTTTTCAAGTAAACAGGAGAGTAGATCTAATATATAAATTTCACGCGTTTTTCACCAAACACCATCGAAACGGCAGAACCGATTTAAATTAAATTTTGCATATACATTCGTTAGGTTTGAATATAGGTTTATAACTACTTTTTATACTTGAAAGTGTACCACCCCGAATATTTTATTTTTATGTTTGCCAGGTCAGCTAGTGATTATATAAGTGTTCATGTACAGGAATGTTTGTGCTCAATCTCTATTTTTTAAGTTTAAGGCGCAGAAAACATTGATTATATAAATATAGAATATAAATACCATTTATACTATAGAAGCAGCAATGTCGGAAACACTTCGTGACTCAAGACTAAAGCGTACTTCTGAACATACGTACATATACTCATGACCATAAGTCCCAAAAGGGGAAGCCAGTACTTCAGAGCTAGAAATCTCCGGCCACATTTGGAAGTTGATAGGGGATAAGATGGTGAGTATCGTTAGTGATGGGTCTCCAACCGCATCGCCCAAATACCATTTAATAGAGCCCCATACCCTTAGTCGCCTTTTACGACACCCGTAGGTAAAAAGGGGTAGCGACAATCTAAATCGGCAATACAAGGCTATTTTAAAAAAAGTTTCTTATAATTTATATAGGTATACTATACATACTGGCCAGTTTCTCATTAAAAAAACTTGACTTTGCAATACTTCCTGGTTGTTACTAAGCCAGTGTGGTGAAATACTTGTGCAAAGTGGAATATATAAATGGGTTACATAAAAAGGGTGGATTGAAGTCAAACACTATTCTCTGCCTACCCCAAGGGGAACTACGGCATGGGTATATGTATATAGGAATCAAGTGTGTATATCATCGTACAGTATGTAAAGCTTTTTTCAAAAATAATCTTATCTCAGCTTTATCTGCTCCTTATCACAATAATCATTACAATATGGACATAAAAAATCAATATCCATAAAAACACAGTCTTATCAAAAAACCCTTAGGTATGAAGCGACAATACTACTTTTACCAATGAAACAGAGGAGATCTAATGTTGTTAAAATTTTAAGAGAATTAGTACACACTCATTTAGCCCTATCTGTGTTTCATACATACATATACTCACGGCTATAAATCCCTTGAAGGGGTAGCCAGAGCTAGGGAATGAGACATTCCTCAGCCAACTTTGGAAGTTGCGTGGGGAAAAGATGGTGAAATAAAGGTTGTTGGTGATGGGTCCCCAACCGCATCGCCCAAAAATCCCTTAAAAGCCCCAATACCGTTAGTCGCCTCTTACGTACACCCACCTGAAGAAATGGTGTACTGCTATTCTAAGCCGACACTACACAGCAATGCATTTCATATAATGCATAAATAAATTCTCAGTAAAACCTTAGGCTTAGTAAAACTCTAGACCAAGGGTGTGGCAGACCCGTTAAGAGCACTTTCAAAGTCCACCTCGGTATAGACGAACATTACGATATACTTTGAATGTTTTTTTCATGAAAAGCTCATGTGGGGATTATTACTAACAAAAAAAGGATAAATAAATTAACATTAACACGGTAGCTCGATTGGCAGAGCGACGGGGGCGACGAGGTCGCGGGTTCGATCCCCGCCTGTGCCAAAATGTTTCTTTCCTTTATTTATTAGTATTACGATATACTCACTAATATCACCTATCTGCATCTTCAATTGAAAGTCAGCTGTGAATGTTGGGCATGGCAGAAGAAACATGAAAGTAGAGTTATTTCAGTGGAAATTAGATCCTTCCAAAGAAAACGTAATATAAGGTTATGTGACAGAGTGAGAAATAGAGTAATCCGTGAATGATTAGGTGTGCAAGATGACTTAGTGTGCAAGATAGAAAAACGTTAAGGTGGTTCGGGCACATAGAGTGGATGTTTGAAAATAAAATAGTGAAAACGATATATATATAGATAGAGCCTAAGTGGAAGGAAATGTTTCTAGGCTAGATAGGAAACCTTCTTATATAGGCGGGAAGCCGAATCGAGAAATATTGTGCTTAAATAGACATACATTTTTGGGGTTTCATCAGATTGGCAGAAAACAATACCCTTTTAGCTTTGTCATGACTGTCTGAATCTCTATGGTGACTCACAATATTTATTTATGAATTTATTAAGGAGAAAAAACAGAAATAGCAAAAATAATATAAAATAACAACATATAGAACATAAGTATATAACTCCGTTGTTAAAAAATTATAGATAACATATATACAGACATACATATACTCACGGCCATAAATCCAAAAAAGGGGTAGCCAGACCTTAAGATCTAGAAACTCTTCAGCTACTTTTGGAAGTTGATGGGGGACAAGATGGTAGAAATAAAGTATCATTGGTGATGGGTTTCCAACCGCATCGCCCAAAAACAACTTTAAAAGCCCCATACCCTAAGTCGCTTCTTATAACAACCGGGGTAGAGAGGGGTAGTGTAGTATGTGTAAAATAAATCAGGCATAGTGTATCAGGGCAGGGGTAGTGACATTCTTTTTCTGCTGCTGCTGCTTAATTTCAAAGTTCGAAAGAGTCCACTAACCAGCATCTGTATTGGTTTGGTGAGGTGTGTCTTACGAAGGCGTAACAAAGCTCCACTTAATATTAAATTCCGCACAAGGTGCGAAATCTAACTACCAAAGTGATATTTTTAAGAAGGTAGTGAAGCCACTAAGTAATAATTTGCTGGTAGACAATGGATCTTTCAACATAATTCAGCAGCATACAAAGCCTATCAACCAAATACTCGTATTTAACATACATAATACATATACTCACGGCTATAAATCCCTTGAAGGGGTAGCCAGAGCTAGGGAATGAGACATTCCTCAGCCACCTTTGGAAGTTGCATGGGGAAAAGATGGTGAAATAATGGTTGTTGGTGATGGGTCTCCAACCGCATCGCCCAAAAATCCCTCAAAAGTCCCAATACCGTTAGTCGCCTCTTACGTACACCCACCGGAAGAAATGGGGTAGTGCTATTCCAAGCCGACACTACACAGCAAAGCGTATCGTATCGTAGCAAATTGTATTTAAAACGATGCAATATCAATCTGGAGCTTCACTTCTAGGCAAAGACTAATAGTTTAATATTTTTGCGCTAGGTATATCAATCACAAATGAGACAGTGTTCAAAACATGAAAATAATACTTTAACGTCCCGCGGGCATAGGCACATTATGGTCGATACTGAAATATGACTCCTATTCGTAAGCTACTAGCGTTGTGCAATTGACTACGTAAGTGTAGACTACCTTTTATGTGCATCCAGTTTACATCCAGAATATCGAAACACTACCTTACTTTCTATCTTCTTATATTTTTTTCTTCCCGCGGGTAGGTATGGCAGAGGCGAAATCGGGATTGACCAACCAAACAATTTTAATGATTGTTAGGCGATACGGTTGGTTAGTCATCACCAATCACCTTTAGTTAACAATATATTCAAAAATGCATGATGATTTTTGTATTTTTTAGCTACTCGGATTTTTGGATGTCTGTCTTTTTCACCACATTCTCTCTACATAGTATCTCTAAATGTGTCCTCAGTGGACGCCCTCTACTTACTTGACCTTCCACATTAATCCTAAATATGCCTTTCACCACTATGTTACTTTCATCCTCTGTATGTGGTGACATCACGTGGTATAGGCATAACATCTTAATATTAGATTTTCTAACTTTTTTACTTAATAAATAATAAAAACTCTTTATTGCACATCACAAAAAAACAACAATTAGAAAAAAAAGATCGGTACAAAAACCAAAGTACAACTGGCGGTCTTATCGCTAAAAGCGATCTCTTCCAGACAACCCATGAATGGAAAGATTTGCTGGATTAAAAACATGTTCGGTAGATGTCCAATAAATTAAACTGATTTGCTTAAAAACTAAAATTATTCGTCAAACTATTATCTATCTATTTTAAATATTACTAAATATTTATTAAGTATGCAATGTATATAAAGATTTTTAAATAAATTACATATATACATTTTACGACATATATAATAGAATATATAACTTTTACTGCATGAGCTAACATTACAACCCGGCTATATGTGACCACATTACCGAACTTCTAAACATCTAGTAGCTACTTCTTCAGCGATAATCAAATACGTTCCTTTATGTTTTTTTAATAATCTCATGCATTTGTACTTTGTCATCGTTCTTCATAATTCGGAAAAGCGACGTTGAGTAATAAAAATGCCCATTTATTTGACAATTTATATTTACTACCCTGCTGTATAAGTTAGTAGCGCCATCTTTTGGTCAGTTGTGTTTAGAATGTTTCAGTTGGTTTATTGGAACAACTGCGGCTTGAATGTTTGTTTTATTAAAATAACATCGTTTCTTGGTCGCTCATTTAGTTCGTGGAAAATTCTACAGAGAGCATTGTCTGCATCACTTTATATACTCGCTCATGGTTCGAGGTGGACTATTGTTTCGTATTTGTACTAGTAGTTCCATCAATGGAAAATCTGGCTAGGAAAATCTCATTAATATTACAATGGGACAACTATTAAAGTACTAATGGAGCTGCAAACTGTGAGCGTTTTACAATTGCAATTATTTGAATATTCGTGTTGTCACTTTGCAGTTATTTTGCAATTATATATTTTTATACTAATGAATGTTTTAAAAGGATTAACTAATATTATTAGTATTATATTAGATGCTGTGTAGTGTCGGCTTAGAATAGCACTACCCCATTTCTTCCGGTGGGTGTACGTAAGAGGCGACTAACGGTTTTGGAGCTTTGAGGGATTTTTGGGCGATGCGGTTGGAGAGCCATCACCAACAACCTTTATTTCACCATCTTTTCCCCACACAACTTCCAAAAGTGGCCCAGGAATTTCTAATTCCTTAGCTCTGGCTACCCCTTCTAGGGATTTATAGCCGCGAGCATATGTATGTATGTATTTTAATATATAAAGAAAACCCACTACAAACGGCCACCCAACTCGAGCACGCACCAGGCTCGCCCTTAGCAGGCTTTTCTATTCTTAAGGGAAAACTATGAGCCGGAAAAGCTTGATGAATTCTAGCGTACTAATAAAAGTAGCATTTTTTATAATTAATAGAGCTTGATTATATTTCAGCTGCTTGAATATCCAGATCATCTTACAAAAAATATTAACATACATACATACATATACTCACGGCTATAAATCCCTTGAAGGGGTAGCCAGAGCTAGGGAATGAGACATTCCTCAGCCACCTTTGGAAGTTGCGTGGGGAAAAGATGGTGAAATAAAGGTTGTTGGTGATGGGTCACCAACCGCATCGCCCAAAAATCCCTTAAAAGCCCCAATACCGTTAGTCGCCTCTTACGTACACCCACCGGAAGAAATGGGGTAGTGTTAAGTCGACACTACATAGCAATATAAAGTAAATAAATATTAAGTGTCTTATAATACTTGTGTTTATCAAATTTATCTAGAGCGTATATACTTTATACTAAATCCCCGAAGGCATGGCAGGGGTGCAAATGGTACATGTGAGAACTTTATCAGCTACACAGTTCCTTTTTTTGCATAAGCAGATTTTTCACATTATAAGCCGCTTCGTATGAATACACTGTCACCTGACTAGCCACAACCCAGTCGCGTGGTTTTGAAAGCGTTATTACAACTTAATAAATTAACTACGCAATTGTCTTTAGGAAAGACACTTTGTTGTAAGTCTAACTAAGATAAGCCTTGCTTTTTATCAGAAGTAGAGCTCTTTCAACTCAGCTACCGAAGATGTATTAAATGAAACTACACATGTATTCAGACACAATATATTTATATTACAAATGTTTTAAAAGTAAAATGTAAATACAATCTGAATCGCAGTCGTTTCGACTGTGTAAAGAAGTCTTAAAACGACTGAATGACGGTTAAAATCACTATTTTGTTTAAAACATTATATAATTGAGTTTTTATACAACTGGACATAGACCACAGAAATTATTATTTATTACAACCAACTTATCATTACTGCCAGGCTAGTATGAGCGGTGTTTAAACTAGTTATCGCGTGGGATAAAGCAGCCATCTCTTACGCACTTACTTAGTATCGTATACTGCCATCTCGTTCTAACCGTTATCGTGTCGATAAAATAGCGCTCGTGCTTGCCCTTCTGGTAGATAGTCAAACGGCCGGTTTCACATCTGAGAATTCAACGATAAAAGCATCTCAAACTGTATTTAATTACGTACTTACCAAAATTACGTTTCTGATTTGATGAAATATTGTAATTTAATCAAGTTTTGATTAAATGATCAAAATTTTGCGCATCTGTCAAAAAACTGACCTAAATGTCGAAATTTGCGTTTCTGAACTCGTTTGATAATACTCAAACAGTCATCATCGCAGATTTAAGTGAGTGACAGTTAAGTTGTCGAAATCGGCTTCTTAAACGGTGCTCCAATTTGTAATTGTGAAATATCAGACGATAAACACATTGTTTTCGACAATATTCTGAAGATGTCTACGGATACATCGTTATCTTCACTAGAGGAAGCACAGCAGATACCTCAGAGGTAAATACGCCGTCGCCGAGGAGTTCCTAGGATCCGGCCAAATTTCTTTGAAACGCTCAGTGCAAACCAATTTAAAGAACGTTTCAGGTTCAGTAAAGAATCGTTACGCAGCATCTTTAGGAAAGTGCAACGAAGGATCCCACCAGCAAGAATGCAACGGAGTGATTGTTTATCACCATTGCTCCAACTGTTAATAACACTGCGGTTCTATGCAACTGGGAGCTTCCAAGCTGTCATTGGGGATACTGCAAATGTCAGCAAAGCTATCGTGTGCCTTGTCACGGATAGGGTCACAACAGCAATAGCACTATTGAGACCAGAATTTATTTATATGCAAACTCAAGAGCAGCGTCCTACAGTGGCTTCAAGATTTCATGACATAGCTGGATTCCCTAGAGTTATTGCAGCTGTTGATTGTACCCATGTCAAAATAAATACCCCAGGTGGCAATACGGCTGAGCTTTACCGGAATCGAAAAGGCTTTTTTTCAGTGAATGTGCAAGCATTATGCGATGCAAATGTAAGAATATGCAGTTTGATTGCAAGATGGCCTGGATCAGTTCATGACGGGTGTAGTTGGGAGACCTTTTTTTCAATTCTTTTTGCATGTCTAGTCTCCCTGCTCGGTGTTTAATTAATTAACCACGAAAGATTACACGTAACTCCGTAACTATCTTTCCTCATTTACAGCAAGCACGAACTACCGATACCGAACAAATCGATCATATATATTTATATATTAGATTTTATTGATATATATTCCAAGTCATGTTGGTATCTTTGGTAATGAAAAGGTAGATAGTCTTGCAAAACTGACATAAAACACTATTATATTATGGGTTATGACCAGCGTAATGCAGCTCTTCCTCATCTTCGTTCTGCCTGGCAAAGAAGATGGGACGAGGCTAGCAAGGGGTTTTATTTCAAATCTATTCAACCATTTAGTCCATTCATTTTCTAAATAAAATTAGGGTTCGAGATAACTCCCTATGCGAGTGTGGTGTAGATGAGGGAACATTAGATCATATTTTTTTTTGCATGATCACGTAATTTATCTTTTAATCTATACATTGCTTTAGCCAGAATTCGCATCCCGCTTCCCACTAATTTTCATAGTATGTTGAGTTTATCATCTTCTTCCTCCGATCTAATTACGGTTCTAGGTAAATTTATCAGAATCAACAATATAAGATTAAAGTTTTAATAATACAATAATTAATGTAAAATGTCAGTTATTGCTTAATTTTTGATTTTAAGATAGTTTTTCATTTTATTTTTATTTGTTTCTTCACTTAAATTATTTTTAATTTAATTTAATTTTACTTTTATAGAATAGAATAGAATAACTCTTTATTGTACATCAAACACAAATTTACATTAGAAATTATCATACAGTTTACAATGAGGTACAATCGGCGGTCTTATCGCTTAAAAGCGATCTCTTCCAGATCTTTTATATTTTGTCTAAACTTTAGAGCATGACATAATTTGTTGGGATTCGCGATAATGGGATTTCATTATTATATTTTCTTTAATTTTATGTTCTTCCCAAAATATAAATAACTCTTAACTTAGTCTTTACTTAACCATTGATTAAATACCTTCAAGATCTAATTACATTCTTTATACATTTTTTTTTTCGCTTTAATGATAAAAATGTTTACAACTAAAATTCACATGCGAGACTAAATCACGCTGTTTGTGGCGAAATTGTTGAAAAAATATTCGGCAGATACCACCAATAACAAAAAAAATATATATAATTTTGATTGACGTTTGATCACAATAATTGGTTTGCTCTATGGTTTGGTGTATGTACGTTCCGTTGCCCAGTTTTATTGTTTGTTTATTTCTATTTTTTATTTAATTAAATGGTCTCAAAACCTCATAATAAATGTAACTACTAATTAAATATTATTGAATTAAGTTTGTAGATACAATTTGCTAATTAATATAAAATATAATTAATGAAATATAACTTCATCGGTATTACCGGTTTTTGTAGGTAAATTGAAACGTTCATAGATTTTGATTAGAATCTTAACTAAATGCTTTGTTGATCACATTATAGCAGCGAGCAGTGTTTGTTCTGTGAAACACCTTAAACTTAAGTACTTACTTAGAGTTTGATAAAAACTCAACTGATTAGAGCTAGAATGCTCAGATGTGAAACCGGCTGTAAAGAGCATACTATATAAAGTATTCTTAATTTAACACCAAAATAATTTGAACGATGAAGACAAGGGAAGGTTTCCTGAGATTTTGCAAGAAACTGACTATTTATATTTTACTTATAGAGGGCTTACACAAACGGCCGGTTTCACATCTGAGAATTCAACGATAAAAGCATCTCAAACTGTATTTAATTACGTACTTACCAAAATTACGTTTCTGATTTGATGAAATATTGTAATTTAATCAAGTTTTGATTAAATGATCAAAATTTTGCGCATCTGTCAAAAAACTGACCTAAATGTCGAAATTTGCGTTTCTGAACTCGTTTGATAATACTCAAACAGTCATCATCGCAGATTTAAGTGAGTGACAGTTAAGTTGTCGAAATCGGCTTCTTAAACGGTGCTCCAATTTGTAATTGTGAAATATCAGACGATAAACACATTGTTTTCGACAATATTCTGAAGATGTCTACGGATACATCGTTATCTTCACTAGAGGAAGCACAGCAGATACCTCAGAGGTAAATACGCCGTCGCCGAGGAGTTCCTAGGATCCGGCCAAATTTCTTTGAAACGCTCAGTGCAAACCAATTTAAAGAACGTTTCAGGTTCAGTAAAGAATCGTTACGCAGCATCTTTAGGAAAGTGCAACGAAGGATCCCACCAGCAAGAATGCAACGGAGTGATTGTTTATCACCATTGCTCCAACTGTTAATAACACTGCGGTTCTATGCAACTGGGAGCTTCCAAGCTGTCATTGGGGATACTGCAAATGTCAGCAAAGCTATCGTGTGCCTTGTCACGGATAGGGTCACAACAGCAATAGCACTATTGAGACCAGAATTTATTTATATGCAAACTCAAGAGCAGCGTCCTACAGTGGCTTCAAGATTTCATGACATAGCTGGATTCCCTAGAGTTATTGCAGCTGTTGATTGTACCCATGTCAAAATAAATACCCCAGGTGGCAATACGGCTGAGCTTTACCGGAATCGAAAAGGCTTTTTTTCAGTGAATGTGCAAGCATTATGCGATGCAAATGTAAGAATATGCAGTTTGATTGCAAGATGGCCTGGATCAGTTCATGACGGGTGTAGTTGGGAGACCTTTTTTTCAATTCTTTTTGCATGTCTAGTCTCCCTGCTCGGTGTTTAATTAATTAACCACGAAAGATTACACGTAACTCCGTAACTATCTTTCCTCATTTACAGCAAGCACGAACTACCGATACCGAACAAATCGATCATATATATTTATATATTAGATTTTATTGATATATATTCCAAGTCATGTTGGTATCTTTGGTAATGAAAAGGTAGATAGTCTTGCAAAACTGACATAAAACACTATTATATTATGGGTTATGACCAGCGTAATGCAGCTCTTCCTCATCTTCGTTCTGCCTGGCAAAGAAGATGGGACGAGGCTAGCAAGGGGTTTTATTTCAAATCTATTCAACCATTTAGTCCATTCATTTTCTAAATAAAATTAGGGTTCGAGATAACTCCCTATGCGAGTGTGGTGTAGATGAGGGAACATTAGATCATATTTTTTTTTGCATGATCACGTAATTTATCTTTTAATCTATACATTGCTTTAGCCAGAATTCGCATCCCGCTTCCCACTAATTTTCATAGTATGTTGAGTTTATCATCTTCTTCCTCCGATCTAATTACGGTTCTAGGTAAATTTATCAGAATCAACAATATAAGATTAAAGTTTTAATAATACAATAATTAATGTAAAATGTCAGTTATTGCTTAATTTTTGATTTTAAGATAGTTTTTCATTTTATTTTTATTTGTTTCTTCACTTAAATTATTTTTAATTTAATTTAATTTTACTTTTATAGAATAGAATAGAATAACTCTTTATTGTACATCAAACACAAATTTACATTAGAAATTATCATACAGTTTACAATGAGGTACAATCGGCGGTCTTATCGCTTAAAAGCGATCTCTTCCAGATCTTTTATATTTTGTCTAAACTTTAGAGCATGACATAATTTGTTGGGATTCGCGATAATGGGATTTCATTATTATATTTTCTTTAATTTTATGTTCTTCCCAAAATATAAATAACTCTTAACTTAGTCTTTACTTAACCATTGATTAAATACCTTCAAGATCTAATTACATTCTTTATACATTTTTTTTTTCGCTTTAATGATAAAAATGTTTACAACTAAAATTCACATGCGAGACTAAATCACGCTGTTTGTGGCGAAATTGTTGAAAAAATATTCGGCAGATACCACCAATAACAAAAAAAATATATATAATTTTGATTGACGTTTGATCACAATAATTGGTTTGCTCTATGGTTTGGTGTATGTACGTTCCGTTGCCCAGTTTTATTGTTTGTTTATTTCTATTTTTTATTTAATTAAATGGTCTCAAAACCTCATAATAAATGTAACTACTAATTAAATATTATTGAATTAAGTTTGTAGATACAATTTGCTAATTAATATAAAATATAATTAATGAAATATAACTTCATCGGTATTACCGGTTTTTGTAGGTAAATTGAAACGTTCATAGATTTTGATTAGAATCTTAACTAAATGCTTTGTTGATCACATTATAGCAGCGAGCAGTGTTTGTTCTGTGAAACACCTTAAACTTAAGTACTTACTTAGAGTTTGATAAAAACTCAACTGATTAGAGCTAGAATGCTCAGATGTGAAACCGGCTGTAAGTAAGTTAAGGAAGAAAGTTATGAAATATTTACATTTTTGAGCAAATTCAACTTCCAATTTATGTTTTTAACACTACAAATTCTACGCTAAACTCAGAATAAGAAGCTAAGAAATTTAACCATTCTTCCATATACTAGGGACACATTTTTTTATATATTTTTTTTTCAATACGTAGCTTTTAGTTTTAATGTGTTATTTAATTTTTACCTAGGGCTATCTTGATTACCTACTTAATTGCTTTACTCTCCCCAATAACATTCTTGTACGATACTGGCGAACATAATTTCAAATCATTCAGCCAACCCTATAAAGGATGTGACTACAAAAATGCACCAAGAGAAGTTTTTTATATTTATACACACATATTGTTGTACAATACAAGTACATAAAACGATCTTAATTATGTTACCATTAGGATTGAGGATCTACCATCCTTTTTGCTCTTGCTATAAAAAGGGACAAGATTTTTGATTCATATAGTGGCTGGGCTTTGATTGGCTTATGATTAATGTAAAGTGAATAATTCAATACTTCCTAAAAGTGCTAACAGACGATCGAACATGTACGGCGCGCACCATCGCACCGTGCACCGCAAGCGCTTCGAACCAGCCCGCATTATGTGCGGCGAACCACGCTACACACGTTCGTTTTTGGTACGGCCCGTACCACGAACACTGGTGCGCGCCGTACATGTTCGATCGTCTGTTAGCACTTTAAAAACACTCAATCGTCATCGTGAGGCAAATAATAATATATTGTATTTGTTTAAATTTAGATTAACAACTCCTTTGCAGATTTACATAGAAGATGCTAATATGAATACTTCTTCTGGAGTTTGTATGAAATAAGCTTTTAATATGAATTGAAGAGATATCATGCTAAGATAGGATAAAATTATCTAGTAAATACGCTACTATTAAGGGTTTTTCATCTAATCTATCTTAGTTCATGTAACTTCCTTATTGATCAAATCATATCGTCAAGAAAGTTGATTAAAAATTTATTATTTTCTTATATCTAATTACGTTCTATTCACTACCATGTGACGGTGTGACAATTTCCTTAATTAATTTGGCGTTTTGCGGACTCTTTTCCACGTCTTTCTCACAACTTAATGTCAAGCGACGTGGAGTTTTCTAAATATAAGAAACAAAATGATGACATATATTGTCATGCTTAAAAAATCAAAATTTATATCAAAATCTTAATTTTTATCGTATTATATCTACTATTAACTTTTCCTATATCCTTTAAGCTATTATTTAACCAAATAAAAAGTACCTAATGTATTTATAGTAACTAATCCAAACTTCTATGTACAGAAACTTAATTATTCGGTTTCTCAGTTTTTCTTACCACAATTATATTATTAACACTATGACGCGACGTGATAGCTCAGTGGGTAGAACACAGCTTATCTTACAGACGGCTAGTGTTCTAATTTCGGGTCGGGCCTACACCAATTTGTCTTTTCTAAGGACATATGTGTCGTTAATTTATCATGGTTGTTAACGGTGAGGGAAAACATCGTGAGGAAACCACATGGCTAAGTTGTATTTGAGGTTAAGTTTATATTTATTATACGTAACATTGCACTTATAAGAGGTAAAGTTTGTTTGTTGTCACCAATCGGATGCAATTCAATTTCGAAAATGGTATTAGTAACAATGGCTGAATGGTTTCTCATTGCTTATGATAAATGCTTTTTCCTTAACACTTTTTTGCGGAACTAGAATAGAAACTCCCGTAGCCACATGGCTTGGCTCACCAAAGATGTACTGAAAAACAGAATAATCAAGATTTTTAGTTGACAATGTCTCTTGCATTATAATATCATTATTTATCATACAGTTGTTCACTGATAGACATTTAAAGAGAGATAATTTATTATGATTTCATACTTACTGTTAATTCTTTGGAAAACCATTAAGCTACATCATTGAAAATCAAAACATTTTCAACTCTCAAACATATTCATACACGCTTCAAATGACTTATTAAAATACTGAAATTTCAAATCACATACCTACATTTAAACTCTACTTCTTACATACAAGAACAAATTGTTCAGAGTCTATTGCGAAAGTATTCTAAATCTTATAACGAGTATAAATATGCAGTTTTGAACCGCGTGACTAGTTTCATTGGTGTGGTTCTAGTTTGACCAGCTGGTCTCAAGAAGGAGGCTCTGGAGGAGGTGGTAAGGCCGTTGAGGATGGCTGCAGGAACTTGGCTGCTGCAGGGAACCCGGTGATGTCGAATCCTGGCGCTGGGACTATTCCTGCGGCAGTCGCTGTGCTTTGTAGATATGCTACTAATCTGAAATGTTAAAATTTATGTTTATTTGATGTTCACAAGACAGAGGTATATTTAATTCCACAGTCGAATGTTTGTCGTGATAATGCAATGATGTAATTTTTCAGACGAATGTAAAATGTATTTTCTTTTCCACAATTCATAACTTAATGTCCACGCTGTATACCACAGACCGAGACGGCGACGGGGTGGTAGATGAACTATTGGGGTGGGCCTATCACCGCTTTGCACACTGACAATTTACTAAGCAAAAGTTTGCACATACTCAAATACTAATTATATACATACCCATCTGGGTTTTTTAACTGTGTTTTCCCTCAACAGTATACAACTCGAAAGTAACTACATAAATAAAAAAATAGCAATATACCTTCGCAGCTCATCCAAAGCGCTGGCCTGCATCAGGATGTAGTTCTTGGCGAGCAGCAGGGTTGCGATCTTCGACAACTTGCGAACTGAAGGCGAATGCGCATATGGGATCACACTCCTTAACTCGTCTAGGGCGTCGTTCTGAAATACATTAATAATAATATATTACCATTAGTATACTCGTATGTTAGTGTTTTAGCATAAATAATATTAATAAACTTCATGCAGTACTTATGTTCGATTAAGTGCCAGACTAAAATGGATTTTTTTTTCGTTTCTTGTGGTTTTATTACAAGGGTCACATTTCTATCAATCCCTTATTTTATTTAACCAACTTTACCCCTTCAACTTCTAAGAGTTTCTGAGGAACTGTATATTTTGCGGTTCTACCTACCCCTTTTTTAGATTCAAGAAAGGTATGGTATCACGATATCATCATCATCAGCCCACACTCGTCCACTGCTGGACATAGGCATCTCCCATGGCGCGCCACCTCTTCCTATCCTCGGCCAGCCTCATCCAACCACTCCCGGCCACCTGCTTTAGGTCGTCGGTCCAGCGGGCTGGAGGGCGCCCCACACTGCGTCTGCCAGTGCGTGGTCTCCACTCAAGAACTCGTCTTCCCCAGCGGTTATCGGTTCTTCGGCAGATGTGACCAGCCCACTGCCACTTCAACTTGCTGATCCGATGAGCTACGTCGGCCACTTTAGTTCTCTGTCGGATCACGTCATTTCTGATGCGATCCAACAGAGTGATGCCGAGCATAGCTCGCTCCATCGCTCTTTGAGTGACTTTGAATTGGTGGACTAGTCCAGCCGTGAGTGTCCACGTTTCCGCACCATACGTTAACACTGGCAGGACGCACTGGTTGAAAACCTTAGTCTTCAGACATTGTGGGATGGCCGAGGAGAAGATATGCCGAAGTTTTCCAAAAGCAGCCCAGCCCAGCTGGATGCGTCTTGCAGCCTCTTTGTCGAAGTTGTTTCTACCGAGTCGTAGCGTCTGACCTAGGTCACGATCACGATATGCTTATGCGATTATATGCTGATAATAAATACATAAGGAAATGTTACACTGGTTAAGATAGCCCTGAAGTATTATTTAATAAATTATGTTGTGGGATACTAACGCGATGATATATTAAATCGGATATATAAAATTAAAGAGGCGACTAACGGTATTGGGGCTATTAAGGGATTTTTGGGCGATGCGGTTGGAGACCCATCACCAGCAACCTTTATTTTACCATCTCTTCCCCATGCAACTTTCCAAAAGTGGCTGAGGAGTTTCTAATTCCACAGCTCTGGCTACCCCTTCAAGGGATCTATAGCCGTGAGTATATGTATGTATGTATGTATATATAAAATTCACGTGTCACAGTGTTTGTCACTAAACTCCTCCAAAACGGCTGCACCGGTTTAAATAAACTTTTGTATACACATGCGGTAGGTTTGAGACTAGGTTTATAACGATTTTTTATACTTCTAAGTGATAAGGGTTGTCCCCCCTCAATATTTTATTTTTCTTTAATAGATTAGAAATTCTCTAGAAATAATTAATATTGCAAAACAACGTTTGCTGGGTCAGCTAGTATTATATAATACATTGTGCAGTGTCTTAAAATAGCACAAACCCACATTTTCCCGTGTGTGTCGTGCTAGGCACCCTTGTGTATATATAGGATCTTTAAAGTTTGTTGGGCGATCTGACTGGAGTAGAGACCTATCACTAAAATACCTTATATTTACTAACTTCTCCCTAATCAAAATCTAACAAGGCCCGAGGAATGGTAAATTTCAAAGATATGCCTTACTCTTTTTCTAAATTTACAGCCATGAATAAAGGTTAAGTATATTAAACATCTTTTTAATGTTTCCGTTGGAGCAGATATCTAATAAAAACTCCTTTTAATTAATGAATACTTGATGAGTTTTTTAATTTTATCGGATACCAGAATTGGATCATTTTATTTGCAATTATTGCTTCAAACCAAAAATAGACATGGATAATTCTGTTGGGATGAAAAAGCGGCAACGAAATTAAATACCTCATTCAAGGCGACGTAGGGCCCTTAGATCTTCTTACTAAATTGGCAAGTTACTGTTTGGACCCTGATCAGATGTAACTTATTATACTTTGCTATTATAATGCGTGAAGCGAAAAGTTTGGAAAAATTTATCATATATCTGTGAGGAGTCGTATAAAATAGACTTTATATACCAAAGAAGTGCATAGCGCAATTTTTTAATTAATGTATGCATTGGAACAGGTGATAAAATGCTATGATAACTACCCTTACGGTTTTTTAAGCTCTGTGATTTGTCCTTTTAAATCGGTCAATAGTAAACGCACATGACTCATATATCAAACATCTGTAGCATTACTACTGAAATCATGAATTTCCAAACAGATATTATCTTGGCTCCAATCCAGGCCAGAGTTTGCTTTGTTCGACTAATATTTTATTAATTGTCGAAATGTTTATATACAGTATTTCACTTACCAAATCGTGCATTCGTCTCCTTTCGCGGGCGTTTATATTCAACCGGACAGTTTTCCCTTGTCGCATTTTCTGTTTTGATTTACCGTCGATTGGTCTGAAACATGAGATGTGTGCGGTCAAAGAACTGTCTACTTTTAAATGGCGAAAATACTTCCGTATTGTATTCTTCTTTGAATGATTAATGCCATTTTGGCAACGATTTTTATGTACTATTTTGAACTTCAATAACATTCCTATCTCCAGTATTTGGGTTAATTTTGCTCTTTGTACTTTTACTACTCCACTCTGTAAGACAGTTTTCTAAAAGAAATTTAAGTGAATAAAAATTGTAAACATACATACATAACACATAAACGTTCACGCCGAATATCCCCGAAGGGGTTGGCAGAGGTACTAATACTTCTGAACATCACGTGACTTTGTCACCTGGTGTTCAGAGTACCCACGTTTTGCATGTAAAAATTGTGTTTCCCTTTATATTAGTCATTGTGATTTTTAACTCTTTTAAACGTGAATATTGTAGATATGTTCTGAATATCTGAAGGGCCATTAACCTATTTGGATAAAACACTGAAAATGCGAGATTCAACAAAAACCACGGCCTCGATCTGTCAATCTCTGTCACTTCACCATTTACGTTTAGTTAAATGATGCAAAAGGCATTTGTATTACGACTACAATTTTGTGATTTGAGAAGCAGAGCTAAAACCATAAGCATATTCAATTGGCATATTTATGCGATGTTGTAAAAGATATAACCGAACTACTTCACAAAAAGTGAGTAACAGAGAAATATATGCATATATCCCTAACAGGGGTAGCCAGAGCTTTAGAGCTAGAAACTCCTCAGCCACATTTGGAAGTTGAAAAGGAACAAGATGGTAGAAATGAAGTATCGTTCGTGATGGGTTTCAAACCGCATCGCCCAAAAACCACTTAAAGAGCCGCGTACGTAATGGGTAGAAAGGGGTAGTGACATTCTAAACCGGCACTACACGGCAAAATATATATTTATTAGTAACTAGTGGATCGTCCCAGCTTCGCACGGGTAGCGTTGTTTTTTAAATATCTGAGGTTTCTTTCTTTAGTCACTGCTCTGCTCAAGCATTGTGAAATTCAGCGCAATGTTTTCAATTGATTAAATTTATAGCACTCCCTAAACAGTGTAGTTTGGTGATTTTTAATGCGCTTTAATGAACGGTTCAGTATTTCCGTTTAATAGCAAATTTTGGAATAAAACGCTATGAAGTATTTATAACAATCTAAAAAATAAATCATTACGTGTTGTAGGATGCAACTAATTAGTAACGATTCGGTTTTGGTCACTCGCGCGATGGCTTATTTTATGTATAATTTCGGTGTTTCTCTACCGATTTCTATGATCCTTTTTTTATTGAATAGGTAATAATGTTACCTTTATTAAATTAGGGATGAGTGAGAGGTTTACAAACGTAAGAGTAAATAAATATAATCAGAATGTTCCGAACTGCTAAGCTGTCAGGAATTACACGTGTTATTGTGAGTCAACCGTAAAAGATAGACATAAACTGTTGAGGATTTTTATTTAGATAATTTTATGAAGAATATTTTCGTCATACATGATTTCTATGTAAGTTTAACCATTAAGGCTCGCGTGTGCACACGCGACGGAAGCTTAAAAAATGTAGTTACTTCTCCCGTTTTCCCAAAATTTCCCAAAATTCCCCTTTACTACTCTGCTGGAAAGTATACAAAAACCTGCCCAAGAGTATGGAGAATAATTGTACCAAGTTTCGTTAAAATCCGTCGAGTAGTTTTTGTTTCCATAAGGAACATACAAACCGACAGACAGACAGACAGACAAAAATTTTACTGATTGCATTTTTGGCATCAGTATTGATCCCTAATCACCACCTGATAGTTATTTTGAAAATATATTTCATGTACAGAATTGACCTCTCTACAGATTTATTACTACTCTATAGTATAGAATAGATAGATATAGAAGATATATTTATTTCCACAATATTGTTTATTACAGAGCAGTAGAAAATCTATCCAGATTTCCACTTGTTGTTAGTGATCATTTGCCAATCTTATCTCCCAGTCATAATTTAAAGAGCTACAGATTATTTAGTGGTCAGGTTCAATACTCATAGAAGATAATAATGTGACACTGGCAAGTGCTATTGTATACCAATGACACGGCATTATAAAACTTCAACTGCTCTGTAATAAACAATATTGTGGAAATATTTTATTAACGCCATCCGGATGGCGGATATTTGTAGCCTAAAATTTTGTGATGGAGGATATTTGATTGAGAATGAGGATAACAAAATCATAGAATATGGATTTCTGGCTAACCTGTTTAACATTTTTATAAGCATGTTTAATTTAGGTTAAAGTATAAATAGAAATGCAGGGTATATTAGTACGCGTTGTCCAATCCACACTAAAAGTGAACAGATGGTGCGTTGCATTACTATAATGGGTGCCCACTGCTCAGCAGGGCTATTGATTTTAAATTGAACAAAACATATCAAGTGGCTTACATTTTTTTATAGAATTTATGGGGGGATGCATTTAACATTCACATATTAATAAATGTTTAGAAAAAACTTGTTGATAAAAACGTTAACATTATGTGTAAAGTAATATTTTCAGTAGGTGAAATAGAAGGATAAGTCTCTCTAGCTACATAGCAAAGACAGAAAGAATTGCAAATATTAATGTGTTCTTATGAACCATGTGGCCTGGCTATGGAGTTCAATTACTTAAATACTTCTATAATCAAAAGTATTTATGTGGATAAAGCATTTGTTTATTAAGTTTTTAGGCTATATGTTGCAAAGTCGATTGGAACTGGTTGGAATTACAATTTTATGAATAAATTTTGCAACGAATCTAATGAAAATAATGCCAGTAGTATCAGAAAATTATCATTTTATCACAATTTTATCATATAGGTCTTATTTTCTTGAGAAAATTTTCATCTATCTCTAAGCTCAACAGCGCATGCTCAAAACTAAGAAACAGCAGCTGTTATTATTTCTATATAGCTTATACATGTATACCTTTGTCCATAGCTCGTTCCCGGCTCCGGCTGGTTTTCATCAGATGGGTAGCAGTGGGGCGGCGGCGGCTGCCCCTGCATGTAGAACCCACCGAGCCCCACCGCCCCCAGGGGCGTCCGCCGCCCCGGCACCGACTGTGGAGGAGAATGAGCCTCTCCAAGAGGAACACCATCCCAACTTCTTCGGCCTTCCATCATCAACACAACACTATAAAATAACACAAAACATGGACGTTCGTTTTCTGCGGCTTGTTAGCACCGAGTGTTTTGCTCCACGTAGTTAAGCGCGTTGCAGATCGATTGGGATACAGATGAACAATTCGGCTTCTCAGATTTTTCAAGCCAAATTAGTCTCTATTCGTAGAAGGGTAAGCGCGTCGAGGGTGGCGCGGAGATGACGGCACGCAGCTAGGGCGCGCACCCTCCCGAGATCGCGGCGAATGTAGAAAGCATTGTTCTGATTCTATTGTGATTTATTGTCTCCCGTATGTGATTTTGTACTCTATGAATCTCGGGTTAGTTACTAATGGGACTTGTCCGACGTTTGGTTTGCGATTGTGCACTGCGGGGTTTGAATCTTAAATAAATTTGGATAAGAGAAGAATTCAATATTTAATGTTTTCTAATACATAATGATTTTACATTCATTACATCAATAGTAGCCAAAAGGTTTTTTAAATAGGTATATTTTACTTGTACAGTATTAGAAGCGCGTTGAATAATATTTCCAAACTTTTATAGCATCTAGGACCAGGTTACATAATATTAAATATATTTATCTTAATAAAATTAAATCGCCTGCCTTTTGTGCCTACGTAGGACAATATTAGAATATTAGGTTCACGATTTATAGGTGATAGGTGGAAACCTAGTCCAGTCAAATCCGCCATACCCTTTTTAGTCTCAAACACGGGAAGAGATAGAAATGTGTAAGTGCTTTCTAAGCCGACAATACACAACGAATCAATAAATCTCATATAGATATTAAGCGATGAAGTTGAAGTTAAATTGTTATAACACGTTAAGTTATGGTTGTCCCGTTTTAGAATGTCACTACCCCTTTCTACTTACGGTTGTCGTAAGAGGCGACTAAGGTTATCGTTTTACTAAGTGGTTTGTGGACGATGCGGTTGGTGACCCATCACCAACGATAATTCAATTCTATCATCTTCTCCCCTATCAACTTCCAAAAGTAACTTCTCAGAAGCTCTGACTATCCATTTTTGGGATTTATAACCGTGAGTATATTTATGTGTGTATGTACGTCAACTTCTAACGTGCAAAGTGCTAACTGTGCGCCAGCTCTTTATTCTATTCACTGTTCTAAAACAGCATGCTTATACTGCAACCCTGATAAACTAAACAGGAGGCGAAAGGATATAGTATGTTTGAATACTTATAGCGCAAAATTTTACATTACCAATAGATTTTTTATATTTTTAGGACCATACTTATATAATAAAATTAATAGATTACTAGTATTATATAACTTAAACTTCAATCTTGGCTATTAAATCTTACATACACGGAATCAGAGGAATTGCTTTATATAATAAGTTAATATAAGATGTTTTTTTTATTTATAATAATATAAATAGTTAGATACAATTGATTCTGATAATAATTTATACACTACTTACCAATACCATTATATGAAAACTGATAGTTTAAGCCTTTTTTGTTTATTGTTGCCTGAAAAACAGGTAAATTACCTAGCTCAGGAACAGTAAAATGTTGTATTTTGTACTTTAAATAACTTAACTAGGTTAAGACGAATATTATGTACTTTTGAAAACTGTTTTTATTTTATTATTAACTAAATTATTTGTGTGTGTAGTATATGTGTAGTGTCGGCTTAGAATAGCACTATCCCAATTCTTCCGGCGGGTGTACGTAAGAGGCGACTAACGGTATTGGGGATTTAAGGGATTTTTGGGCGATGCGGTTGAAGACCCATCACCAACAACCTTTATTTTACCATCTTTTCCCCTCTTAACTTTCTAAAAGTGGCTGAGGAATTTCTGATTCCTTATCTCTGGCTACCCCATCTAGGGATTTATAGCCGTGAGTATATGTATGTATGTATGTAAATTATTTGCGTTTTTGTAGGTATTGTTAGTGTATGACTCCGGACAATTAGTTAATTTTCAATGTTTTCCCTTACCTCGGTGGCCGAACCATAACTTTAGGAAAAAATTAAACAAAAGCCCGGTACAGGAATCGTATCAATGCAATGGCTTAAAATCTCGGGATTTAAATGAGTTGCCATAATACCTTTATATAAAATAATAGCTTTGATTTTAAGGATCTTTTCACCCCACTTTACATTGCCGCTAAACCCAACTATTAAATAAGAAAATTTGTACATCTACTCTTTAGAAGGAAAAGAACAATTTTCAATAATAGAAATAGGTTAAATATTCGTTGAGTTGAATATATTTACAAAAAGTGGATACGATAATATTTAAAACAAAACAAAACGGCGATAGGCCTGCCCCCTATCACGTGAGTACACTGTCTAAGCAAAACGTGGGTACCTTCTCTGGAAACTAGATGGCGCTTGCCATGTGAGTTCAGGAGTATTGGTACCTCTGCCAACCCCTTCGGGGATAAACGTCGTGAACGTTTATGTTATGTTTATGTTATGATAATATTTAAATTTGGTCATGAATATTTACAAGGGTTGGACTTTACCCGCGCTTTTGTACCTTTTAAAAGTATATTTCCATATGTTGAAAGTGGTTTAAATTGAAACACAAAATAATATCCAGTATTTATTAATATAAATTAACTTAAACAACAATTATTATGTACAAAATGACTTAGATTATCTTTCAATCAGTTCTGACAAGTTTTCGGATTGTCCATTCATTTCTCACCCTAAATGCAAGATTCAAAACTATGCATGTATAACAACTTTACAATTTCAACTTTTCTAGGTTTTTACCGCCTTCCCAATGTTAATAGAAAATTTTCAAGGGAAGTTCAGATAAGAAATATTTTTTTTAGATATCATTAAGAAGAAGAAATGTTAAACAGTTAATAAAGTAAGCAAATGTGTTTGTAACTTCGTTATGCTGTGACCTAGGTGTGACATAATCATACCAGAAGAACAAAATACAATTATTTTATCTGTCAATCTGTGTCAACATATTTAACAAGTTCAATTGAAAAAGAAATATAATAATTTTCAATGATTTCACTAATCATTCAATAACCCACTTAACATACAAACGAACCATTTCTCAAGTTTATCAATTACTTACTCAATTTAACAATCTCTCAATGAAGTGTTTAGCCTTCCTTTCATTTTTAGCACCTTTTCAAATGTCATTCCTTTTCTAAACTTTCAGTATGAAAGTTCTGACATTCCGTACAATTTTTTATACTTCCTATTGTTTGCTATTCAATAAGTTTATGAGTTTGAACATACAAATCATAGAGCGCGTTAGTTGTTATAAGTCCAAATTATTTATCTGGACATTAGTCTGTATCTCAGGATTTTATAGTAGACAATTCGGAATACTAGAATGGATTATGAATTATTATTTTGAACAGAAAGTATTCTTTGGTTAGGTTTATTCTATAAAATGCTTTTCTTTCTAGATCGTGTTAGCTCATGCAAGAAAATAAATAAACGTCTTGCGTTTTCTGCGCTATAATTGTATTACCACCTTGCTTAACGACTCGAATCATTTTCCTTACCACCCCCCCATCCATACCCCAAAAATTTTCACAAATATTTATTAGTTCCCCTCAGACTTTACAAATTAATTACTGGACTACTTGAAAAAGCGCGCTCTATTATTTGCTTAACAACAATCTCAGATCCTATCTATCTATTTCTGCATGTCTCCATCTTTCCTAACGTGTCTTTTCACAGCCTAAATTAATCTATCTACACATAAAACATATAAAGCATAGCTTTTCCTCCTTTTAGGAGCAGGCCGTGGCAGAGTTACTGGTTATTTTAAACATCATGTGAAATTATCTCACATGATGTCCAAAGTACGCAGACACCATTATCAAGACAATACAACTATTTATTTAACACATTTATCGAGTTCAGTAATATATAATTCCTTAATTTATTCAAGTGAATTTCAACATCAACATTTAGAGTATTAAATTCTACTAAGCTTATTAACACCGATAGTAACATTAATAATACTGATATTATACTGAAGTTATTTTTAAAACTTGAAGGATAAGGTTCCAGTAAAGGTGTTAAACTATAAACCTATGACAGTAGGAAATTCATATCTATAAAAGTTTTTTACTACATAATTTTAGTAGAAAGAGACACCCATGGAATTTAATTAAGATTGATTTACAATTATATTAATAATACCCTATGATCATATCTTATCTAATAGATTGAAAGTACAAGCAGTTCATGATTGCAACTTGTACTTTCCAGTTCAAGTTTATATAGGTAATCTTAATAAGTTTAAATTTCCTATCTAACCTATCTATACTAAGGGTACATTGAGATCTAGAATGACTGGGTAACAGGAGTAGCACAAAACTTTGGTTTACAAATCAAAATGTCATTTACAAAGACTAGGCCTTACATCGTAACAATTATATCAGTGAAGAAAAAACACGATTAATTTTACTATCCAAGTGTTTACACTCAAATTAGTCGTTACATACAAGAAGAATACACCAATATTCAACTATTTTTGTTCAAGAAAGACAGCTAATAAGAGATAGATCTTTAGCAAAAATTGTTACATAACAACAAAACCCAATTTGAAACATGTATCCATTTAGCTAAGCTTCAAGAGTTCCATCGTATCATATGAAGAGAGGCGCATGTCTGGCGAGAGGTAGGCAAGCGAGCCAGAGGGCGCGGGCGCTGAGGCAGCATCAGTGCGCTCGGTGCGCGGCCGGGGCAGTCGGTCAGGGGGCGGCCGCGGCTAGGGGCGGGCGGGACGGGGGCGGCACTCGCGGGCAGGCCACTACGGACCCGCTGCGGTTGGCGGTGATGTTGCTTGCTGTGCCTCCTGGAAGAAATGAATATGTTGGTTATAGATGGCCTGTACGGTTGCTTGAGTGAGATGTAAAGAATTACCCGGGACGGTGAAGTAGTTTGCATTGTAAAACTGTTATCTGCCGAGTGTTTGTAATTTTTATATTAATACTACCCTAAAGTAATGCATGACATTGCAAATATCGTAAAATAGCACTACAAAATCGTAGACATTTAGTTACAAGACCAGATACGGTGCTGGATTTGAAAAAATGAGGAGAGTTCGATAACACGAGTAACACGAGACCTAACTTATAATGTATCAAGTATTTTCCCGTCCAATACATCAAGGCTCGATTGAGTTTGACACAAACTTAAACATGCCAACTTTTTTCGACGTAACGTCTTCAACTTCAACGTACCTATCAATGATCCCAACATTTTGGTGACCGAAAACTTGCGGGATCTTTGTGAGGGAATTCGCACTTCAGAGAGTAGTCGGTCCATGCAGCGGTAGAGGTCTCCAGAGTTGTCAGCCACACTAGCTTCACTGAAGGAGACTCCATGAGCCGCACTAACTGCTTGTCCATCCTTTGTGGGTACCTGAAACAATATTAATTAGGAGGGTTATTTATACTGATAGTACGATAATTATCTTGGTGACTAAATAAGCCAATTGAGATATTTTCTATTACATAGCTTTAGAAGAGCATTTTATAACCGTGTACTCAAGTTGCTCAAGCTATATATCTCCGTTTTTAAAATCTAGCGACCCTTTTTGCCGTGAGTGTATGTATGTTAGTAATTTATGAACTGAACTTTAAGAAAGCTGGTTCGGAAAGAAATAAGATAGCTAAATAAGAAATCTTATTAAGTCAAATTCAATGTACTTCATTAGTCATCGAATTACGAACGATAAGGAAAAAGCTGCTATACTTGACTCCAAAATTAATTTGTAATATATAAGATATCATTGCTGTTTATTCATCCTGATTTAATTAAAAGATTTCATGAGAGAAAATTGTATCCATTAATGTGCTACTGGCGCGTCTCAAATAATATTACTTTGGATTTTTCCAACCAAATATGTATTTATTAAGAACTTAATAAAATAAAATGGATTAGAATAATTCATGTCAATGTTGTCGTGTATGACAGAAAACACGAGTTTTACACAATGGATGCCATTATCAGTAAAAACGTCACTCAAAGGAGCCAGCCGCCATTGTTCACCGTTGTCACGTGTAAACAGACAAAAGGTGCTCCAGTCTGCTTGTGTGCAGATATCGAGCTTTCCTAGTAAAATAAAGCTATGAAAATAATTTTCAAAGAAAATATTCACCGCGCTGTAGTTTCATACAGTATTTATTCGTAGAATTCATGCTTGTGAAGAATATTTTTGAAAGGGATATAGAAAAAAACACTTATTTCTTTTGTTAATACAAACACCCTAGTTTTTTAGCATATTGTTTTCATAGAAGTTATTGAGTGTAGTTATTATAGCTATTAATATGAAAGCAGCGAGGTTAGCTTTTCATCACCATTATCGTCATCTCATCCTCTGTTTCAAATAATAATCTGAATTTCGGATAGGACTACCATTTTATAAATTTGATTACTCTTTAGTATGAAAGCTTCAATACTATGAAACGTATACTTGAAACCAGTCATAAAGAAGCTAGTTCCAGACTCAATGAAAATAAAATCAAAAGTCCTTGCCGTACCTGTCTTAAGTGGTCCAGGTCAGTTTTGTTCCCCAGCAAAGCGATCGGCATGGCAGCCTGAGAAGCATTCCCGTGAGATGGACTGCCAGTGTTGGTCGACAGTTTTCTTAATGCAGTCAACACTTCCGTAGCGTATTCAAAACTACTTCTGTCAGTCACCGAATATACTAGAAGACAAGCGTCGGCCCATTGAATCTGAAACAAAGGAAAGAAATATAAGTAACTATATGTATATGTTACTAACATCCATCTACAACTTTTGACTGTCCCGGTGCAATCGTTGGTACTCTGAACACCTTATGACCAAAATGCCCCGTGATGTTTAGAAGAACTGGTACCTCGATCATCCTTTCGGGGATATACGGCACGAACATTGAATTTAAAAATTCATGTTATGAAAAATCTGGGAGACTCATCCTTGAATCACACCATTCATTGATGAAAGCTCATAGTAGTTAGCGGATAAATTACGGAACGCGGAAGTTGATTTCCTTCGAACTATGTTTAGTCATGTTCATTAACACTTCTCATTTACGGCTGTGGGATGAACTGAAATGTCAAGTGTGTGGGAATCGACAAACATGCTATTTTGTCTTTATTGCAATACAATTTTAATAACATTTACATTTTATTGTTTGACGTAACTCGTGGTCTTAATGATAGAACTGATAAATGATTTTAATGTTTTATAGATATTTTTTTAAAGTTTGCGTTGGCTTAGGTATGTCTGATAAAATTAAGTCTAAAGTTGGTTCTACTATAAACGAATGATATTTTTTTTACTTTAATCAGACCATATAAATTTAGCATTCATGAAGGAAGGCAAAGATTGTTGATCTTCGAGTCAAAAACTCTTGAACCCTGATTCACCTTTTAAGACTTATTGACGATAACCAGATTAGTGCGAAACCCGATATTTATGACAAATAAGCTCATTCAGTAAGGATGTACGCAATTAAAATTTAACGGTATTTTTATCACAATCTTTGGCATTCGAACTAACGAACATAAGCTGATTTATAATTCCGAACATTCTCTGGTACGAATGCGTCACAATTTATCTAAATAACGTAGTTGAATGGTAACATTAATCTAATGCTAGTTGCATTCTTGTGGCAGGATATTCGATGTGAAATGGAAGATGTGACGAAGTATATGATTAATTGGAGGGTCGAAGCCAACATTCCTGGTTATAATTAGTTGGTTTAGTTCACGGGCGCGCCTACGCTCGGCCGGCGACCGCTCCACACTGATTCATTTTCAGTTTCAATATTTAACAACAATGTACTGTTTTGTGTCAAAACAAATCATTTACATTTGACCCTGAAGATTTCAGAGCAGCTCAAATTTTAGAGATGTTTTCTAATATCAGCTGAGATTTTATGTTTTACGTAAGAAAACTCATTGGTGTAGAGCTTGTTGCAAAAATTAGTCATGTGACAGAGCTTGGTATGAAATGGCTGTATGAATTGTTCACGTGAACTATATGATGGCATAAAATGTGGGTAGTGCATTTATTTTTTAGTTATTTGTTTGTTGTATTTAAGTGGAATTGTCGAATTCCTGAGCCAAAGAGCAAGTAGCCAATAAATAAAAAATATCGAAATAACTTTTAATTATACTTTAGTAGTAACTACCAATCAATTATGATAAAAGTAGTGAAACATTTTGAGAAATCAACACATTCAATCATGGACAATTTTTTATTTATTCTGAAAAAGACGCAGCCATTAAAACAGACAATTGTAAATTCGAACAATACCCTAAAATATAATTGTACTAAAAGTGCTTCTGAGTTTTCATTTAAAACAAAATGCTTTATTTTAGCAGTCAGTCGTAAGGTTTCATTGTCTAGAGACGCTAAGTTACAATCTTTCAAGACTTGGAGATCAATAATAACTCTCAGAGACGTCGGACTCAATGGGTCTAAGATTAGATTAGACTAGACGCTGCCTCGCTCTTCACGCGTTTATGTTTACTTCTTGTTGCCATTTACTGGGACTAATTCATTAAATTTGGACAGTTTTCATTTCATTACCTAACTGAGGGATATTCTATTTATGCATGAAATTATGTTTAATACAGTAAAAGCATAGTGGAAGGTTTGCTGAACTATGGCGTTGATGAGGTTTTTATAATATCGAATATCTAAAAAGTTTTGTAACTTAGTCTTATAAAAATTCTATTTTCAAATTTGCGGTATCGATTGGTTTTCCTTGCATTTAAATCTTTTTGTTCATGAAAACCTCATGTGGTTTTCCTTTTCCGTTAAATTTTTTGTGTTCATGCAGGGATTGTTTTCCGAAAAAACGAAACGGTTATAAATTTCTACCTCTTTCACAGAATTAAAATCTCTGAAATATGCTTTATACCGATAACCAACCTCAACGACTATTTACTTTTTGAAGAATAAATTGATTTCAAATTTCACGGAAACAAAAGTCGATGGATCGATGGAAATATATTTTTACTTTGTTGCTTGGCAAACATAAGTGTGAGTTTCTGGTAAGTATAAAAATCAATTTTTGGTAGTTTAATTTAAATTTGCATATGACTCTCTTTTGTCATTAACAACACAATAAACAAAATGTCACATAGGCAAACTGAAATAAATTTTAACATATAAAACTTCATCACAACTTGCCATTAAAATTGACATAATGGTGGTTAAAATTTTGGTTTTAATTAACTTTTCTACCTTACAATGTAATTTATATCCCTGGGTTTAAAGCCAAAGGTTATTTTGAAATAATTAGTCTCGGCCTGAAGGTAATATTTTGTAGCTGAAACAAGACCTCAGTGGCATCGTTAACCTATTTTCGCTAAATAGTAACATTCACTCGAATTGTTTTAAAAGTATCCATTTTTCTTTACTCTGTGATTTATGGACGTATGTTTTTAATTTACGAGTAAGTGATATATGTGTGGGGCTAGAAATCGGATAAACTATTTAAGAGAACAATTTTTGTAGGTTGGTTTCTATTTTTATTTAAAAATATTGAGTGAATTTTGTAGCAAAATTTTGGGTTGCAAAATCAGGTTATGACGTGGATTCATGCTTTTTGAGAACTCACAGTTACAATATAAAAGTTCAAATCCCTTTTCCCTTTGTTGTTGTTAAATATGAAATAGTGCTGCTCTTTATATAAATATATGTATAACTAGTGGATCGTCCCAGCTTCGCACGGGTAGCGTTGTTTTTTAAATATCTGAGGTTTCTTTCTTTAGTCACTGCTCAAGCATTGTGAAATTCAGCGCAATGTTTTCAATTTATTAAATTTATAGCACTCCCTAAACAGAGTAGTTTGGTGATTTTTAATGCGCTTTAATGAATGGTTCAGTATTTCCGTTTAATAGCAAATTTTGGAATAAAACGCTATGAAGTATTTATAACAATCTAAAAAATAAATCATTACGTGTTGTAGGATGCAACTACTGGCGCCATCTAGTATGTTATATGTAAATTAGTAACGATTCGGTTTTGGTCACAGGCGCGATGGCTTATTTTATGTATAATTTCAGTGTTTCTCTACCGATTTCTATGATTCTTTTTTTATTGAATAGGTAATAATGTTACCTTTTTTAAATTAGGGATGAATGAGAGGTTTACAAACGTAAGAGTAAACAGATATAATCAGAATGTTCCGAACTGCTAAGCTATCAGGAATTACACGTGTTATTGTGAGTCAACCGTAAAAGATAGACATAAACTGTTGAGGATTTTTTTTTAGATAATTTTATGAAGAATATTTCCGTCATACATGATTTCTATGTAAGTTTAACCATTAAGGCTGCACACGCGACGGAAGCTTAAAAAATGTAGTAACTTCTCCCGTTTTCCCAAAATTTCCCAAAATTCCCCTTTACTACTCTGCTGGAAAGTATACAAAAACCTGCCCAGGAGTATGGAGAATAATTGTACCAAGTTTCGTTAAAATCCGTTGAGTAGTTTTTGTTTCCATAAGGAACATACAAACCGACAGACAGACAGACAGACAGACAGACAGACAGACAGACAGACAGACAGACAGACAAAAAATTTACTGATTGCATTTTTGGCATCAGTATCGATCCCTAATCACCACCTGATAGTTATTTTGAAAATATATTTCATGTACAGAATTGACCTCTCTACAGATTTATTATAAGTATAGATATGATATACGAGTATGTATTTATGATATTCAAAAAAATATTTTTAATGATTTTTATTAAGAATTTATTTTCGAACTAGATTTCTGAGCTGAAAACTGAGAAAAGGACAATGGATAAGTTGTGTTAGTATAACAGGTGACATCAAACTTATTTTCGCATCTGGAACAGTATTCGGACTATCAAAATAAATTTGCGTGCATTTGTTGAACTAAAAAAAAATCATTAAGTAAACAGGACAAAATCAAATGAATACACACCTGATCAGCTGGAAATTTGTCCAAACTGGATCCAGAGACGTCTATCACTTCCAGTTCGACCGAATTTCCGTTGATTGGCACTGTCTGCTTGTATAACAGATCTGTTAAACAAAAAAAAAACATTTGAATTCTCAATATTAAGGAAGTTTCTATATAAAGGAGGTTTATTGACGTTGACTGGGAAGGATATGTTTTTCTAGAAAAAGGATTTCTTTTTATACTCACATAGACAGATCTCTATGCAATACTATTGCTGAACATTTATCATTAGTTGTTCTGATTAGCACTCAAAAAATATTTAAAAATAAACAATGTTAAACTATAATCTTCTTTACTTTGACAATAAAAAAAATCAGCACTAGACGAAAACAGTTGCAAGAACTATTAATATTTCCCTAACCACTGGTTATCAAAAACACAATTTAAGATGTACAGCTAGAAGATATGAACAACAGTTCCTATAATAATATTTAATAAACTATTAGCGAAAAAATCAACTTTATTACCTGTATTTGAATGATATTCACCAATGTATCGTCTCGTCAAATAGCGGACGATCAGTGCTGTAACAAAAATAAATATTCAAATATATCTCAATTATTTCTAAAGCCAACTATTTTGGTGCGGCGATACGAATGTTCTAAAATAAAGTGTGAAAAAGCTCGCGAAATGCAGATATCTATCAATGAGCGTGTCGGTGACGATGTTACAGTGGCGCCAGACAATCCCCTCACAACGGAAATTTTAATATACTCTCGAAAACAAATTGCTCTCAACGTTATTTTTATTTCATCAACACTTAATATGAACGCCTCCAAATTTGACTGACAAGAATATTAATGAACAGCACTAGTCCGTCGTGATTCATGATTTCTCAGCGGTTTGGAAGCGACAGTTGAACTACATTTCAAAAAAAGATACCGTTTAAAATATGCCAGTAAAATATAAAAGTAAACACACGGGGTTAAATTGGATTATGTAATCGAGGAGATTGGGTCAGTGGGATTCCTGAGCGGTTTATGTAATCCGATGTAGGCCACTAAAGAATACTCGGCTCTTGTCCATCATCACCAAACCGCACAATGATCTACTTTCATTATTTTCGCAAGCTAAACAGGACAAGCTCTTCAATTTTATCGCTCACTTCGCGGTCAAAATGACAAGCAATCGGGAGTACAGAGAACTCTACAAAGCGGGCGCACTTAAATATTTTACAACGAGCTGAAAGGAATTATAAACATTACATAATACAACTTTGCTTTTGTTTATCTGAAGCGATTGTTTACGAAAACTGGCCTGGTTTTTTTGAAAAGTAGTTTGTGCTGATTCTGCTAAGATGCTTTGTAATGTTACTACAATAAAATGTGTGGTGTATGTATGAAGGTTATTAATGATGCGGGAGAACATCGCGAGAAAATTCATATAGCTGAACTATACTAACTAATGTGACAGTGTACTCGTCAAAAAGGGCAAAAGTTTTGTAGCAATGTCGAGACAAGAAGTGGATACGATTAACAACAGGGGCCAAAACATCACATGTTATTTATGAAAAGCAGTTATTATTGTGGCGTAAAGAATATTACCTGATTTTCCAACTCTCGAGCTGCCGAGAACAGCAACCCGGACGCGAGGTAAAGATGCTCGTTCCTCCCTCATTTTGGAAAGCCCTGAAACAATACAAAAACTGGTTACTCTTGATGCTTTTTTTCTATGGCCGTCACTGCAAATAATAATGAAGACAATCATAGTATGGTTTAAACTTTATAAGAGGAATGCATAGAATGATTGATTGTACGCTACATTGACTTTTTACTCTTTATGAAAATAGCGATCTACGAATATATCCTATTGTTATTCAATGTATGACGTTATTCGTCGTGCATCTATACGTAAGACAATAAATAGTATTTAGTTCATTTGAGAACAAAGAACCCACTTAACGAAAAATATGTGATTCATCCCACCAAAATTGACGGCACGTGCCATTAGGATAATAAATACTAATTGCCGTTGCTATAACCACAAGTACGCCATTCCTGAAGATCTCCAGGTACAATTAGCGATCTCCGTTTTGGCTAATTGACAACCATTAGCTTCGTATGACGTAAATCGAGATCCATTCAACTGAAGCCTGGCTGCTAATTAAACGGCTAGATCGTTTTACCAACCAATTAGGGTTTTCAAAACATGTTTTTAGCGTATTTTCTTTACTCGCATCTGAATGGGTCAGCGACTTTTTGAGTGGAAAGCTCTTGTTTTTTGGCGGAGCAACGGACTTTAAAAATATGTAATTAATAACTCCGGATGATTTTCTTTTTAATATTTACAACTCATGATAGTTTTGAAATTGATGTATTAGAACGTTTCCTAAGATGTTTGTCAAAAGTCAATATGAGTTGGCATAATCAACTAATTTTTTTATACTAATACCGCACCTAATTGCTACTCAAAATTCACCAAGTTTCAATAGAAGCTTTGACAAATATTTTGAACTCAGGTTTTGTATACGAATTTTTTGCCGGAATTGCATCAATAAAGAGTGATACATTATTTTTGTACCACTGCAAAAGATACTAGTCCTGTCACTACACATATTTCAATTATGTAATACTTTCCCAGGTTTGTTTGTCCGGTTATTCAACCATGTCTACAATTGGCAGTGAGTATTATGACGCAAATTGTCATCTATTTCATCGCCATTTGCATTTTAGATCTGACAGCACATCGGCTCCCAGATATCATTTGCAATTTCTCTCAGTAACAATTTTCCGCTGCGAATGATTTAAATGGAAGTTATGGCTGAATACGTAAGCTATCACAAGTATTTAGACGCAGTTTATATTTACAAATTGATTACGACATCCTAATCGAAATCACGTTTGAAACTTTTTAATTAAACCAAAATGAATATGTGATGAGATTAAATGAAATCTATACTTATAATAAATCTGTAGAGAGGTCAATTCTGTACATGAAATATATTTTCAAAATAACTATCAGATGGTGATTAGGGATCGATACTGATGCCAAAAATAAAATCAGTAAAATTTTTGTCTGTCTGTCTGTCTGTCTGTCTGTCGGTTTGTATGTTCCTTATGGAAACAAAAACTACTCAACGGATTTTAACGAAACTTGGTACAATTATTCTCTATACTCCTGGGCAGGTTTTTGTATACTTTCCAGCAGAGTAGTAAAGGGGAAATTTGGGAAATTTTGGGAAAACGGGAGAAGTTACTACATTTTTTAAGCTTCCGTCGCGTGTGCAGCCTTAATGGTTAAACTTACATAGAAATCATGTATGACGGAAATATTCTTCATAAAATTATCTAAAAAAAAATCCTTAACACTTTATGTCTATCTTTTACGGTTGACTCACAATAACACGTGTAATTCCTGATAGCTTAGCAGTTTGGAACATTCTGATTATATTTGTTTACTCTTACGTTTGTAAAACTCTCACTCATCCCTAACTTAAAAAGGATACATTATTACCTATTCAATAAAAAAAGAATCATAGAAATCGGTAGAGAAACACCGAAATTATACATAAAATAAGCCATCGCGCCCGTGACCAAAACCGAATCGTTACTAATTTACATATCACATACTAGATGGCGCCAGTAGTTGCATCCTACAACACGTAATGATTCATTTTTTAGATTGTTATAAATACTTCATAGCGTTTTATTCCAAAATTTGCTATTAAACGGAAATACTGAACCGTTCATTAAAGCGTATTAAAAATCACCAAACTACACTGTTTAGGGTAGGGTAGGAGCTATAAATTAAATAAATTGAAAATATTGCACTGAATTCACAATGCTTGAGCAGTGACTAAAGAAAGAAACCTCAGATATTTAAAAAACAAAGCTACCCGTGCGAAGCTGGGACGATCCACTAGTATGAAATATGTATATGTAAAGAAGCTCGAGAGGTTTGCCAGGAATGTATAAAATGGAGATCGATAGTCTCTGCCTAGCCCAATTCAAATCAATTACATTATTATAATACATACAATCCATACATACACTCACAATTGTAAATACCGAAAAAAAATTAAGTGTTCATTAAGTTTTTGTGAACGTTTATACCAAAATGGCAATTTAATTAGAGTCTAGTGTGTTTGATATTGTTTTTTATTATTTTTCTGTGTGTTTGTATACCTATATTTTTTGTGCTATTTGTATTTTTTGTACGTGTGTAGCAGCGAATAAATGTTTTTCTTTCTTTCTTTAAAGTTTGATAAAATTTCATTTACTTTAATGATAAAGAATGTATGCCTCAATTATTAATACTTGTAACATTTGAAGGGTGAAAAAGTCACATTTATATGAGTTCAAATGATAGATAGAATTATTATTTTCCACGAATAAGGTTGATGAGTAACATCGGCAGTTACTTTACTCTCAAACCCGTTTTTCTGAATAATTTAACTCAGCAATTTGTACATTGATATTTGATTTTCTGTTAAGAATTTTGGCTGCGAAATGATTTTAACTTCCAAGAAACTTGAGCCCATTAATAGGATTTATTTTCCGAGCAGCGTGGGCTTACAATAGCACTTCTCCTTCTCCCCGTCATTCTTAGAGTCACCATCGGTAATTTTTCCGGCTTCATTTCTTCTTTTGGCTTCCGAAGGTGATTTCTGCTTTTTTTTAACGTATTTATATAACTTTCATATACAGTAGAAGTAAGACACTACCGATGAGTACCAATTAATCTCAAGATTACGGAGAAGCAAGGATATGTGAGAGTACATAAAGTTTAGATACTTCACATGTATGGAAGAATTAGTACCTAACACAAAGAGTCTCTTATAAATCATACACCTATTTATGCCCTTTCACCGACTGTAGTCCCTCAGTTTATAGATCAACATACGTGTGTATTATTGGTCCTAGTAACGGATAATTTTGACATCAAACGGAGGTGACATAACTGTTGGCTTTTTGTTTGAAAAACAACTCCTGTGTCAATTTTAAAATAGTCGTTTTTTGCGATAGATTCATTGTTTGAATTTTGAATGTAAGCCAATATTCGCAATTAATGCTAAGCGCCGACTGAACACATATTTTACTGTGATAGTTTTAAATTAGTTTCTTTTGATATCATATCGATTAAGTGAATTAAAAATTATAATACATGTAACCTGGCATGGATTCAAACGGGTTAATTATTAAACTAGATAGTTAGCCCAGACGCCTACTTTGAACACTAGACGTATGGAATGTACTGGTATGTCTTTGTCTTTCGTATAAAAGTAGGGCTAAGAATCAGAATGTTCGTACTATAAAATTAAGCTTTTCAAGCCGGTTCACTACATACATATTTATGCTGTAGCAAAGTACGCATAACTCAGCCGTATTACCACCACCACTATGAATCCACCTGTAGTTTATCGCAAGCCCCAATATCATAAGCTTATTCAGATTTTCAACAAATAATTCGTTCGTAAACATGTTGTAAATCGAGTAAATGAGGCGGAGATTTCGGTGTTAAGACAAAAACGTGGCTCGTCACGAACGTGTCGCCAGTGTCGCCTGCCGCCTGCCGCCTGCCGCCGCCGCCGCCACACCGTCGCCATCTTGCGGTATTTTTAATTCCATTTGGCGCGAAACAAAATATATCACTTCCCTCCATACATTCAAAATATTTCATCGCTTTTATTCGTTCAAATACACTAAAATTTAGAACTATTACGCGTGGAGACCAGTAATAAATATCGTGAATTATGTATGCTGAGTATCTAGGGAGAAATTAAAATAAAGCCGTCATAGAGTGTATTGTTGTAAAGGTATTTAAAATTGGAATGTTTTAAATCTTTTATAGATGATTGACAACTATCTCGATTCTACATTTTTTTTTAGTTATTATTCCTTTGGCGTTAAAGTGACAAGATCTTCTATCTTATTTAATTTTGTTCACATACTATGGTGTAAATTTATTGAAAATATGAAAATATTTTTGTTAGATTGTAATATAATCTTATTATCAAATTTTATTGATTAATACATAATCGCTTATTAAAAACACACACCGCAAATATAATATCATATAGAAATCGAAAAGATTAAAGCGTAGGATCAAATTAGTATTATTCAAATTAATGATTGCTATATCAAGTATATAAAAGATATAATTAAAAACTCATTGCATGTTATAAAGCAGATATCAAATAAAGTAAAAGCGTAGGAGGTTCCAGTCTGCTTAGCAACTTGTATTAAAGGTTGCGTTTTCATATCAACGTGGGAAGGGCGGAGAAATCCACAGAAATTTATGTATTTTCAGTTGCGGTCCTGAATTTAATATATTTTGTTTAGAATAGGATTGTTTTGATAGTGGATTCGTTATAAAAAGTATTACTTGTTTTTTAGAAGAGCGGTTCGTATTATTTTTTAAGGATTGGTTTTATTTTAAATATCATAAGTAGTTTTTCTGAATAAACAATTAATAATACAAAAAACTTTGAGAGAGACATCGCAAACAACACAACAGTCCTTTCTATATATCCTATCATCTATGCAAGGCATAATCAGAAAATACTCGTACATAAAAGAAGAAAACATTGTCAATTGATGTAACTATTTTAGTTTCACTCTATAAAAAGATAGAACTTTCTTCGATATTTCCATAGACATTTATTATTCAAACCCATTGTTTTCCCAATTTGAAAAACTTGACAATAAGGTAGCGTGTGTTTCGAAACAAGGACGCAACCTTCAAAAGGGCGGTGATTATTCCCACAGGGCTACAAGTGAAGGCTGTCCCATTAACTGTAAATGCATCCTTCACACCAAGGCCATGGTCCATGGTTAATATAATAATCGTTGCCTTGTCCTTCACTGGAATATTATATTAAGTGCCTACTCGAAATAGCTATTTGATTATACGTTGTTAGTCTAATATTGTCACTTATACTCCAAGTCGGGTTTACAGTCGATAAAGCTTCTTATGATAGTTCCACCCTTTTATTTTAGGACTGACTACGACAAAGCTCCTATACTTAGTCAACCTCCTTCCATCAAAAGCTCTGATTATAAATAAGTTACTACAATTTTGCTTTCTCGAATTGATATTTGTCTTCAGCATACGTTTCTAATCGATTTAAGAGATTTCAATGTCCCATTCTAAAGTATGGCTCATATTTTATCGTTTAAAAGCTTATTTAGAATAATTTATTTATAATTTACAGCCAATTATCAATGTGTCGTAAAATATTATACCAGCTCCGACTATGTAGTCGTAACGAATTTACTTTTCTTTCATGCAAATTTATGTGTATTGAAATTAGCAACACTATTTTATATAAGCCTATTTAAATACCATTTCTTCTAAAATACTTCACGTTGTCAACTGAAACTGGAGTGACAAATGAGACTGAGAGATCATCGACCGCTGAAAACTTAATATTATCTTATTGCTTCTTAAACGAACTTACGACAACGGCCTTATTAACAGGAGCTTTTAATTATCAACGCTAATTTGGTATTCCAGTTAATGAAATATCAAGGTGCGATCGAACTATAGATTAAACACGTGTATAGATTTGTGATTTATGAAATTTGTCAAAGTTTGATTTATGAAGAAACGTCTTCCGAGGCCGTCCTCTACTAACAATCCCATCCACATTGGCTCTACATATCTCTTTCGCAACTTTACTTTCATCCATTTCATCACGTTTCTAGACCAGATAGAAAACGTTCTTATAAAAGAGCATGTATGAGAAGAATAATGAATGAATAGTGGCGATCGATAGTCTCTACCCACCCCAATGGGAATAATGGGCGTGAGTATAAGTAAGTTGATTTATGAAGTTTATTAAACCTGTATTCATGCATGTTACTGCAGCTGAGTAGTACAATGTTTTTGAATGTGACCAAAACGGCGATAGGCTTCACCCCTATCACGTAAGCTCGCTTAACTTCTAATATCAGGTGACAAATTATTTTAGTACCTCTGCCAAGCGGCGTAATAGATGAGTTGACTTTTATGCATGTTTGTTGGTATTAAAATATACACGCTGAATTCTTTGTTTTGTCCCCATTCATAATTCAAGTTCACAGGTGTCTTTTGTTGCCAAGATTTCTGGAATGTTCGTGACCTGGAATGCCCTTCATGAACTGAAATCTTATTAGCTCCTGTTGGACGCCGTGTTACACTTGCGAAACATTTTGGTGGGCGTCAACAAACTTTTACCTACCACAATCTGGTTTATAGTGTTTATTTTTGTATATCTTGTTATAATTCTATTCATTTGTTTGTGTTGATACCTTTTGTGAGAATAATCTGTTTATAAAACATTCATTTATTGACATTAAAAACGGAAAACATTTTCATAATTGTTTATATTGATAAATATAAAAATATAACTGGTTTAACTTTTTTATATGTTCTCATTTTGATCATTACAACTTTGATTACTTTAGAACTCACTCGACTATCTCGCCCTGTAACAAACTATATAGATCCATTGAACTGCATAACAAGTAAACAAACTGAAGAAGAGACTAACCAGTTTATTAGCATTCTTTAGATCAGTAACAAGCAATCAATGTCTCGGACTTGACCCATATAGTAAGATTGAAATAATAATCTATCGACTCTGCACTGCAATACGTATAAAATTTTCCTCTACGCATATAGGAGCGATTCAGTTATTCGTTTTAAAATTACGCTATGCCCCGTGAAATATTAAATTATTTAAAAAGACTTTAGTATTTGTTATAATTGGCGTTTGATGAAATGTAACATCACCTAATTATAATTTTCTAGCAATATATATTCGTTGGGGCTCTGACTTAATGTTTATGAGTTTTTATTAAGTATTTAATAATAAGTTGTTGTTTTGTGTTTTAACTACCGAAAAGTAAGTGATATTGTATTTATTTATTTATTGAGTAGATTGTACATAATTTAGGATGTTTTGATTGATTTAGATGTAAAAATTTGAAGAATGATTATGCAAAAATTTTTTTTTTCAAATTTCGAAAGACTCTTGAAACTCGAGTTTTCCAATTGAAAAGCAAACATATTGGTATTGTTAATTAAAATTCATGTGTTTGCAAATTGTTTGTCTTGTATAATTAAGCAAGCAAGTCGAACTTAAAGTTTTCACTCATTATCTTCCTTTAAAATTTAACTTTTTAATTATTGGCATAAATTATATTGATTTATATTATCCTAGTTCAGGAAAATAAGCATCTTAATGATTTGTATTGTGTACTAGGGAAATGGAAAGCTGGAAATCAGAATTTTAAAATGTGCGGTAATTTGGTATAAATTAGATAAAAAGATAGCAAAGGCCGTTCGAGTATCGCTGATAGACTTTAAATTATTCCTGTAACACTACCTCCAGTAACACCCACGGTATAAAGAAATGATTTTGTATAAGCCATTCATATGCTACGTTGCTGGACCATATACTACCTAGAATGTTATAGACTATTTCGTGGTATTGTCTGAAATTTAAATAAAGAAGCTGTGAAAATACTCATAGTCGAACCCTTTATTATCACTGCTCGTTGAAATTCATCTAAAAGATATGTATCTTCAATAAAATAAACTGAAATTTAACAAATGCGATGTTTCGATGTGTGAACGAGTGTTACGTGTTAGACATCAAAGATTCCCGACGACCTGGCGAGGGTCACGGGAAGTTATTGAATGCGAATCTCTTGTAAAGCACTACAGATGTTCTGAGGAAACCAACGCGGGGAAAGGAATGCTTAATGGTGGTCGTTTTAGTTTAATATGATGTGATGACATGAGATTTTGCATATAAATAGTTGTTGCAGCATTCACTTTATATTATTTTCAGTTTCAGTGTCAAAAGAGTTATTTCATATGGGAAATAATGGTGTGAGTATAATGTATGTATGTGTGTAAAACAGGCCAAGTCGGCAAAAAAATTATCATGTTTTTTGTATGAAAACCACTTTTAAATTTTTATTTTTTTATTTTTAATTTATTTTTTTATGTGACTAGTATTGTTTCATTAGTAAAATTTTCAACTCTCTAGCTATCGATTATTCCCGATCGATAGTTATTGAGATAGAGCCTGGAATCAGAAAGACGGAAATGTGTGTCATTCTGTACATATACAAAACGTGTAAAATAGCTCTTTTTAAACACTGTAACTGAAAATAATAAAAAGGCAACGTTGCAACAATTTCGAAATATGAATCCATTAATTTCAACTTGTATGAAATAATGAAAAAAAATATAATTCAAAATGCTTGCAAAACAGAACTGAAAAACTAATATTTCAATCAAATTCACGAAACAAGATGCGACTTTCAATAATCATTTAGTTTGCGAACGGATCGCGCAACTTCATTGATCCCAGCTTGTTGCCGTAACCTACCGCACGGTATCAACAGATTCACGTCTCATGTTCTTCAGTTTTGATGGATGATATGTTTTTATATGTATTTATAAGACCATTGTTACAGGATGGAGGCAAACCAAATATAAGCTAGAAAAATGCATACTAAGCATGCCACAGCTTCGTCCATCTTCGTTGTGACATGTTTTGCACATTTTTTTTTGCATCGAACCACAAACAGTCTTGGTAATTTCGTTATATTGAATAAGCTTTTGAGTAAAACATGGAAAATCATTGGTAAAACGTGCAAATGTAAAAAGCAGAATGTAACTGCAAAAACAGTACCTATGTAAAAAAATAAGTACTTACTCGACAGCCTGCACGGCGATGCAATTGCAGACGCAGACAGTTTTCTAAACGGGGTTCCCCGCACACAACAACCTCCTAAAATTTTATCACTGCACAAAAACCAATGTCCAATTGAGAATAGTCCGAAGTATATATAGTTACAGTATTAGTACAAAAAAAAGCAAATGTTCATGTAGAGCTCTGACACAAAGAGACGTGGTTTTCCGGTGAGCGTCTACAATCAACTGGGCGGCAGTAAGGCGGGCAGCGCTTTATATATGGATCCTGCCGCCCGCCCTCCGCGCTTCATACAGCTCTATTCAATACGGTTCCATAAAGCTTTTATTGTTGGTAGCCGGTCTCCTGCAAATGCACCTTGAACAGGTCTTTATACAGATGTTTTGCTTAGATCCCTGCTGGAAGCTATTGTTTAAACGTTCATTTGAACTTTTGTGTTATCACCAATCATAAGTCATTCACACACGTTTGTAAATGATTAAGGGGATTTCTCAGAAAATTATAATAATTTGTACGATGCATAAACATCTACATTGATTTGAACCTCCGAGTTCTGATTCTTTGAAATTGTATTATAATTTCTGAGGAACGCTCCTGGTATTGGTTTGATTATATTATCTTTTGTAACAAATGGTTTTAGAACAAATGTATTGATTTCCTTTCACCACGAGTTTTGGATTGCTTTAAATATATTTAAGAAATTCCATTTTACGTTTATTATGTTGTACACTCTGAATGCGAGCTTCTTTAATCAGGACTCATTGTGTTAATGCCTCTAATCTATAAATAAAAACGCTGTCACTACCGAAAGCTCACCGTAAAAATTACATATATACATACATATGTATGTATATATATGTAGTATATACTAACGGCCATAAATCTCAGAAGGGGGTAGCCAGAACTTCAGAGCTAGAAACTCCTCAGCCACATTTGGAAGTTGATAGGAGACAAGACGGTAGAAATAAGGTGTCGTTGGTGATGGGACTCCAACCGCATCGCCCAAAAACTACTTATAAAAGTTCCATACCGTTAGTCGCCTCTTACGGGCCACGGGTGTCCGTGGGTAGAAAGGGGTACTGACATTCTAAGCCGGTACTACACGGCTTTTATTGGGAAAGAATTAATTTTCTAAGCGGTTGGTGATATAATATGAATTTTTAAGGTCCAGTATTTCTGACGTTTGCGAAACCTTAATACATAGAACATTACTTATATGTAGGTAATTACTAGGCAAAGCACAAAGCCGTTAGTTACTTAAATTAAAGAATCATTTTTTTCCTTATCAGCGCTTTAATTTGCTACTTGCCACTATATATAATATCACTTAGCTACCCCCAGAAATATGCTAGTAATGAGTATAACAGTGCTATATATAAACATATAAATAAATAGATAATAAACATATAGCTGTGTAGTGTCTGCTTAGAATAGCACTACCCCAATCCTTCCGGTGAGTGTACGTAAGAGGCGACTAACGGTATTGAGACTCATCACCAACAACCTTTGTTCTACCATCTTTTCCCCACTCAACTTCCAAAAATGACTGAGGAATTTGTAATTCCTTAGCTCTGGCTACCTCTTCTAGGGAAATATAGCCGTGAGTATATGTATGTATTGAATGTGAAAGTTATTAGTTGTGAGAGTTTTAAAATAGTAGTTGGCAATTTGTGCGATCTGATCCGTGGGAGTTTAGTCTTTTGTGAAAACTATTTCCTTAGCTTCTGGGTACTAACCAAGAAAGTTTTAGTTAGTTCCTTTTGCCAGGTAAAGTCTTCGCTTTGATGAAAGATCGGAACATCAAGTGAAATTGACATCTAGTGTTGAGGATACCCACGTTTAGCTTGGAGATTGCTATCGCCGTTTTAAACGAACGCACTGACACATGACTAAATAAAACTTAGCCATGTTGTTTTCCTCAGGATTTTCCCTCACCGTTTAAGACCAAGATAAATTAATCACACATATGACTAACCGACCGACGCGACTCCTCTCTGCATTATAAGTGCGTGTTCTAACCAGCCTCAAAATTGGAACAATGTTCACTCAAGATTCTTAGTCTTTATAATATATTTTTTATTCTACAACATACATACATATACTCACGGCTATAATTCCCTAGAAGGGGTAGCCAGAGCTAAGGAATTAGAAATTCTTCAGCCATTTTTGAAAAGTTGAGTAAGGAAAAAAGATGGTGAGATTAAGGTTGTTGGTGATGGGTCTCCATCCAACTGGATCGCCCAAAAATCCCTCAAAAGCCCCAATACCGTTAGTCGCCTCTTACGTACACCCACCGGAAGAAATGGGATAGTGCTATTCTAAGCCGACACTACACAGATTCTACAAAAAATGGGACAACACGAATGCAAAGCTGAAAGCTTTAAAAATAACAATTCTAAGTCATATGATTAAAACAGATGGGTCCAACAAGGTCGACCGATGACCCATGTAAGTCTTTACACCCGCGGATACAAAAACTCAGGTCAGTCCATTGTAAATATAATGCTCATAATCCTTTTGATGACAATGTTTTCGTTACCCACTTTCATCTCAATAAAAATATAACATAACACAACACACAATAACATCATTACATTACGTCTATTAAGTGTTTTAGTATAATCTCAACGATAATTTCCGTCGTGAAAACAGTAGTTCATTAGTTTTATAGTGTGTCGTGTAATTATTGAAATGCGTCTTTGTAATAAATTGTAGTCGGAATAGGGAACTGGATTTGTGGGCTAATTGCTGTGACGGTGGCGATGTGATCGCGCGACGAAAAAAAATGTTGCCAGATTGCGTGTTTTCACAGGTCACCGACCACTGGCAGTCCTAGCCTGCAATTCTGCTGAAATTTTCTGAAAATTCATAAATGTTTTGATACATTAACAATTATAGAATAAATCTATTTTAGTCTACTCTATTTATTTATTTATAATTATATGTGTATTTTATGTGTAAGTTTGCAAAACTGTGAGGTAAAGTATTGTGAGGAAACCTAATAATTATAGTAGCTGATTCATAAATGTCAAAGCTAAATAGTCTTGATAAAGAGTGGGTAATTTAAAATAGGTGGCAGAAATATTAAGGTATGCTCAGAATAGTATTATCTTTGCAGACCTTTTGAAGTGCCGTGTAATGCCGGCTTAGAATGTCGCTACCCCTTTCTACTCACGGGTGTCGTAAGAGGCGACTAAGGATATTGGGGCTTTTTATTGGATTTTTGGGCGATGCGGTTGGAGACCCATCACCAAAAACCTTTATTTTACCGCCTTTTCCCCACTCAACTTCCAAAAGTGGCTGAGGAATTTATAATTCCTTTGCTCTGGCTACCCCTTCTTGGGAATCATAGCCGTAAGTATATGTATGTATGTATGTACCTATTGAAGATATGCGGCGTAACTGATATGTCTATTCTATAAGTTGAAATCATGAAATTTCATGCGTGGGTGTGTCGGATAATATTTAAATGTTTTATGTTGTTTTTATTATCTGAGAAACTTTTTCAAGCAGTTTGTATTTGGTTACTTGATAATTTATGAAACATACTGTTGAAAATCGCCGTCAAGCGTCTTTCTTATTAAATATTTGCCGGGCAAAAAATATTATTTCTATTTGAATATGCAGTATATTTTGATTAACAATATGCAGGTTTAAGTATTTTTTGCATGGTTATGGCCTTCCAAAAGCCATAACTGAGTGGCAGAATAGAGGCAAATATTGGTTTATCTTTAAAAACCTTAATTTAACTCCTCATAAATATGGGATGCATACGTTGAAAGTTTTTGTTCTTATTAATAACAATCGGGGTGTTTTCATGTGTACTAGCAACAAGCAAAAAACATACATACATATACTCACGCCGTTGCAATTGTAAAGATTAAAACCAATGCAATTGAAAAGATTAAAATCATCAAAACTAATTTACCTAAAAGGTTAGCTTATTCATGTATTGCATATTTGTATATATGTAGAAGAAGAAGAAATAAATCTTACACATATTTAAAAAAACAATTGTTCATTACCAATAAAGCCTTGACTCAGCACTTGTATGACAGAGAATTTACTTATCATACACCGATTTTCAGTCAAAGCCCTATTTAACCTAAAAAAGATTTCTCGGACATGTCTAAATCCCTGTCCGAGAGGGAGGAGTTTTGGAATCTGTTAGACGATGTTGTGAATGGGTGTGATCAGAATGAGAGACTTATAATGTTAGGAGATTTTAATGGCTGGGTTGGTGTGTCACGCAACGGTTGCGAAAGAGTTTTAGGAAAGTTTGGTGATCAAAGAATGAATGAGAATGGTGAGAAATTGATTGAGGTATGTTTGGAGAGGAATCTTTGTGTTACAAACACATTGTTTAAACACAAAGATATCCATATGTATACAAGACAGAGGGGAAGCGAGAGAAGTATGATTGATTTTGTGATAGTTGATGAAAGGCTGAGAGCAAAGGTTGTTGACACCAGGGTCTATAGGGGCACGAACGTTGGCACAGATCACTTTCTCGTTATATCACGATTAAGGGGTCTGTGTACGCGTTGGCGTCACAGGCCTAAAGTGTCAACAACGGATTTTGCGAGAATAAAAGTGGAAAAACTGCAAGAAGATGAAAATATCAGAGATGAATGAATACGTGAGGAAATTGGATGATAGACTAAGTTGCGTGGAGATGAAGGATGAAATGGAAATAGAAGAAGTATGGGATGTGCTCAAATCGACGATGGTTGAATGTGCGACGGAAGTTTGTGGTGTGTGTAAAAGGTCAAATAGACCACCAACAAGTTGGTGGGATAAAGTTGTGAAAGAGGCGGTTGGAGATAAGAAGAAAGCGTGGTTAGATTTACTAGCGATCAAAGCTAGTAAACGGATGAATGCGAGTGTAACTGACGATGTAGTGCAGAAAAGTGAAGATGAATATAAGAGAGTTAAGAATGAGGTGAAGAAGAAAATAGAAAAGAAAAAGCGGGATTTGCAAGAGTGGTGTGAGAGGAAACTTTCTGATAATTTCCGGAATAACCAAAAGTTATTCTGGAAGTATATCCGGAAGGAAAAGGGAGTTTCCCAAAACACGAGAGTGAGTGTAATAAGAGATGAACAGGGTGAATTGGCGACGGATGAAAGTAGCATGAAACGGGTATGGAAGAATTATTTTGAGGGACTGTTTGAAAAAGAGGATGCATCCATTTCTTCGCCAATCGACAGTAATGTTGATTGGAACGAAGAGATGGGTGATTTCAGTGACAGTGAGATTAGTATGGAAGAAATAATGAAAGCAATGAAAAGTATGAAAGTAGGGAAGGCGGCAGGGTATGATAGGATTACTATCGAAATGCTGAGGGCTGGTAAAGGGTTGGTGGCTTCTTGGTTGTACTTCCTTTTTCAAAAATGCTGGTCGAGTGGCAAAGTTCCTCGAGACTGGTGCAAGGCGGTGATTGTGCCTCTATATAAAGGAAAGGGGTCACACCAAGAGGCTAAAAACTACCGCGGCATCAGCTTACTCAGCATTGTTGGTAAATTGTATGCTAAGGTACTGATTGAAAGAGTGATGAATGAAACTGATGAGAAAATATGGGATGTGCAAGCGGGATTTAGGAAAGGAATGGGATGTATGGATCAAATCTTCTCTCTAAGGAGCATCACTGAAAAGTTCTTAGCTAAGAACCAAAAGGTGTATTGCTCCTTCATTGATTTAGAGAAGGCGTATGATAGGGTGGTAAGAAAGTGTTTATGGGAGGTGTTATCCAAGTTCGGTTTGGGGAGTCAACTTATACGTGCATTGGTATCACTCTATGAGGATTCTAGTGCATGTGTAAGAGTAAACGGGGAAAACACTGACTGGTTCGGAATCTCTAGGGGTGTCCGACAGGGATGTGTAGCTTCTCCGTGGCTCTTCAATTTGTTCATGGATGACTGTTTGACAGAGTTGCGTGAAAGTCATTATGGACTAAGGATGGGTGGATTCATCATTAAATGCCTCTTGTATGCTGACGATCAAGTGCTACTTGCATCATCGGCAGAAGAGTTGCAAGAGATGATGAATATTGCATGTGAGTCTTTTGTAAGAAAGGGAATGAGGGTGAATGTGGATAAGACCAAAACGATGGTTTTTGAGAGACAGGAAGATGTGACAGAATGCGTGATTGCGATCGATGGTAAGGATGTGGAACAGGTGAAGGAGTTTGTATATCTGGGAAGTTTGTTTACAAGGGATGGAAAATGTGATGAAGACATTGAAAGAAGAGTGAAAAGGGGTAATGCGGTAAATGGAGCAATGAATAGCCTAATGATCAGTCAATCGGTGTCTGAAAAGGCCCGAATGGCTGTGCATGATGCTGTTCTTGTTCCTACGCTTATGTATGGAAGCGAATGTTGGGTGTGGCAGAAGATGCATGAGAGCAGAGTGAATGCAGTAGAGATGAGGTCCCTCAGAAAAATTTGTAATGTTAGATTGTGTGACCGAGTGAGAAATAGCGTTATTCGTGATAAGTGTGGTGTGAAAGATGATATTGTAAGAAAGATAGAAAAAGGAATGTTGAGATGGTTTGGGCACATAGAGAGGATGGATGATAGAAAATTGGTAAAAGGGATCTATAGAGCTAGTGTGGATGGTAATGTTAGTAGAGGACGACCACGGAGAACACACTTGGACCAAATTGAGAGTGTGCTCAAAAAGGCTGGCGTCCGAAGTATGAAGAATAAAAGAGCATGTATGAAAAGATTGATGGATGTAAACGAAGCTAGAGAGGTTTGTCAGGATCGTACGAAGTGGCGATCGATAGTCTCTGCCTACCCCAATGGGAATTAATGGCGTGAGTATATGTATGTAAAGATTTTAATATTAAACATTACACTATTTACATGTATGTACTGGTATATTTACGCATTTTTATTTGTGTAAGCTATATTTCCTGAAGCGAAGCTCCGTTTACCCCCGACTTTCGCATGTGACAAATATTACCATTGAGGAATGATCATGTAAGTCTGTGGGAAACAATGCTCGAATTTGGCATCGCGAAGCATTCATGCTCACCTATTTTAATAATTCTAACTACGATGTTCAATAAAGAGTTTTCTATTCTAATCTATTCTTACTCACAAAGTAAAAATAGTCGTCAATTAGAATACAGTTTTCTCCGCTGTTACGAGAATAGGGGCATTCAGCTGCTCCGTCATCAATCGACCCGGATATCCAGATTTGGTGATTTATTGTTTACTCAATATAAGATTTGCAATCGTGGTTCAATTTTATGGACTTATTTACCAACATTAAAAACGCTTCTGGCGTCAAAACATCGACATATAATTTGGCGTGGCCAATATAAATAAATAGAATTGATTTATGTTTAGATAATATCAAAATTTATCGTTCTAATATCCTTTGATTAGTTGGTTAGAGATGAAAGAGATTTAGCAACTTATTTATTATTAATGTGATAAAATTAAATTCAAAAACTGGACTTTTTCGTCACTATAATGACTAGCTATAATAACTTCACCACTAGAAGCGCGATGTGATTTATTAATAGACATTCTCTTACCAAAATATAGTTATGAAAAATTTAGTTTTTAAACGAACAACCATGAAAGGTTGGCAAAATATCGTTATTTTTAAAAGCCTCAATTTTAAGAAGTGTAGCGCCGGCTTAGAATAACACTACCCCAGTTCTTCCCTTGGATGTTCGAAGGAGGCGGCTGAGGGTTTTGGGGCTTTTTAGTTGTGGTTGGAGACCCTTGACCAAAAACAATTATTATGCAATCTTATCCACACTTCTTCTTATTCCAAAGCTCTGGCTACGTGAGTATATGTATGTATGTTTTACCTAAACACAGACAAAGGGTTATGATTCTCGCGCTTAGTTAGTATCTTTTTATTTTTTATGTGTTACTGTGTAGTGTCGGCTTAGAATAACACTACCTCATTTCTACCCGTGGGTGATCGTAAGAGGCGACTAAGGGTATAGGGTTTTCAAGTGATTTTTGGGCGATGTGGTTGGAAACTCGTTACCAAAAACATTTATTATAACCATCTTTTCCCGCATCAACTTCCAAAAGTGGCTAAGGAATTTCTCATTCCAAAGCTCTGGTTACCCCGTTAAGGGATTTATAGCCGTGAGTATGTGTATGTATGTATGTTTTCATGTATTTTAATATTCTGTACATACATACATATACTCACGGCTATAATTCCCTAGAAGGGGTAGCCACTTTTAGAAGTTGTGGGGAAAAGATAGTAAAATAAAGGTTTTTGGTGATGGGTCTCCAATAGCATCGCCCAAAAATCCAATAAAAAGCCCCAATACCCTTAGTCGCCTCTTACGACACCCGTGGGTAGAAAGGGGTAGCGACATTCTAAGCCGGCACTACACGGCTATATAATATTCTATATAGTATATAATATTCTGTATTAAATCATATCTAACCTATCTAATCTTCCTAACCGATAAATTCAATTCAATATATTTGTACATTCGCCTCTTAATCCTTTTGATAATTACTTAAGCTACATAGTAACAGTATACAATATATAGTAGTTAGTTTAGTCTCTATCGCTAATTGAGATGTAGTTTTCCATGGAGTTAATGAATTGCTCGATAGCCACTCTATTTTAGGAGCACTTCGAGTGTGCAGCTATTGATTGATATGGAAATGTACGGAGCTCTACTACGCGTGACATAGAGCTGAATTGAGCAAACACGCTGTTGTTATATGAAGTCAATTCGCTCTTGTGGGGGATCGATTAAAAATTTAAAGTTTAAGAATGGATAAAAATTTTTGCACACATACATAAATATACACACGACCATTCATCCTTTATAGGGGTAGCCAGAGCTTCAGAGCTAGAAACTCCTCAGTCACATTTGGAAGGTGATAGGGAAGAAGATGGTAGAAATAAAGAATCGTAGTCGCCTCTTACGACACCAGTGGGTAGAAAGGGGTAGTAACATTCTAAGCCGGTTCCACACGGTCTTGTTTGCAATTGTTTATAATTATGTAGAACCTTCTGCTTTTTGCCCCTGTCGTCTACGGGTTGGAGCGTCCCGAAAACCCGTATTTCAGGTTTGATTCCCAAAATTTTGATTTGTTCTGACATTAGTTCTAATTTAACCCACTTTAAGAGGAAATTTGTAAGTGAATGAAGATGGCAGGTAAAACCACCACTAACGGTTGCTTTTACTATAGTAGTCGATGGTATAACAACTTTGTAATGTTGATGTGAACTAAAGTGTACAAGATTTTACTCTTTTTAAATGTGTATTTTTTTGAGGTTAAGAATAAAATGTAGATATTAAATGAATACGTATAACAACTATGTAATATATACGTATATACTGTATATACATATATTATATGTATAACTAGTCTTTATTTATAAACCTCCACTTATTGAAGACTTTGAACATCTGAGAGATAGCAAAATGTATTAAAGATTCCAATAAATTCTCGATTTATATTACGTAAGTATATAAAAACTTGAGAAAAGTTAAATAATTATTCAAAATAATATAACGAGAGGCAACAAAACATTTTCCAGACGACTCTTATTTGTTACTCTAATTAGTCGGCTTAAAAAGTCAGTTGCCAAGCGCCGTGTCGGGGAACCAAAATGTATTTCATGTTGATTTAAATCAAAGTTTTCAAACGAGCAAGAACTTTGTAGATAAAAAGATTAAAATTTGTTGAACAAATGTACTAACTACAATTTTAATAGACATTTTAAAGCAAGTTACTGAGAATTTAAGAGTTGTAAGAAATTAAATTTAAATAGGAATAGCAAATCACAAATGCTCTATTATTATTTTAAGTGAAACCTTTAGCAACGTTTTTTTTTTATCTCTAAATGTATGTTTCTATAACTCAATTTGATTAAAACAGAATGATCTATTTTTACCAATAATTTACTGACCTTACCATCCAAAGGTTGTCTGTGTATTTCTATTTAAATCTAAGTTCGAGTAAATTAAGTAATTTAACTATAAATTAAGTTGCTGTGTAGTGTAGGCTTAGAATAGCACTACCCCTTTTCTTCCGGTGGGTGTACGTAAGATGCGACTAACGGTATTGGGGCTTTTTATCACCAACTACCTTTCTTTTACCATCTTTTCCCCACGCAACTTGCAAAAGTGGCTGAGGAATTTCTAATTCGTTAGCTCTGGCTACCCCTTCTAGGGATTTATAGCCGTGAGTATATGTATGTATGTATGTATTAAGTTAAAGAGTAAATACCAATTATCTTTTTATTTCATTTCTATTTTTGTAAACAAATACGGATAATTAATAATAAGTATGGGTTTTCAATATAATCTCAGCGTCAGCTCATAACTGAGTTTGGTCTTTGTCTCACCCTAACCGACTAACGAGTTATTTTAATGTTTGGCCTTCAAATTTCAAATGGGATAATTCAGGAATTTTGTCGATACACTTGCTGTAATACTCTTGTCAAAACTTCATTATTCATACGGTTTTCACGAAAAACAACAAAATTTGCATGAAATAATACGCTTAAATATTTTGTTATGAAATCTGTAAGCGATATTTATATATATGATAAGGAAGGTTTGCAGAGTTATCTTCACAAAATATCAGACTTAATAAATTCCTTGTTAACAAAAAAAAAGGAATTTTTTTTGGCTTTCCTATAAAAATCGATGTAAGATTTCTAGTGCAATTTTCTCATTATTTTTATTTAGAATACATATAATTTTTGACGAAAACACATACACAATCACGGCATCAGTTCATATTGGGGTGGGCAGACTATCGACCTCTGTAGCTTCATTTTACATCCATCATTTTTTTCTTATCCTCTTTTATTCTTCGTACAACTGACATCTGCCTTTTTGGGCACACTTTCTATTTGATCCAAATGTGTCATGATCGACAATCTAAACGATTAATATAAAAATTGTTAAAAAAAAACAATTAAAAAGGGTGAGAAAATACAATGAATATTCATAAGCCGAGTAAAAACTCTAGCAAAAAGGAATGTGCCGGATATAATTGGAATGAAAGCTTATATAAACAGAGACAGGGTACTCAGGCGTGACGCAGGGTGTCGATAGGAATAGATTTTCTTTCAATAAAACAAATGGTATTTAAAACTAGACACAGACGATGCAAAACGTAAGAAAACGTAATCACTCAAGGGATTTTTGTTATTTTAAGGTTGATTGAGAGATAAATTGTTAAAGACTGTGCCTCTTGCTGACTGAACAATTTTCAGATATTGTAAAGCTTAAAATAAATTATCAACTCAAACTCAACGTCGTAAATCTTCGAAGGCTGGCAGAGGTACTAATACTTTAGTATGTTACGTCAAATATATTAAGATACGTACGTGTAGTATGTTGTTTAAGCTGAGGTCCCTCAGAAAAAAAAAGGAAATGTTATGTTTTGTGATCGAGTGAAGAAGCGTGACTCTTGAAAAGTGCGGTGTGAAAGATAATATTTTTCAAAAGATATAAAGGAATGAATATTCTCATTTGGATCAAATAGAAAATGTCCTCATAAAGGCTTGATGTTTTTGAACGAAGCTAGAGAGGTTAACCAGGATCGTATGAAGTGGCGATCGATAGTCTCTGCCTATCCCAATGGGAACTAACGGCGTAAGTATATGTATGTATATTACGTGACACAATTGTTTACCTGGTTTCCGTTTTACTGCAGCGTGCATCCAGTGCATCCACGTGATCACATCACATTACTTGCTCGTAGTGAGTTTTCTGCTGACGTTTTCCTTCACCAATGATAAATTATCATATTCATCATATTCTCACGCCGTTAGTTCCCATTGGGGTAGGCAGAGACTATCGATCGCCACTTAATACGATCCTGGCAAACCTCTCTAGCTTCATTCACATCCATTTATCTTTTCATACATGCTCTTTTATTCTTCGTACTACGGACATAAATATAAATTATTGATAAATTGAGCACATAAATTACTAAAGTAAAGACACATTGGTCCCTACTCAAAATTTGAAATGACGATTGCTGCATGAAAAGCGGTTATGTCCCACTACTGAGGTGCTAATATTCACAAATGTTGCTCTCAGCGGGGATCAAACATGCAACCTCCGGACCGAGAAGCTAGTCACCTATCCACTCGGCCACGGACGTCGTCAAATTATTATATACTTTAAACAATACATACATACTCACGGCTATAAACCCTAGATGGGGTAGCCAGAGCTAAGGAATGAGAAATTCCTCAGCCATCTTTGGAAAGTTGAGTGGGGAAAAGATGGTAAAATAAAGGTCGTTGGTGATGGGTCTCCAACCGCATCGCCCAAAAATCCCTTTAAAGCCCCAATACCGTTAGTCGCCTCTTACATACACCCACTGGAAGAAATGGGGTAGTGCTATTCTTAACCGACACTACACGGCAATTTCGGCTATTCCCAGTAGTCCTACTCGATAGTCTTACCAGTAGGACTATTGGGATTTTTTGTCCCAATAGACTTACTAGTAAGACTATTGGGAAAATAATTTCCAGTAGTCTTACCAACCAATAAAAACTCTTTGGTACAACTAAAGGTACCAACTTTTATGTAGCCCAAAAAAGATGAATAGACATACCTCGTTAGTGAAATTGGATGTATGATATAAAATCGAATATTATTTTGGCTGATTTTCTGTCACGTAATATTTTATCTAGGTGTATTTGCCATAAAACTAAATAATTTGCAATTTTTTGGGAATAGGTTTTTCGTTGTAATTAATTTTCCGCCAAAATACAGTCGTCAAAAGGTAAAATAACTATGTATTTATGGTATATTTTTGGCCATTTTTTTGTATTTAAAGTACCAGGGTAGCATAAACATAAAAGCAGCATAAATATAAAAAGCTTACTTATTGGTTTTATACAAAATTATCAGTTGAAGTTTATCAAAATCAGAATCATAGAATAATCAGACAGAAGAATCAACCAAAAGACGTCCACAGGTGGGGAAAGAGTTTTCCGAAAGATCTCCATAAAAACCGGTGCTGTGCTGCCCAAAAATTTTACCACGACGAAGTCGTCGGTCAACCTTATGGGACACCTACGCAAACAAGCAATCCGACCCCAACAACCCTATTAATAACATGATTCATGAAAAATATCACGTCGACCTCTGGTCATAGAGACAGCAGACACAAAAATAAGTAAGATAAATTAAGCATCGGAAATATATTTGTACAGATTTTCAAGTTTATTAGTCATAACAACTTGTAGTTAATGCGTTCCTGGTACTTCAATTGAAAGTTAAATTTACGTACGTTTTTATAGCTGCTTAAGTTATAATTTCTGTGTCCAAAATGTACATTCCTTAGTAATAAATCAGTAAAACTGAAAATTACAAACAAGTGTGGTATGCGTTGTATGTATTAAATATATTAATAAGGTACTGCCTATGTCTAATAGTTATGAGGTCTATTGTTTCTAAAACAAATGTCAAGTAAGACTAATGGGAAAAATACGCCATAGACAATGTCCTACTTTCGGTAAGACTATTGGGAATAAAAATCCCATTAGTCCTACTGGTAAGACTATCCAGTAAGACTACTGGGAATAGCCGGGCAATTTAAACAATCTTATACTTACAAATACTATATCAATAATGGGTTAGCAGAGATAGGCTGAGATTAAGGCTTTACGATTGGAAGTTTAGAGAAGAAAATTTGAAATTCCATCAGGACCTAAGGTTTTTGAATGGCTACCTCATACTGGAAGACACAGGCTTTTCACAAAGTGGATCGCCGACGAAGTAGATGAAAATGATAGATGTAGTATTAACTATCTTTGCAAAAGTTAACAGGACCTATTAAGTATACATGTAGATGGAATGGCAACTTCTAGACATTATCACCAACTTTGCTTTGCAGTGAAGCTTAGAATAGCACTTACTTATTTCTTCTCGTGGGAAACGACGACTTGGGAAATCGAGGCTTTTTAGTCGATGGTATAACAACTATGTAATGTTGATGTGAACTAAAGTATACAAGATTTTGCCCATTTTAAATGTGTGTTTTTTGAGGTTAAAAATAAAATATACTTGCGGCCCACTTAAAACCCAAAACTAGCTGAAGAATTTGTAATTTTTAAGCTCTGGCTTCCCTTTTATGAGTTTTTCAGCCGTAAGTATGTGTATGTATATATTTATGTTATTGTGCTCCAAGAATCTATTACTCCTATCAGACTTTTATTATAGACATACATACATAGACGGAAATAAATCCCAAACAGAGCTAAAATATAGACAGTCGCAATTGTTGTTATAATTATAACATATGCTATACACGTGTTGTTCACGTTAGGGGTTATTCTCATTAGTCACTTTGACACGGACCATTACTGGTTTGACAATGTTTACGGGCTTGCGGTCACCATAAGGACATGTCATTTGATGACCTTGTTTGTAAGTTGGGTTAAAACAGTATATGTATATTCAACTCAACTTAACCCAAACTTCACGCCGTATATCGCCGAAGTGGTTGGCAGATTTACTAATGCTTCTGAACATTACGTGACATTGTCACCGGGTGTACAGAGCACCCACGTTTTGCTTGGACTGTATACTCAAGTGATAGGGGGCAGGCCTATCGCCGTTTTTGTACGAATCCACTGTCACATGACTAAGTACAACTCAGCCACGTGGGTTCTCTCACGATGTTTACCCTCACCGTTAACAATCATGATAAATTAACGACACATATGTTCTCAGATATACTCACGCTATTAGTATCCATAGTGGAAAGCAGAGACTACCGATCGCCATATAGAACCGTATTTTCATACATAGTCTTCTTATTACTTAGATACTACTCGCCTTCTGGTGAAAGTGACTTCAAATTTAAATCATTTAATATGTACAATATATTCAATAATTGTGTTTAATTGTTAGAATCATTGAGTGATATATTTTTTAACTACGTTTATGTGAAACACCGGACAAAGGATGGCTCGTAACTAGGCTTAACTATAAAAAAATATAACAGCAATAGTGTGAAAAGCTGGTGCCTGAAGTAGGTTTTTCGCCTGTGGTGCAGGTCACCAGGTCCTCCGCGTGTGTGCCGAATAATTTTATAATTTTGTAACTGTCTACGGTCTGAATATAACAAAATTTAAGAAAAACAAAGCAAGCAAATAAGCAAGCAAACAAAAAAAAGCTGTGTAGTGTCGGCTTAGTAGCTGTATAGTGTCGGCTTGGAATAGCACTTCTCTATTTCTTCCAGTGGGTGTATGTCAGAGGCGACTAACGGTATTGGGACTTTAAAGGGATTTATGGGCGATGCGGTTGGAGACCCATCACCAACGACCTTTATTTTACCATCTTTTCCCCACTCAACTTTCCGAAGGTGGCTGAGGAATTTCTCATTCCTTAGCTCTGGCTACCCCATCTAGGGTTTATAGCCGTGAGTATGTATGTACAAAAAAAAGTATCTGAAAAAAAAACACAATTTTGAAATGCTGTTTATATTTTTTATAGTTTATAAGTTAAACGGTGAAGAGAAATAATTATGTATGCATTGCATTAAATAGTGAATGAAAAGAAAGAATAAAAGTTGAATAGGTCTTTTTTATGAAAATAATATCGTTATAAAAATGCAAAACCCTACCACTGTAATTTCAAACTGTTGTATGTTCATAAAACCAATTAGATTGTGTTCTTTTGAACAAACAAAACGTAAAAATCCAGCTTATTGCTGACCCACATTCGTTTAATCGCGCCTCGTGGCGGACCTTGCACGGGTTGCACTGACAACTTCACTAGTAGAGTATATGCTAGAGGTTGACTGTTAACTTTTTACTACTTATTCTGAAACATTTATTTTACAATATTTTTCCCACTTAACTTCCAAAAGTGGCTAAAGAATGCTCTGATTCTGAAGCTCTAGCTACCTCTTTTAGGGATATATAGTCGTGAGCATATGCTATATATATGCATATGTGAGCATACGTAACACATACATAGCCAGAATACATATGTATGTATTCTGGCTATGTATGCGTTTACTTGGTCTATCTTCTTTCTTTTTTATATTAAGTAATATAAAACAATTTACTTTAGTATGTAGCTTTCTTTTCTAAGGGGTAATGGGTGTCTTAAAGTTTGTTTGTATTTTATTGTGAAGTTATAAGCATGAACAAAAAAGTCTTCTTTTTTCTTTAGAAATAGACTTAAAAATGCCAAGTCGATTTCAATGGAGCCAAGAAGGGTTTTATAATATGTACTACAACAGTAATGTATACATTCTAATGTATACGTTGATGGGTCTGGATTGTTGTAAAGGATTTGTTCAAAAGTTACACATTTTAATGTTAGTAGCGATGACTAACTTCAGTTTGGGATGAAACAAATTAAATGGGGTTACAGAGGATAACATTGCAAACTAAAGTGCGGCAATTAAGTAAAACTTTAAAAAATACTTTTTTGAGTATTTATAAATATTTAATACATACATACATTGAGTGAGGTAAAAAGTTTAATATAAAGATGATGGGTCTCTTGCAACGGCCAACAATCACTTAGAAAGCCCCAATACCCTTAGTCGCCTCTTACGTATACCCACGGGTAGATATGGGTTAATGCTATTCTAAGCCAACACAATACAGCTAGCCTACACTACACAGCTATATTTAAATATTTAATATAATAATAAAATAGCATTTATTATCATGTGCCCACAAAATCATCAATCATATGTCAGTTTTTCAATCAGAAACCCAGTCAATAATAACGAGTTTTACTTGATTAAACTGTCATTCTGCTAGCTTCACTGAAATAACTTTTGATTCCCATCGTCGTAAAGGGATGATAAAGTTCACAGAAAATAATACAGAGAATTGCAATTTCCAATACTTGGAAACCAATATTGATACTTCGTACGCAGCATTTCTACCCGTGGCACGTTTTGCTCAGTGACCTTTTCACTGAAATAAATATTTATCATTTCGAGCTTATTTCATAGATTTAATGTCAAGGTTGCTTTAAGGCGTAGTTTGTTTGTTTCAAACAACAACATTTAATTTTGATGAAACTGAACAAGACGTAATCTAGAGATCAAATTTACTGTTTATTTTAGAAACATTACTGAAGGATTTGAGAACCTTTTAACTAATTATTAAGCCTATTGCTAATCCCACGCTGATTGTGACGTTGATCTTACAGAAAAAAGAATTAATTAAACTACACAGCATAATGCATTTTGAAGTTTCAAGAAGAATAAAGTTTCAATATCTATCTACCTGTCATGATTTATCAAGTCTTACTGTAATAAATCTTTCTAATCTACATCGGAATTAAAACAATTCATTGTTTTTTTTAATAGGATTGATATTATATATTATCGAATCAAAATCCTTAGCTATCAAAAAACACAACTGACGATCTCTATGTCCGCGAATCACGTAAGTATGAGTACTACTGGACGGGTCCTAATCAAAGGTAGGAGTGTAGCTTATACACAAAATTAATATTTCAAACGTAAACGTTCACGCTGTTTATCTCCGAAGGGGTTGGCAGAGATACTGATTGATTGAGATTGAGAGAGAGTTGTTCATCACGTTTTTACTTCGACTGTGTATCTACTCACCTGATAGGGGGCAGTCCTATCGCCGTTTTGTTCCAATACACTGTTACATAACTAAGTGCAACTCAGCCATGAGGGAATCCTCACGATGATTTCCCTCACCGTTATTAGAATTAATATCTACACTAATAAACTAGTAAAGATTCTTAAAGTAACGATAGAACCTATAAATTTTAAATGACTGTATCTATCACTGATCACTTGTTACTGTGGATTGTAAACATTATTTTGGGATGTGCAATAAAGTGTTTTCTATTCTATTATTTTAACGATTCTTGTTCTAATAGAAAGATCTCTTCAAATACTAACCGCGATAGCTCAGTCAGGTAAAACACCGCCTACTGTGCAGACAAGCGTAGGTTTAAATCCCGGGTCGGGCCCCGTGGGTTAAGTGGGGAAAAGATAGTAAAAATAAAGGTAGTTGGTGATGGGTCTCCAACCGCATCGCCCAAAAATCCCTTAAAAGCCCCAATACCGTTAGTCGCCTCTTACGTACACCCACCAGAAGAAATGGGGTAGTGCTATTCTAAGCCGACACTACACATCAAAAAGTTTTCTAAAGTGTATACGTGGTTAATTTATCATGGGTGTCAACGGTGATAGAAAACATCATGAGAAAATCTACAAGGCTAAGTTATACTAAGATAAGTAACATATGTACACAAAACAAACGGCGATTATGGTATTTTTGGTTCTTTGGCTCATGCTAACACTGATAACTTGCACAAACATAATAAATCAGGCAAAATTTAACATTAAAAGATTGCTCTGAAGTCAATATTCTTGCAACACAGAGGCCGTATTACAAATATATATCGAAGTTGATCCTAGCAAACGACCACGCATAAATCTATTGGGACCGATTCGTTAACATGGACAGGACAAATCTAGCGAATAAACCTGATATCGAGACGTGGGATAGGTCACACTTCGAGCGCATGGATAAGTGTAGTAAACTAAGAGAGAAAGAGTGAAAAAAAATGATAATTCTGCTTTTTTTAACACGCTTATTTAGAACTAGCTGACCCCACAGACTTCGTACTGTCAAAAGTGTAGACTTTCACGTCGTCAAACTGAAATATTTAACAGACCTGTTGAGGGTCTCTGTCATGGGATGAGAAAAAAGGTGTTTTTCATAGTGTCCTCACAATTTTTTCAATTTATAAATTTTTAGTTTATAAGTATAGTAGTTATGGCTGAGCATTGATTCTTAGTCAGTTAGTCTGTTTGGCCATTTTTTAAGAAAATTTATTGATCTCTTAATTTTTCTGGGATAAAAAGTGTCCTATTGTGTTAATTGGGATCATTATCTGGCTTCCAAATGTGTCCTCCGAGGTCGTCCTCTACTAACATTACCTTCCACATTGGCACTATATATCTCTTTCACCAATTTACTGTCATCCATCCTCTCTATGTGCCCAAAACATCTCAACATTCCTTTTTCTATCTTTCTTACAATATCATCTTTTACACCACACCTTTCACGAATCACATCATTCCTCACACGATCACATAACCTTACATTACACACTTTTCTGAGGGATCTCATTTCTACTGCATTCACTCTACTTTCATGCTTCTTCTGCCACACCCAACATTCACTGCCATACATAAGCGTAGGAACGAGGACAGCATCATGCACAGCCATTCGGGCCTTTTCAGACACCGACTGACTAGACATTAGACTATCCAGTGCTCCATTTACCGCATTACCCTTTTTCACTCTTCTCTCGATATCTTCATCACACTTTCCATCCCTAGTAAACAAACTTCCCAAATATACAAACTCTTTCACTTGTTCCACTTTCTTACCATTAATCTCAATCACGCATTGGTAATGTTAGTAGAGGACGACCTCGGAGGACACATTTGGATCAAATAGAAAATGTGCTCAAAAAGGCAGGTGTCCGCAGTATGAAGAATAAAAGAGCATGTATGAAAAGATTGATGGATGTAAACGAAGCCAGAGAGGTTTGCCAGGATCGTACAAAGTGGCGATCGATAGTCTCTGCCTACCCCAATGGGAACTAACGGCGTGAGAATATGTATGTATGTATGTAACTGGCTTCCAGTAAATTTTATTTTAAATACGTTCTGTGAATTAGTATTCATTTAGCTACAAACACACAAACATCTAAACTTTCACATTTATAATATTAATAGGATAAGGCTTAAACATAAGCTTCTCGCGCAGGTGACCTCGCTCGCCGGCCAGCGCAGCGTTTCTTCTTGCGCTTCATGCACGCGTGTAAATTATGTTACGGAGTAATTTTAAAATTGTATTATCTTCTAAGATGTTTATTTAAATTAAGTGATGTCAAGGACAATTTTGTTCTCAATTAAATACTCTCAATCAACAACATATTTATTTGGATAAAGAGTAATATTATGTTGATAAAACATTATGGCAATTATGCATTAAATTCGACCAAATTTATTTACCATAAAAATGGTTATAGTAAGTGAAACTTAAAAGTTAGACATATACTGTCGCGGGCATTTTTTTAGATCATTTAAAGATAAATTATTCTTTAACATATTTTTTTTGGGTAACTTAAACCGTTTACGCAGCGTACACAACGGAAGCCTTAGTATGAATAATTATCCCCGTTTTTGCAACATTATTCGCTGATAGTTTGCTCCTGTTGGTCGCAGCGTGATGATATATAGCCTAAAACCTTCCTCAATAAATGGACTATCCAACACAAAAATAATTTTTCAATTTGATCGGGTAGTTCCTGAGATCCTAGCGTTCAAACAAACAAACTCTTCAGCTTTATAATATTATAAGTAAAACAAGTAAATAAGTAATAAGTAATAAGTATAGATATATTAGCTTCACCTGTATGTATGTAAGTGTGTATGTATGCAACCGATTCCTTTAAACTCGATTTTGATTCACTTTAAACGGACCAATTTAATTCAAAATTTGTACACTTGTCGAGAATCAGGGAAAATATAACAATTTCATAGGCTCATCCCATTATTTTTATTAGTTGCGCCAGAAATAAATAATTTCAAATGATTCAGTACCTACTAAAAAGTTACAAATAAAAATAGTTTAAAAAAACTTACAATTTCGCTTTGGAAGGAGATTTAACTAAAAACCAAAAAAATATTTGCAATAAAAAATAAAAAAGCCTGGGCCATATTTTTTGTTTTTTAGCTACTCACTCTTTTTCATGATTTTCACCTTATATATGGAATTATTTTTTACTTTCTAGTTAGTTTCGAGTTACTGTTTCAAAAACGTATTTTTCAGTTATTTGAAATTATATATTAGATATATAATTAAATTATATTTTTGCGTCTAACGTCAAAACACAAAAGGCGTCCCTCGTAAAAGTCACTGAAATCACATTATAAAAAATATTTTGACGACAAATTAGCAATAAGGTTGTTTTCATAAAGCTGTCATAAGATTTAACGTTAAATGAAGGCTATAGAGAGATATTTGATAGAAGTATCGAGAAAAGGTATTATAAATTAGGAGAATCCACGTTTATTCAATCTATCAATAGGGCCAATAAGAGTTGAATGCTGAATTATAAAATAAAGATCTTTAAGACAGTTTTTAAACAAAATATAACATTTGATACGAGTTACTTGATTTTTAATGTTAATGTTTTTTGTAAAAACCGATTGTTACTAAATAATTGCTGTTAATAAAACGAGGTAATCGTAAATTATCATTTTGCTTTCGCATAAAACGGCATATTGTTGATCATACACTCTAGTATCTCGATCTTAATTACGAGATTCCTGAGATGTTGGGTGTGACATCAAAGGAAACAATCCCAATAGTTACGTCTAATGGGTTTAGTTCCACTCTCCTGCAATAAAGTTGAGGCGGTTAAACTTTGCCTTTCCATTCCAGCGCAAATGTAAAAGACGGTTGGTCTCCTAGATACGGCTTGTATCTTCCGTCAATATCCGTCGCTTTTTAACCTGGGTCCCTGACCCCAACCGCCTATGTTTTATCAAGGCAGTTTAATAATAATATTACTGTAAAAATTTTATTTTCGTTTTGAGAAGAGAGGTGACAGTAAAAAACTACATTTATAAATAATAATTTATTGAACATCAAAACAATATAAGGAAATATACCAAATGAATATACAATAAACGAGAAAACAACAGGCGGACTTATCGCTAAACACCGATCTCTTCCAGTCAACTTTTCAGAGTAGAGTAGTAAGTATAACTCTCTGACAATGAAAAAGAAACAGCTTAAGCAAAAGTGAGTTTTTAAGATCAAGAGTATATCTAGAGTGTATATAATAAGAAGATATCAAGAGTACACTACAAATAATATCGACAGACCACTTTTTTCGTACGAACTCCGACACTTTAAGTAACTCCCATCTTGTATAAAACTACTTACTTACAAATACCCTTTCATTATAACAAGATTTCAAAAATCTTCTCTTGGAGTATCTTGTCTATTTATAGCCTTTTCTCTGATATGTTTCGAAGTTGTGGGTTAACGACCGACCTGTGTGGAGCACCAGTTTCTTCGGGGTATTATATTGAGTCTAGGGGTAGCGACCCCGCAAGGTACGAGCAACTATGCTTTGTGTTACTGTAATCGAAATCGTATGAAATAATGACATCGGGGTTGTAGGCGTGAGACATACAATGGAACCCTCTTGCTTACAATTCGGTTAGAATTTGATGGAGAGCTTTCTCTTTTCAAGTGTAAGAAGGCAGATGTGTAATATATTTTAGAATCTGAATATGTGACGTGGTGAACTTTGCCTAATTCAACGGGAATTATAAAGAAGAAACTTGCGTAATTTGTAATGAATAGGCTCCGCAGCAATGAAAACCGGCAACAATATACATTATAACAATATTGGTTATTTATCGTCTTGCCAAGTTTTAGAGAGGCTATGCAGTTATTAAAAATGTAGTGCTTATTGAAGAGTTTGGACAATAAATTTCAAATATTCAAAGTACGAGTATAACACAATCCGTGAGAAAAAGTTGATGTTGAAAATTTTGTATTGGTTTTCCAAGTGCTCAATTTTTTGTGTATATATATATATATATATATATATTCTCCTATAAGACCAGTCAGGTTTTTTCGTTTTAATTTTTTGTATTGTTATAATTTAATATTACTTTAAGGGAATAGATGCCTGAGTCTTATATTTATCGTAAATAAATTTCAACATGTATATAATACTTAGTAAGTAAGTAGAATAGCACTACCTTATTTCTTTTCATACCACCGATACCAATTTTGATACCAATCACCTTTCAGCTGCGGCAAGTTCCGAAGCTGGCTACTCGATTATTTTGACTAAGTAGAACTTAGGCATGTGACCATGCCACATGATGTTCAAAAGTATTAATATCTCTGCCACCGATTCTTTTTATTTTTACTCTACATACCTTGTACATCTCACCGATCCTGAGGCATTTTTCAAATTCTTTGATTTATACCCGTCATTAGTCAAGTAGTTGGTAATAATGATAATAGTAGATAAGGTATGTATTTTTCTAATTCAAACCTATGAGCAAAAACATTGTGTTTTTACTTTCTTAGCTGTAAAAGAAACTTGGGATATAGGGAGGGTTCAAGCACCGATGATGGATTCGAATAGTTTCTCTTGTCACTTAGATTGAAAGCTACGTGACATATGAAATGGGCAACTAAAAAGCTTATAAAAGCAGCCAATGTTTTTCTGAATTGCTACTGTTTTTTTATTTCCCAAGTGATTCAATCAATATCTGCAACTGCTACAGACATAAATTAGTTATTATCAACTCTTATATTTTTTTTCAGTTTCTATTTTATCTAATACTAGCTGACCCGACAGTACAACTGCCTGGCTAGTATGAGCGGTGTTTAAACTAGTCATCGCGTGAGATAAAGCAGCCATCTCTTACGCACTTACTTAGTATCGTATACTGCCATCTCGTTCTAAACGTTATCGTGTCGATAAAATAGCGCTCGTGCTTACCCTTCTGAAGTATTTATAACAAAGAAAAAAAGAAATCATACCGCGATGTAGAAAGCAACTTCTCGCGCCATCTAGCATACAATATATATGTCGCATGTCACATTAGTATCGATTTGGTTTGGAATGTTTCTATTCACCCCACATCGCTAAACTTAGCGTGTCTTGTCTATTCACCCATCGCGCTAAAAGGTTATGGTCTTTTGATCCTTGCGAAATCTGGGATAAATTATATTTTATATTTTGGCCAGGTGTATAACTTACATTTATGCAAAATTTGATCAAGATCGGTCCGGTAGAATTAACGTGATGATCGGACATACAGACAGACAGAAATACATACAGACAGACTTATTTTTCAAAAATAGCAAATTTGGCTTCAGTATCGAAAATAAAACATATTCCACCGGTTTTAGTTTTTTTTTCTTCAATGTACAGTTTTGACCCCGGTTTAGACTTATTATTGTATAGATTTATATCTACCATTTATAGAAGTAGCATCACGAGATTTTTAGTCTTGCGCCTAAGGTCATGAGAACCAAGTTTCACTGAACTCAAGTTCAAGACTATAGCATAAGACTTTTGAGATTATAATGCGTGGAATTATGAATCTGATATACCACTTGATAGTATATTGTTCTAAGAAATTTTAATATGCTCCTTGAATAGTTATTCACCAACCATCCTTTATTTTTAAATCTTTTTCGTTTGTTTTGTTTATTTTTATTGTAATTTGTGATTACGGATAAATGTTTTCTTTCTTTCTTTCTAATAGAACGTACTCCATATGATTATAATCGTCAATTGCAGAAACAATTTTGTATGGTAGATTTTTATTACAATAATGATCAACCAACCTAAAACAATTCTACTAAAATGTCTTAAATGAAAAAGAACATTTTCCCCGTATGTGATAAATAAACAAAATCATAAATGTGAGACTCAGTACTACACGTTATTTACGAGATACACGTTATTTAAGCTGTGAATGAGAGCCCAATTCATAAGAGATTAAGTCGGCTCGTAAAGACTATTTATTTGATGAGAGCCTTTGACCCCTGGAGGTTGATGAACGCACAATATTTGTACATCCTGAAAGGAGCACGTTCGCAGAAAAAAGTTCAGGCAAAAAGGATTTTTTAGCTATGTATTATATTATTCAGAAAAAGGTCAAATTATATAATTTCTGTACCGTATTTTGTATTTCATAAACTGTCTTGCCATCTTTTTAAGTTAAAGATAGTAGCTAAACCTAACTTGAAAACTGGAACAATTTTATGATTTACAGCTTTCTTGAATTTCATTCAATAGTTTGATGTTAATTTATATGTTTAAAAAAGATAAATAGGTATGTAATTTAGAGTTTGAATGAGAGAAGATAAAGGCAATTGATGGGTAAACGTTCGTCCAAGCCTTACGGACCAAGACGGAATAGTGCTATTCTTAAAACACCCCATGCGATTTTTTTAATTTACAAACATATTTTTTGTTTGATCCTACAAAGCGGAGACTCAATTTTAGAAACTTCTAGTAATTAGCATTGGGAATGATTGCTTTTATTATTCATAAATATTTTTCTTATTTCATATTTTTATTAATGAATATTATTTTTGTTGATTTAAAATATTGGTAAAGTAAAATATGTATTTGTACTACATTGATTTCGAACAATATTTACAGTCAAATTTGAATACTTTGATAGTTGTAATATTAACACGATTCTTAAAATCTCTCTTTTAGGTTCAACCACATAAGCTTTATTTATCTTTTCCCCCCTTTTTTCATCTATCTGTTTCATGTGCTTAAATCAGCTTAGAAAAGTTTCAATATTTTAAATTTTCCCTGTTTGACTGATCTTCTGCTTAATTATTATTTTCCTTATTATTCAAACAAGTCTTACAACAATTTATTCACCTTATCCTCTTAATACTTTTAAAACTGGGTCTTAAAACCGTCGTCACAAAAGGATGGCGTGATTAAAGAGAAAAGTTTATGTTTACAGTTAATTAAAGTTTTGTGTGTCAACTGGACTTAGCGGGTCAGGCCAGTAGTGCTCTATTTTATAAAATATTAAATTGTCTTAATAAGGTAGTCCATTTGAATTATATTTTATTCTATTAGGCTAAATTTAGGCTAAATTATTGGATTTTCTTAACTTTACGATGATTGTGTGCTTTACAACGAAGCTGTCTTTTATCATGGTAATAGACCAGCGTGATGGATTATCACCAAATCATCTTGTCCCCAATAGAAAGGATGATTTGGTGATCATGAAACATTAGTCAAAATTCTATAGTTTATAACATAAAAGTAAAAAAATTACTTGATCTTCATAGTTCTTGACTCTGTGCAAATACTACTGATTGCGTTTCTCAGAAATACTCTCATGGTATCTGTTCCTAATACTACGTGGGTTGCAGATAATCTTTTTCTTGGAATCGGTAGCGAGAATTTCACTAGAAGTTATATCTCTTATGTAAGAGGTGCGACTTGGAGGGTTTCTGTTGCCGTTATCAATTTAAAAACATAACGAATATGCATGCATATTAGCACAGCTATAAATCCCAGAAAAAAGTTGGAACATCTCAACCAAAACTGGTTTCCATGAGATTAAGTCAGCAATTTCGAAATATTAGCCATTTTCAATAATTCGTTTTGTTGTAAACGTTCTTTGCAAAAATCTTTACCCCGTTCTCATTTGGTGTGTGCTCGATGACAGTTCCCCCAGTGACTATTTATAAATATTTGCTTGTTAGCGAGTTGTGCGAAAGGATTTAATTTCAATACTATCCATAGTGAAATAAGCGATATAAAAAATTTGAAATTACAATCGATTTGTTTAAAATAAAGACGCAGTTAAAAGCGCAGTGTACAATACTTGTAACTAATTATTTTTAACTTAATTATTTTGAATAATTACTGTAAACTTAAAGTGTTTCGGAGCTTTAAAATTTGTATAAAATTAATATTATTTTCTCGTAGGATCTGACCCGATGGCCAGTGATGACTCAATGAATCACTCACGTGGGTATATTCAGGTCAGTAGTGGCCTTACCGAAGGACATGGTCCCCACTTCATCTCTTATGAAATAAAAACATCGTCCAAATGGATTTCTATACAAAACATAATAAAAAGTTTTTTTATTATGAATGTTGTGTTTAATAATGACTTCCGTCATTTCGTTTCTGACTGCGATTCAGATAATCACGATATTTATATTTTGGTGTAGAACAATTGATGTAATGTGTGCGAGAAAATAGTCTTTTATCTTTTAGTGGTGAATACCACACAGGAACAGCATTATTCAATGCCGCACTCGCTTTTGTCGTTTCTGTCATTTTTCATATTCTGAATAGTCATTAGTGGTGATGAGTCATGTTGACTTTCCTGACAAAATTATGTTTTGAAATATGATTCAAAACTATAAATTTTACCTAGATTTTTTTGGATTCTAGATGGGTTTCCAGTCTAGAGTTTATATCAGAAATATTGAGACATCACTTCACTACACCATATAATAAGTATGTACTTGTTGACCATAGTTGGCCTTCTTTAGTTATCAACTGACCACAGATCTGTTGCAGTTACTGTAGAAAAAGTTTTTTTTGTAAATAATTGAACCGATTTTTTTTCTATTACTTTTAATTGTTTGTATTCGTATTGTGAGGTACAATACAAACACTTAAATAATATATTTTTTTTTATAAATAGTAAAATATTAAGTATAAAATGTACAACGGAGAAACTTATTGATAAATTAATAATGCTATTTTAAATATATACGTTCTTTGTATCTAATTGAAATGTTTTTTTCTATTACTTTTAATTGTTTGTATTTGTAGTACCTGACAATACAAATACATACAATTATTACAAATACAAGAAATTGACGTAAGGAAATTCTATTCCATGTTTAAGTAACACAATGTTTGAAATATAAATAATATATAGGTATTTTTCTTTTACAAAAAGTAAATATAGTTCAATCGTTTCAAGGGGTTAGGACTAAAACAACATACACATTAAACAGTATTGATGATCCGATTTAGACAATTTATCTTAAATTAATTGTTGTTTTCAGATGTAAAATAGAACACTGAAACATAAAAATATGTTGTTTTGAGTCTATTATAATTTTAACTAACTGCTCTAATTACGAAATCTTATAAAATTTCCCGGATGTAATTTTCAGGCGATTACGCGACCTTCTGTTTTTCTTGTTAATGAAACTAACATAATTTACGACTTCATTATATCAGATTTTCTGCATCATTAACAATCCGTAGCAGTCATGATGAATAATTGTAGTGAGCAAATAAATATGGTTTTCAGTAAAACTAATATAAAGCGGGGTTATCACTTGGCAGCTGTTTCGTGGGAGAGCCGGCACAGTCATTGGGGACCCAATTCTCGTTTTTTTTCATACAATTTGACATCCGTGAAATATTCAGAAGCTCATTGAGCAAATATTAAATGGAGAATATTGAAGAGTTCAATGAACAAATGTCTACATACCAAAAGACCAACCATGAGGCTAGTATGAGTAAGGAATAATTCATTTAAATATTAGTTGTCCGATGTGCTATTGATATGGTAATGAGATTTTTTTTTGTAATTAAGACAAACACGAGGTATATGTATGACAAGAAAAAGATACAATCATCAACACTGAAATGAAAGTACATCCAAAAAAGATAATGATGATTAAAAAATCATGATAAAATGGCAATTATGTATTAATTTAACAATAAATTTCAATAAATTACTAGCATGTATTGTCCATCCATTTGTATAAATTGACTTACGAGGTACCAAAACATAAACACAGCGGATATTTTGAAATAAAATCATTTTCCAAATAAATGTTCCCATTTATTATGTCTAAAACAAACATGCCAGATAAAAAATATGAATATTTGTCTCTTCACATGTTTAGTGGAATCAGTCAGACCGGCCGGCTCGATGCAAGGTTTTCATTGCTCAATCATCAAAGAGTATCAACAGTGCAACAATGAATCTCCTTTTACAATGTCGTCGTGATGGTGACAACTCCATCGTACTAATGAAGTGTATTTATGTTTTGTTACTTCCTTGTTTGTTTCATTATATTATATTATCATTCTTTTTTTTAAAGAACAATCTTGTTTTCTTACGAGTTGGTTCATAGTTTAGTGCCGGCTTAGAATTTCACTACCCTTAAGAAGACCCCCGTGGGTAGACCCACGGGTGTCTTAAGAAGTGATTAAGGGTATGGGGCTCTTTTAAGTGGGTTTTGGACGATGCGGTTGGAGACCCATCACCAACCATACTTTATTTCTACCGTCTTGTCTCCTATCAACTTCCAAATGTCTGCAAAAACCTCGTAAATTGCCCAACATACCAGCTAGTTAGGTAAATCTCCTAGGTGCCCTAATTAATGAACTCGAACTAATTGAAAAATTAAATGACACTATTATCAGATATTGCAACCGTTTCGAAACACGTGTAATTCAAGAGAGAACGGATGACAGTAAAATTGTAAAATATCTTGTAAAATATGTATATAAAGCCATTGTTGATGGTTGCGGTAGTAAAAAACGAACACGTAAGACGTATTTAGATCAAATACAGGCAGACTCCAACGTCGGAGAAGAAGAGCATGTAATAATAGATTGAAGAATGTAAATGAAGGATGAGAGGTTTGTCAGGATCGTATTAATAACTGAGGGATAGTCTCTGCCTAATTTTATTTTATTTTATGATGAAACTTTGTATGAATGATAGATAATATCGATAACATATGTACGAGTATATACGTTTGTGTTATTTGCTCGACTTCGATTCCCGAAGTCGGTTTAGATTTCACTTGATACATAATTTAGGGACCCATGTCATGTTTCGTACCTTATTTTCCTTAATTATCTTGCATGAGAAAAAAGGGAAGTTTTTGATTTGGGTCACGTATCCGAAATAGATTTTTTGGGATATGTCAATGAAATATGCATAAAAAATGATACATTTCAATTTTCTTTTGTCTTTACAAACTGTTGACATGCTTTGAAGTTTGGAGCGGTGAATATCGTTTTTATATAAGGAGAAGAATATTATATGTTATATGAGGATGTCTTAACTTTACTTCAATACGTTCACCTACATTAAAATTAAACAATAACTGTTTAAAGGGTAAATTAAATTTAAAAAGAGAAGAATTAAATTTAAGAAGAGAAGAATTTTAAAGAGAATTTTTCTCGATTGTTGAACTTCATATTGAAAAACTAGGACTAAAAGCTTTTTTTAAATGGGACTGGAAAAATTATGACGATAATGTTATACATAAGAGACAAGTATTGGTTACCACATTGTCCAACAAGACGGTAAAATGTGTATTCAGGGAAATCTGTTCAGATTTTGATGTATCAGTGATCAATAAATGATATGTGTGCAATATGTACGAAAAATTTTGTCAAGACACGACCACCGGTCTATAGGCACAGTGAACTGTTTTGTTAACTATCTTCTTCGCCTATTTTCTTATGGCGTCATCGCGTAAAAATGACGTTAGTTAACCAGCTTTACAGACAGCCAATTTATTACGCATACATTCATACTCTTCTTTATGGAAAATTTTATTACAGGAAATTTTTGTCAAGGCGCAATTGCGTTTACACGTGGAAATAGCTGGTGCGAGATCAAATAAAAGCGCGCGTAATTATATAAAGAAACGTTTCACGGCGCGACAAGCTGGTGGAAAGTTTATAGCATTGCAAATAAACCATCTGCACCTTTTTAAGTGTATATAAAATAATTCAAACTCAAAAGTTCGCGCCGTATATCCCCGGAGGGATAGTAGAGGCGCTCATACTTCAGAACAGCACGTGACTTTGTCTCCTGGTGCTCAGAGTACCCACGTTTTGCTTTTACTGTGTAATCCCAGGATATGGGTCAAGCCTATCACAGTTTTGTACGAATACACTGTCACATGACATGGCTAAGTACTACTTAGCCACGAGGGTTTCTGTGCGATGTTTTTCCGCAGCGTTTACAACCATGATAAATATATTAAATAATCAATAACCACACATATGCCCCTAGAACAGACAAATTGGTGTAAGAACGATCCGGGATTTGAACCAAGGTTTGTATGATAGGCGGGGTTCTACCCACTGTGCTATCACGGATGTTCTGTTTAAAATATGGTTTGGTTAGTAATTAAACTGAAAATAAGTATAGGTACTTTTATTCCATATGCATTGACACAGGTTTATACAGGTAAAAATTATAGTTCAGCTTAGCAAAACACATCAATAGATTGGTTCTAATATACAAGCTACATAAGAATAAGAACACCAAATATAATAAATTAATAGTTTAAAAAACACTAAAAAACACGCTTTTATAAGTGCACTTAAAAGTCAAAAATAAATTACGGGTCGTTCAAGTTGTCTCTATTTCTGGGCAGAAGTGTAAACTATGTGCTTTTAATTATAATATTTGATTGTAAAAGCGTGGGGCGCTGGAGCAGGAAAAACTTTCTTGTAAACAAATACACGAACAAGAACTCTACATTTTGCCACTGTTGACTAGTACTTTGAACAGACTGTTTAATATAGAGCCTCCAACTAGTGGTGCTGCAACTCTAGTTAGAGCGCCGATCTCTGTAACCTGCTTCCCGAAACATCGCTTAACTTGATTTCTTAGCAAGGTAAACAAAAAATCTTTCCTTTTCCAGCGCCCCACGCTTTTACAATCAAATATTATAATTAAAAGCATAGTTTACACTTCTGCCCAGAAATAGAGACAAGTTGCACGACCCGTAATTTATTTTTGACTTTTAAGTGCACTTATAAAAGCGTGTTTTTTAGTGTTTTTTAAACTATTAATTTATTTTATGCTTTTTAGTCTTTGCTAATGGCATATTTTAAACATTTATTACGGATGTAAAATCACTTTGTGGTCTCCAGATTGAAGAGTTAGATTGTTTTAAGCTGACAGGTAAGACACCATGCAATACAGACGCACTGGCGGAGATGGAGTGTCTACCTCACGGATGGGTAACCGCCTAGTGGTATTTATCTCGGGCGCTACCGTGCTTCGCAAGGCACGTAAAGCCGTTGGTGCCAGTTGTTATCGTAAGATAGCAGTCGTCAAGCTTTGTCAGAGACCCAAACGGGCGGCTTGATAACATCTAACGGTAAGGTGACCACTAGCCTTACAAACCTCCACCAACCCGGCTGGCCCCCGTGGTGAAGTATGGCTAATACCTTCCTCACGGAAGAGACCCGTGCCCAGCAGTGGGACGTTATGGGCTGGTAACGATACATCGTATGCTAATATTCATAATGAAGTTCCAGTTCAAATCTTCCGGCTCCATCATCAGATCAGTTCGATAGTACCATATTACTGTATTCAGACCTTGAAACCTAATCGTGGTCAAAGTTCATTTCGTGGTCAAAGTTCATTACAAGAGCTTTCTAACAAGTCCAAATACGGCTATAATACGATCATCCATCATTATGTTCCAGTTAATATCTTCCGGCTCCATCATCAGATGAGCTCGACAGTACCATATTATTGTATTCAGACCTTGAAACCTAATCGTGGTCAAGGTTCATTACAAGACCTTTCTAACAAGTCCAAACACGGCTATGATACGATATTTCATCATGGAATGCTAGTGCCTATCTTCCGGCTTCATCATCAGACCTTGAAACCTAATCATGGTCAACGTTCATTACAAGACCTTTTTAACAAGTCCAAACACGGCTATGGTACGATCATCCATCATGAAGTTCCAGTTCATATCTTCCGGCTCCATCATCAGATCAGCTCGACAGTACCATATTATTGTATTGTCATCGAAATCACATACAACTGCCAATTTTCATAACGCTATGACCTTTAGAAGATGGTTAAATTAGTTTTCTTAGATTTGATTACATAGTTACATACATACAGGTCGACCTAATAAAAGCGTGTTAAAAAATAAGTCCCTAAGTCTCAGCTACATAAATCTTAATACGAGTTTTTACAACAACAATAACATTAAAAATTTCGTACAACTTTGTTATAAGTATGCGGAATGGAATGCAATCGCTCGTATTAATAATTGCAATCGGCTCACAATGGCCAGGAGTCGCCAGCGAGCGAGTGTCTCGTCTGTAGATGGCGCGGCGGCGCGGCGCGATGCAATCCGCTGGCCCAGCGCCAAATATGCGCTGTTACATGCTGTCGGAATTACGAATTACTACTATTATACCACTAAAAATATGAACATAACGAATAAAATACTAAAAAGGAGTAGGTTGAGTATAAAATTTAACTTCTTAAGGCACTCTGTAAGTAGAAACTATAGTTCTAGCATGAGATTTTTTTTTAACTGTATAGTCATGAGCGACACTAATAGCGGTCAGGAAAGTACAAATTTTTTAATTATACCAAGTGACGTAGTTTGCACATACCTACTTCTGTATACTTTTTAAGATCCTGACCATTCTGTCTTGCTACTTCACATTAATCCATTTTCTCATATATATGCACTATTATTCTTCTCACTTCCGACTTCCACCTTTGTAAAAACGTTTTCAATATAGATCTAGAACGTCTTGCGTAGCCGTCTTTTCCTAACAATATCATCAACTTTGGCTTTTTATATTAATTTCTTATCTATATGATTTCTCCCATCTCAGAAAATAAAAATATTATGATTTTGAAAAATTTAACCATTTTCTCTTAATCTTAATAGCGTTCATACCGACGTCCGAATCTTGGCAACTGGAAAATCTTGAAACTCTAAAAGCAAGCGTACAAAGTTACCTGCCCATTGCCGTTTAAGTAACTTATGTTAAACGAGTCATATTCAAATTACAAAAGGTAATCTCTTTACATAGAAAATGTAGTGAGGAGATTAAGTACAAATACAAATACAAATAGTTTATTCAAGAAAAGCGTACAAGTTAATTATAATGGTTTATAAATAAAAACTGTGCTTAAGTGCATTATCATTATCATTAGGGTAACTTTCAAGAGCTATTTAGCCTAATGTATGATTCTGAGCCTTTATAAGCATAAGAAATTTTGGGATAAATAAACCATTAAATTAATAATGCCCAAGAGTGAGCCAGAATCGACCGTTTTGTTAGAGCAAGTTTCGGTGAGTAAAGCGATATATCCATACTAATATTATAAATCGGAAAGTGAGTTTGTTTGTTTGTTTATTTGTGCTTCTTTCACGCCGCAACTACCGAACCGATTGCTTTGAAATTTTGCAGACATATAGTTAGAAGTCCAAATTAAATTATATAGTACTTTTATACCGGAATCACTAATGGATTTTAGCAGCGAAATGTTCAACCTTTCAGCTGAAACCTTATAAAAGAGCGCGGCGTTGTTTTCATGTTTACCAATAGATGGCCCTGTCGGTACTTTCTACATCGCGGTATGATTTCTTCTTTATTGGAGTATATAAACCCAAAATATTTTACATCATCTTTAACCTATCCGACATAGCTTAGTTACACTCCTTTGCCTCGCCAGGGCGGCCTTCAGCCGCCCGGTAGGGATGAGTCGTCGACGTATTTTTCATCAACGAGACTATACCGGTAATGTCGTTCATCAACTAGTCGATCAACTAGTTAAAATATTCGACTAGTCGATGTGTAAACTGGTACGAATTGTCAACGATTGACACTGTCGACCGTCGCGCGACTGTATTGGTAATCGAACGTTCGTTGCAATTAATTGTTAAATAATATATAAATCTTCCCTTCATACTTATCCAGGCTTAGGACACAAACTAAAAACAAACAAAATAATTCAAATTCATTCAACAGAGTTCACGCGTGTTACGCACTATCTCTTTCATGCTCCTTTCTCCTTTATCTTTCCTTTCTTTCTGACTAACAAAACATATCGAAACATTATCGCACTTGCTACTATAGCTTTAGAGTTGAAATTTGTAAGACCGTCGCGTCGCAAGTTGATACAAACGTGTCGACTCTTTCGTTTAGCCGTCTACCAGTGGACTATTATACGGCCACGTTGAAGAGTTAACAGTCGCGTCGCAAGTTGTACGAACGTTTCGACTCTTTTGTTTAGCCGTTGAATTCAACTAGTGCATTGGTAAGCGATGGACTAGTCGAATCGTTGAATGTACATAGACGGTTAATTTAACTAGTCCGTTGTATCAACGCCCATCCCTACCGCCCGGCACACAAGTTATGGTGACGCCGCACAGGCCGCAGGGCCAGCAGCACCGAACCGGTGGGGTTTTAGTCGGTAAGAGTCGAGCGGGATCCTCGATCCATGAGGATTTCCCCACCGGTAAACAAAAAAAAAAAAAACGTCATCTTTAATTTTTTTTTTATCGATACAGTTTACAGCATTGGTTCTGGTTCTGACATATTTTGGTATTTGCTACTTGAAATTATAATAATAGATCATTGTGACTTGCATATTACGAGTTATTTACTTAGTTTGGTTGCTGTTTTATCTTAATTGACGTTTGCTCTGCTCGCTTTCTTTGGTGTCCTTAATTCCTTTCCACTATTGTTTTATATTGAAGTATTTAATAGATTTTAGGTTTTTCGCAGTAGGCTGAATAATAGTTAGGTTAGTTTCGTGCGCTTTGTTAGTCGTTTAGATTTTTATAGTTTAGTTAGGGTAGGGATATTTTTTGGTTCCTACTATTTTAGATTGAATTGTGTACTTTAAAGATTTCAGGTTTTAAGCAGTAATTGAATAATTGTTAGGTTAGGTTTGTCGCTTTGTTGGTCGTTTAGATTTTTATAGTTTACTCATATTTACGCAATGCCTCGCAAACGTAAATCTAATTTATCGAGCACCTCATACAAAGCTCGGGCAATGAAATCCTTTATATCCTTTACAACGCCCGCGGGAATATAAATGTATATAAAAAATAAAAGTTAAGATAGTGTTTTGGTATTTTGAATGTAAACCGGATGCAAAAAATCAAGTCCACGCGGACGAAGTCGCGGGCAAAAAGCTAGTAAAGAATAAAATGCAATATTTTTGAGCGGAAATCAAAACGCAAACTTATGTTTGTTTTGCATAGTGTTTGTATAAAATACAAAGATGTATTTGCAGTTTCAAAAATATAGTTTGAGACACCTCGGTATTTGATGATATTCATGTACGAAACGAACGAAAAAAAATATTTTTGTTTCTTTTCATGTAGTTTCATGTATGAGGATGGGGAGCACCCATTATATTTTTTTTAATAATTTCATACTTAATGCTTGACGCGGTCCACAGTTTAGATCCACCTATAAATTTTCAACCACGTTGTCTTAATATTTTTGGAAGTCCATTGCTGTGACACATAGACAGAAAGACATGAAAAATCTAATAGGATTTAGTTTTTTGCCGATCGGCTACGAAACCCCAAATAAATTTATGGTGTCCAAACATAAATATCGTAGTAAGAAATCGTCTACGATTCTTAAACTCCAATATAATTCGAATCCGAACGGTTGGCGTAGATACTCTTCTGAGGTTAAAAAGTAAGTAAAACAAGCATTTATGGGCCCAACATTTAAACTGTCTGCTTAATCTAACAGAGCTAAAAGCTCAAGACCCGGTGATTTTGGTTACGAGACGTGGGTCTCGTGGGGGTATGCACTTACATTTTAAAGAGAATTATCCAGCTCTGTAGGGACTGGCTGGATTACTTGATTGCCCAACACTAAATGAACGTGCGTAGGAAGGCAAGCAAGCCATTATATTCATCTACTATCAACTGTTTTAGTCCTTAATGTCTGTTGATTCGATACTGCATAGCTGGTACGAGCGAACTTTTAACCAGATATAACAGGCCTCCTAGGAGCTTAGCAGGAGCGCAATTTTATATTCACGATATGGGTCTGAATTAGATGACAGTATACGATACTAAATAAGTACGTAAGAGATGACTGTTTCATACCACGCGACATCTTGATAAAAGCTCGCTTGTACTAGTTATGCTGGTGGTCATCGGCGAGAAAATGTATGAGGCAATTTTTCCACAGCATTCCCAATTGATTGAAACAAATCCAAAACCAAACACATATGTGTCAAACATGTCATAAGTGTAAATGTGTGATTCTGTAATTCTTTTATGATAGATTTAACTACATGATCATAAAATTTACAACGAACTACTAACGACCCAAGAGTGAATCATTGAGATGTTTTATATGACAGCTTTGATCTAGCACTAGCAAGGTTAAAAGTTACAATGTGGTTTTGTTTAACCTTAATTATTAGTGAAAGATATAGCCATTATACATTTTCAATTTATAGTTCACCAAAAAAACATTGCAATGATTTTCCTTGACGTGAATTATTAAATATTGTCATTGAAAAAATTAATGATGTAAACAAACTTGTCTGGCGGCATGTCGTTATAAACTAAAATATGAGATAAACTGCTTTCACAATATTCAAACCGTCTCACAACACCAACACAACACAACAATATAATCTGGAATGCACTCGTCAATAAGAAATCTAGGTAAACAAAATACTTGAGTTAAACGATAATAAGTAGGAACGATTTTAGCCTCTTAATCTAACGGTAGAGCATTCGGCGCCCGCTACGGAGGTCTCGGTTTCGACTACTAGGAGGTGAACTCAAAAACTTGATTTTATTTATTTAACCCAGTTTGGTAGAATACAGAATGCTTGATTAATTTGATTATGCAAAAACTTTAATAATTCCTTGCATCGGAGGGCACGCTAGACCATCGATCTTAGCTTGCCTTTAGTAGTCAACCCACATTCGGCCAGCGCGGGTGGACTTTAACAAATCAATTTAGGGTAGGTTTGAAACCCACGATGTCATATCTAGGCAGATATAATAAGTTATATAGATTGCAAGTTAGATTATAACAAAGGGAAATACAATATAATTAAAGAGCCTAAATTTTGCTTGTATGTGAAATCATACAGTAAAAAAATCAATGTTTACATCTTACGTTTTCTTCTATTATTTTCTTATACATAAAAATGCCATAAATATTACTGTAAATACAACATCAATTTTGTTCGGATAAATGTTAGGTTTCTTTGACAGTTATTTTGCTACAGAGATATCATTTCATTACGTATTAAGTGCTAAGTTTACACACAGTGGTGATTAGGTTCCATTTCAAAATCTATGTTGTCAAAGTTTTTATTTTAAATTAAGCATATGCCTTTATCTTGTCACATTTTTATTTATGTTTAGTAAAAGGTATCTACAGTGCCCAAGTGGAAGGTAATGTCAGTAGAGCACGACCACGGAGCACTTTGACCAAATTGAAAGTGTGCTCAAAAAGGCGGAAGCCTGAAGTACGAAGAACATAAGAGCATGTATGAAAAGATTGATGGGATGTAAACGAAAATAGAGAGGTTTGCCAGGATCGTACGAGGTGGCGATCGATAGTCTTAGCCTACCCAAATGGGAACTAATAGCGTGACTATATTTTATGTTTTTATCTATCAGTAATACATCTATATCACTGTCAACTCGTAATAATTGCTAAGAAACCGTACTTTTGTCTAATTTGCATTTCCGTTTTTTTGTAGAGTTTTCATTACGAAGAAACGACTACTTTCTGTGCTATCGCGTTTATCATAATATTTTTAAGAACTTAATCCTTTCAAAATGTTTTTAATACTTCTTTAAACAAGGTTTTAGTAATAATAAATAAAAGAAAGAAAAATTTCGACACAGGCGGGATTTTTCTTTTCTTTATTTATTCTTAATTTATTAGTAATAATCCCCACATGAGGTTTTCATGAACAAAAAGATTTAAATTAAGGTTTTAGTAATTTACTATTAAATTAAGAAACTAGAACCAAGAAAAGCTTTCTAAAGTCTAATCCAGCAATCATGATTTTCACTCTACGGCGCCAATTCTACAATCGACTAATCATTCTGAATACTATTAATCCGACAGCACTACTTGAACCAAAATAGCGTTCGGGACTGACAGACAAACCGATATTCTAAACGTTTTGACCATTTCATATGTCACTGAAGCCAATTAGTCCATTAAAATGAGATTAAAATGCTTCCGTCACCACGAAGGTCTGTTGAAAATTTGATTGTGCGTTATAAAACATGATTTCATCATACTCTTACTGAGCGTTTCCTAGCGAATCAGGTTCTTTGTAAATTGACCAAAAAAATTGACTTTGTAATAGCTTACTTTCTGGGGAAACATTTTCCTGTTTGTGTTTGTGAAGTTTGTGTCTTATAGTACCTAAAGGGGTGTTAAAATGATTCAGTGTGTGCCGAGCCTATAAGTCGTATATAGCAGATGCAAGTAGACCCATAGTAACACAACTACTTAAACAGTTTTTATAGTAAAATATGCCTACCTAGATCAACCTCTACAGTCCCAAAAATGGTTATATGAAAATCTATAAAAACACTTAGCTAATTTTGAAACTTAAATAGGGCAAAGATGGTACAGTAATGTATTGTTATTTATTATAAATCAAATATCCAAATACAACAGCTAGATATATCATCGACCCTGTAGCTTAGACAAAAACTATAATGAAAATTATACTTTTTTCGTCACTTTGTATTTGCGTAAACATTTTGGGAGATAAAATAGCTAAAGATTGAGATGTATGATAGATGATAAGATATTATGTTATGACAGTGACTCACCTATTTCGTCTATCTGTCTATCACTTCTAGCCACTATGCTCCACATTGACAGAACTTGGTTGAAATTAGATATAACAATTGGGTTATCTAAAAGCGGACGTAGAAGAAGAGAAATGATTTACATCTTGAATCACTTTCAATGAAAAGTTAGCAACAGTAACCTTAGAATAGCACTACCCCTTCTCTATCCATGGGTTTTGTGACTTGGCTAAGGTGGTAAGGAAACTTGGAGATTATTACCATGACTTATGAGTGGAGTTCTTCGAAAATTTATGTAATCTTACCCTCTGGCTGGTATTTTATGGAATCGTAGCCGTATGTTTTGACATGGATATGGTTAGACAAATCCCATTAAAAAAGTTATATTATAACCAAACCGAAAATTTACTTAAAGTTTCCAATGAAATAGAGATGAAACAAATGAAAAGATTGGAATACATGATTTTGTTCAAGTGTAAGCCATCTGCGATGATAACAACAATATGGTTGGCCTGTTATATTTCGTCTCATCTTCACACTATTAATAAATGGGTACCATTGTCTCCAGTTCAGCTCACACGCGGGCGAACTCATTGAGGTCGTGGTGTCGAAATATTCTCTATGATTGCTTCTTCCGCAAACTCTTAGCCAAAAAATGCATTGCACAACCAAATACTATACTCATTCAAACCAATAGAATTTAAATTGATATGAGCGTGCTAGCGCGAATTTATGTTGCGTCTTTCTTCTTTCTTTAATGAGTGACAGAGAAAGCAGCTTTAATTAATGATTCCTTGAGGATTATTTATAAGTAGAGAAGCGTCGCTAGCTGTGTTCGGATTCGGAACACTCATGGTTTCCATGAATTCACAGAAATAACAATGGTTCATTCATTAGTTCTGACTAGGTCGAGTCCAAGGAATCTCGGAAAATGACATTCTGGCTGACTAATGCTTATTACATTAGAAATACAACATCGAAACGGATGTGAAATAAAACGTAACGCAGTGCAGTATCTCTCGATGAAAAGACAAGATTTAGATTAAAAATGATTTGGAACTTAAATGTGATATTCTATGGGTTCAATATGGATATTATATATTTGTTATTAGTAATCGGAAAAACTGATATACCTTATGCTTTACTTTACACTCTACGGTTCGCTTGGCCTTCAATAGAGTTTGAATTGCTGTTTGCATTGTGTTAATTCTGGGTACTGAGATAATTTGATAGCTATTGTCAACTTTAGACGTTGTTTTTTATAATTAATGCGTGGTGTAGTACATACGAGGGGCATGCGAAAAGAAACTAGATACTCAAAAATTATAAAATTTATTCTTTATTACAAGTATCGATCTTTTCAAAATATTCACCCTGAGCACGTATACACTTTTCCATACGTCTCTGAACCAATTGGAAAATACCTGTGACCACTCTTCTTTAGATACCCCAGAAATTTCGAAATTATAGGCAACCAGCGCATCTTCTTTGCTTTCAAACCTCTTCCCCTTTAGTTTTTCTTTGATTTTTGGAAACAAGTAAAAATCACAGGGCGCTAGGTCAGGGGAATATGGCAGGTGAGGGAGAATTGATATATTATTCGAGTTGAAAAAATCTAGTGTTCTGGCAGACGTGTGCGGCGCCGCATTGTCGTGGTGCCAGAGAAGGTGCCGGATTCTTGACTTCGGTCGCTTGTCACACCAAGCTGATATTACTGGGGCCCAATTCTACACGACCATCTTTTCTGTATGTCGGTCTTAGGTGTATCAAAACTGTGGTTTTGGCATTCTCGACGCAAAATTGACAAATGTCATTTGTGTCACTGTCACAATAGTGAGACAGCTAAGATCTTATTTGTCTGTCACTTTTTGACACATTGACGTATTTGGTATTCTGCAAATTAACGATTTTTTTCAGCGTTATGATGATTGAACGAATGATTCACCAAATCGGTATTCTAAGCGTTTTTAAGAGTTTTTTTGACAGCTGTCTGAAGCTACAATCCACCATAATGCTACAGTTTTTCTCCTAGAAAACAACAGTAGCTTTTTGTGTATTGTTAGAGCACAAACTCTCACATACTATTCGGAGTTCTCCGTTCTTTCACTCTCTAGCACAACAGTAGCAATATGACCCGTTTTGCAGAAAAACGAGCGACCATTTGTTTCTGTGTGCTTCGTGCACGGCGACATTTTGTTGGAGTTGGCTCGTCTTCAAAGCACCATACAGTCGACTCTCGCTTTGATTCGGAATCATAGTTATATAGCCATGTTTCGTCACCAGTCAGTATATCATGTATATTTTTGTAGTATCAGTATATCATGAATATGAATAGGCACCAATCCACCCGACGGTCTTTCTGCCCATCGGTAAGTTTGTGCGGCACCCATCTCGAACAACGTTTACGGAGAGAAAAGTGGTCGTGAATTATGGTTTGCATTGCTGCTGATCCAATTCCTAGTTCTCGCTCTAGCTCTACATATGTAATTCGTTGGTTTTCGCGAATAAGTTTTTCGACTGCACGAACGTTTTCTTGCGTGACCGCGGTTGGCGGCCGTCTTGTCTTCGCTTCATCTTCGAGACATCCCCGTCCTCTTTTAAATTCAGCAAACCAATTGAATACTGTTGCTCGGGAATAAGCAGACTCACGAAAAGTAGAAGCCAAATTTTCAAAACATTCTTAAGGCTTTAAACCTTTTTAAAGTCATAATAAATCATAGCGCGAAAATCACGTCGACTGAGCTCCATTGTTGCAAGTGAATTCCCGCCAGATTCTCGGAAAAATGATGCTCATTCAAATAAAAAGTAAATAAAAGAAGTGTGTTCTATATTCAAATATGTCAATAAAAAACCTGAAAGATGGTGTATAGCTGGCCAGCGTCAATTAAATGAGAAAATAGAGGCATGCCCCTTGTATTTCTGAGTGTAATATTATATCTTTATGGTCATGAACATCAAGCAAAATAGCGTACTCTTTATTAGTATGTATTGATGTCGAGGAATATTTGGCGATTATTTTCCCTCTAGTCTTGCACTGTCAGAATTATATCGCCCGAGTATCACCATGCCTATATTTTACTAGGTCCGGTAGGTATGGTAGACACTGCAAAAGTATTCAGCAACAAAAGCTGCCTAGATTAGTCAACTGCCTAACTTGGGCAATTTTTTTACTGGGAGCTCGTGGTATATGATAATGGAAATAATATTAATTGTACAAGAAGAATAACTCGTATCAAATAAATTGCACGCAAATGTATTGAACAGAATGTAAAGTATAATAGCTACAGTGTATTTTATTGCAATCAATTTATATACATAATCACTAAAATATCATAAAAAATTGATTTGAAATTAATGGATCTACGAAAAACTGAAGTTGCTATTTATTTATTGCATTGGCGTACACCTTGGCCTCAAATAATATTTGTTAGGCGTGTTTGCAATTTGTAGACTGGTGTAAGCACCGAGTAGTTAATTTCAATAACAGAGCTTTGAGTGTTTATCAACAATTTAGGTTGATGTTTTATAATGTTCGGCCTATATGGACTGCAAATTAGTAAACTCTCCACAGTTTACATTAGCAATAGTTGTGTGCAAGTATTCGCCAGACATAACTGAAACACATCGTGATTTATTACTTCTTTGTAAGTAGTTTAGTTATACTTTTCGTTTCCTTAGCAAAATACTTGTTGCGATTTATTTTTCTAAAATATATTGATAGAGTTATGATAAATAAAGGCAAAAGATATAGGTCTCGCGATTATGTAAAAATGTGTTACGAAAACATCGGGTCACGTTCTTTCACCGCGATCCATTCATAAAATCTTGCTATTATGAAATCGAATGGTTTTAAACAGGTCACGAATGAAAACTATGAAACGCAGAGATTGTATTTTTATGACTATGGTTTTTTAATGTATTGATATTAATGTGAAATGGTTGTTCAGCATTGTAGTTTCAATTAAGATTAGGGCTTTTAATGGAAGTAGATAGAGACATTGTTTGGTAACACATTAGAGTGTACTTTATTTGCATATTAGACTTTCCTCACCTACCAAAAATATCCTAGGATGAGTAATTTATGCTCTCACTGACAATTTTTGTGATGCCAGTAACTCACTTAAAGGAAAATATTTTCATTTCCGGCTTTAATTGATTTCTTATGAGTTTATACAAACAAAACTCAATTTCCGCTCAAAATATCTAAATTTATACGAGAAAGACAGGAAGTAGCGGAAGTTTCATTTACCTTGCAAAAAGTTTAAATAAACAAGAGATGATTGATTCGATTACATAGTAATATTTGTTATCGAATCAAAGGTTGAATGTTAACGATTCGCCTTGGCCAAAATTTGCACAAATAAAGCTGCTACAATGGCAAGGACACTAACTCTGGATGTTTCATTTCAAATAAACATCATGACGTTAAACTACGATCTTCGCATTTATCAAAACTTAATACTACGCAATATGCTTTATTTTAAATATTTATTTAATTATCCTTACTACCCATGGGTGTCCTAAGAGGCGACTAAGAGTATGGATTTTTATGTGGTTTTTGGGCGATGCGGTTGGAAAACAAAACCAATGATAATTTAAATCTTTTTGTTCATGAAAACCTCATGTGGGGATTATTACTAATAAATAAAGGAAAGAAAAACCTCGACCCGCCTGTGTCGAGGTTTTTCTTTCCTTTATTTATTCTTTATTTATTAGTAAAACCAATGATACTTTATTTCTACCATCTAAACCTCTATCAACTTGCAAATGTAGCTGAAGAGTTTTTGGCTCTGCAGCTTTGGTTACACCTTTTTGGGATTTATGGCCGTGAGTATATGTATGTATGTATGTTTGATTTTAACTATTGATAAAATTATCCCAAATGCATTCTTAGAGTTCCCTTTAAGATTGTGTTTTCTTCTCCATGCGTAATTTTGTTCTATATTGACTTTCACTGTCATATCTATATTTATGGTTGATCTTTGCAACATAGATTCAATGATTTCATTCTTCGGTTGTATGTTGCAACTCGACCCGAAACAGGTCAATGCTCAAAAGAACTTTATGATCTGATGTATTTAGAAAACTGGCGACAGCGTTACTATCATTGCGAAACAAAATTTACTCTGGCTTTATTTACTATGAGGATAATCTCGAAAGACTTTGTTTTTCCTTTGCGAATGTTCTGATATTTTATTATAGTAACTGCATAAGGTTTTAGAAATATGTCTCCCTCTTGTCATAGAATGCAATAAAAAATTAGTAACTGAGAATTGAATTTGATTTAAACCGCACAATACTAACTACTATAAACCTGAAAAATAAGTCAAAGCTTGGGAATAAGAAATTTCTCAGATAGTTTTGGAAGTTTAGTGGGGACAAGGATATTTTATAGAATTTTATGGAACTAAATTAAAGTTAATATGAATTTATTCCCCGTTGCAGTTCAAAAGATTAAAACAAATGTACTTGTACTATAAAATAACAGTGTGGAAAACTGGCCCCTGAAGTAGGTAACCTGTGGTGCACATACGCAAATTTAAGGCTAAAGAAACTATTCAGATATTTCTAACATCATCTCATCATGATATTACTATGTATCTGAAACTCTAACTATCTCTTTGAGATACTATATATTTTATTTAAAATTGGTTTTCCTTTTTCTATTAATTACTTTTAAAATTTATTACTCTTTTTCCTTTATCATATTTAAAAATAAATTTATTAGACATGAAGAAAGCTTTGGTCATTAGAAAACAAGTTAATGCGTAAACATTTCTCATACATGATATTTATGGTTCGTAAATGTCGATAAATGAGGTTCAATGGATTTATATTTTCTACAGTCGGAACAGTGTTTTACCGTATTCTAATACAAATAAATACAAGGAACTTATGTTATGGGTTCCTTGAATACCAAGAAGAGTGTGGCAATTATGAATAGTGTAATACGTGCTTTTGCTTAAAATTTAGCAGAAGTAAGCTCTTCTGCAATAAGAAAATAACCTGAAAAATAATCATTGGTGTTTTGCATTCACTTCACTTTGGTACCATTTACACATTTAGGTGTTATAACGTTACACATTCTAAATAATATAGTTATAGATTTTTTAGGAATTTCGTAAGTAAGTGTGATAAGTACCTTTTTTTATTTCTAGCATAATAGATATATTACAAAACGTCGGTTTAACAACTTACATCAATTGTTACATTCATAATAATCTTTATGAGGGTTTCGAACCATTTTCCCGCTTTTAGCTTTACATAATTACTAATACTACATAACTATTAATAATAAACTCACTTTCACGAAAAATAATAGAAGACAGGTTTTTAATTGCATCACCAATCAATAACTAACAAAACCCCGCAGTCATCTCCGTCGCGTCGTGCCATTATTGTTTATTATGATAATTATATTAATATTTTGTTTTGGGTTTATGTATTATGAATGAGACCGTATGTCATTTTATTGTCAGGTGCTAACTGAAAATCAGTGTTGTGAGGTTACACTCACAACGATACGCTGAGTTAGCAACCCTTTCGTTGCAAGACTTTTTAATTTTTATCTGGATTTACTGTACTTATTGTTTGTTTTTGTGTTTAAGTGTTGTAAGTATGTATGCAACGAATAAATATTTTCTTTTCTTTTTTTTCCATTTATGGGAACAGATCAGATAATGCCATTCTAATAAATAAAGGATAAATAAAATAAATAAATAACATGAGGTTTTCATGAACAAAAAGCATTCTAATTAATGCCATTCTTATTCAACAATCCGAGGTTACAAAAAATACTACGAACGAAAGTTGAATGAATTCAGAAAAAATACTGAAAATCGTTCCGCTTTCGAGTGGAGTAAAAGGTCATTTAAAGTCGCCCTTGGGTCATTGACCTGAGATGTTGGAACAACTAATTGAGGGTTATCACGAAATGGGCAACGCTGGACTCAAGGAGTTCAGAAGGCTTGATAAAGTGGTTATCAAGGGTTCGTTATTATCATAAGAAATTCGTTTTTTATTTACTTTTCTGATTATCAATGGAATAAAGTAAAAACTTAAAGTTTTAGATTTATTAATTGGCAAAATTCAAGCCGGTTTTTTCTCAAAGGGTATTTTTAAAACAATAAGTAATGAATATTTTATTTTATAATAAATAATAGTCTATTGATAGCAGATAATCTTAATAAAGAGCTTGCCACATTATTATTTTTTCAATTAAACTTATACGATTAGTCAATAGTAGTTGTAGCCGCGTGTGACTTATTTAAACTTTAAACACTTACCAGGCACGTGGTGGCTGGCAGGGGTGGCGTTCGAACTCTCGAGAGTTTATTGATGAATCACAGCACAGGCTTACACTTTTCACCATAGGTCCATAGATAAATGTGGTTCAGTCCTTTTTCATCCTTTGTTGGGGAATTAGACTTGATTCGGAATTTATTTGGTAACTTTTATACGAACGTGTGCCCTCACATCGGCGTGTTGAGAAAGAGAGACTAACTTGCGGAAACGGATGTAGTTGTAAGACGTCAGACGTCAATGTTGCCAGTTTCCCGCATCAACGAGGTAGTGTTAGATAAAATAAGCCACATGAAATAAATCTATTTCTAACGTGAATTAAAAAGTATGTAAACTATGTTTTGTTGTCTTGTGCACACCTAATAAAGAAAATTATAAACTAATTTGTTCCAGTACGGAGCATAAACCCGCTCACCTTAAAAGTATATAACTTTTAACAAAATAAAAGAAAATATAACCTAACCTATGACTATGATTTAAATATGTATAAAGTACTCTATTCAATAGGTAGCGGACACAGTTTAACCACTGGCCGCTTAAAAAATTTGTTGTTCATTTTGAGCGTAACCACACGGGTGACGTTGTCAGTCCCGGGATGGAGCGCGTGCACGCGAGCCAGCTTCCACTGCAGCGGCGGCAGGTGGTCGTCGCGTACAATAACAACAGTGCCTTCCCTAATAGAAGGGCCTCGGTATAATCTACAGCTGTTTTAATAAATGGTCGCGCGGGCCGTAGACGAGTAGCGGGGAGAGGTCCCATGCGCGGTTGCACTGGTGTCGGACGCGCGCTGAAGCAACGAACGCAGCGATGTATACGTTGCCGCACGATATCGCGACACGAGATTATCCAGTACTTTTGCGAGAGCAGGTACTGAACGGTCTGAGGTCCGGCATGTAGATAACACACATGAGCATCATCTATGATTAGGTTAGTTAATGTATGTTTCTTTGGTAAAATCATTTGATGTTTACTATCATAAGATAAGAGTGACTTATGAATCCTACCACCGACTCGTAACAAACCGTCACTATGAAGAAATGGTGTAATACGCCTTAATGATTGAGAAGGCAAATTCCCTTTTGAAATCTTATTTATATCTTCGGTAAAAACCGATTGTTGCACTAAAAGAACGAGTTTTTTCAAGGATTCATTATATTCTGGAACCGTTATATAATCTGAGTGGTGGTTAGTTAAATGTTTGCATTTTTTGTAGAAACGAATTATCCAAGCGGTGATTCGTACTAATTTACCTAGCGAAGAATAACGCTGTATAATCTCAATATCTGTATTAATCGTCGTAGACGCGTTTGATGAAACAATACGCTTCTCTTCATTGGTATCAAATTGATCATTGAAAGACGGCCATGCATGAGAAGGTCGTTGTAACCAAGCTGGGCCGTGATACCACAGGGGGTGTGCGCTTAGCGCGTGGGGCAGTGCACCGCGCGAGGCCACGTCCGCGGGGTTGTCAGCAGAACGGACATGGCGCCAACGAGATGCGGGCACAACAGACAAGATATCACTGGTGCGGTTGGAGACGAAGGTCTTCCAAGTATGAGGTGGTTGGTGTAACCAAGCTAGCACGATCGACACATCAGACCATGCATACACGTTATCCATATCGACCCGATTGTCGTAGATTGAAATAACTTTGTCTATTAATTTTGATAATAATAAGGCAGCCATTAATTCAAGGCGGGGTATTGTTAGACGAACCCGTAAAGGGGCCACACGAGTTTTAGCTATAACGAGGTAAGTACGAATTTCTCCGTCACTACTTGTTAAGCGAATATAAACACAACCGGCATACGCGGTTTCACTCGCGTCAGCGAATCCATGCACCTGTACGGTACAAGTATTATCTAAAATGTGACGCGGAAAAGAAATACATTTTATTATCGGTAGCTCTTGAATAAAAAGTCTCCATGAATTAATAATATCAATAGGTGGGGTTTCGTCCCAACCAATATTAGCTACCCATAGCAATTGAATTAAATGTTTTGCGTATAAGGTCAGAGGGGATAAAAATCCTAGCGGATCGTAAATCCTAGCTATTTCAGAAAGGATTGCCCGTTTAGTGTATTTTTCAGAATTGACCTGAACATTAAACTTAAAACAATCAGTTCGCGGATCCCAATGTAACCCTAGGACTTTAGTGTGTGTATCCTTCTCGAGGTGCGCAACGGAGACGGTTTCCTGCCGCCCACCATGAGGAGATGACGACTCAACCGCGGCAAGTATCGCCGGCGAGTTGCTGTGCCACTTTCTTAATTCAAACCCAGCCGAGGAGCAAATACCAATAAGCTCACGCTGTAACGCTAGGGCATCGGACTCGGAATTGGCCCCCGCGACCACGTCATCTACAAATATAGATTCCAAGAGTACAGGTGCAGCCAACGGGAACCGGTGACTTTCATCATGAGCTAACTGTTGAATAGTACGCAGAGCGAGGAACGGGAACGAGCTAACTCCGAAGGTCACTGTACGAAGACGAAAATCCTGTACAGGTTCCGCAGGTGAACTCCGCCAGAGGATACGTTGGTAATCCAGATGATCTTTACACATACCTATATTTCTATACATTTGTTTACAATCTGATGTGAACCCTATGAGATGAATACGAAACTTAAGAAGGATATCCACAATGTCGGGATGAAGCTTGGGTCCAGTGAGTAGCACTTGATTCAGGGATACTCCGTTGGATGATTTACACCCTGCATCAAATACTACGCGGGTACGTGTGGTCTCACTGGACTCTTTAACCACGCAGTGGTGCGGAATATAATAGTGTGCGCCCAGGGCGGCATCACTAGTCACGGGCTCCATGTGGTTTAAATCTAAATATTCTTGGATACACGCGTGGTAGTCACGTTTGAGGGTTGGATTACGTTCGAGTCTATACTCGAGCTTATGAAGTCTCGCGAGGGCTGTCTGCCGCGACTCGCCGAGTGGCGGAGCATCGGGTTTAAACGGAAGAGAAACGACGTAGCGGCCGGTAATACCATCGCGAGTATGCGTCCTTTGAAAAAGGGATTCACATAATTCTTCATCAGGAGTGTAACTCCGTTTCTCAGGAAGGGACTCCAGCTCCCAGAACCTTTGCAAATTGTCATTGTCGAATGAGCTAAAACACACATGGGGTGGAGTCGAAACCACGGGATCTAAGTTTAATTTACCCAATAATAAATAACCGAATACACTGTTTACAGCGATCGGAGAACCAGGCAAACCGGAAACGATATTACCTAATAACACATGGGATAGTATATCCGCTCCTAACAACATTTCCACGGGTTGTGGAGTACGAAAATCGGGGTCAGCTAAGGTCAAATTGGTTAAATGTGTCCACCCTTTCTGGGGAAGTGGTACGCTCGGCATGTAAGACATCAACTTTGGTAGAATTAAAGCTTCTACTGAAAGACTGCATTTCCATAAGTTTTGCACGTTCGATGTGCAAAGCCTTAATTGCAAAGTTGAATTTAAAACTTGCTATTGTATGAAGTAGAGTTGAAGTTATTTTATACTCTATAATATTAATATTATCGAATGATCGAACTAATACTCTTCCTCAGACTTCAAAAGTAATAGGATACGAACACAGTCTTTGCCACGTGAAATTAAAAATACCAGATAATAATAAATTCTTTATTAAGGTATAAAGCCTATTTAAATAAATATTTTAATGTTTGTAGTTCAATAGCAATTGTTATCAGTTTCAACGAAAGGTTTTGAAAACGTGCTTTTAAGAACGTGATTAGTTATTGAATAGCTTGGATCTGTTTTGTTTATAAACACTAAGCTACTCACGTTGCCACTGGATGTTATTGGCTGGCTATATAAAGAATACATTTATTGTGACAAAAAAACATGCACATATTAAAAAAATAATTGGTGTGACGTCTATAAATTTCTGACTTTAATCATTAAGTTTTTTGCGCAGTTCACTGAGTTACATGTATATAAGATACATATGTACCCATTACACAGCGGTTCCTAAAGTAGGCTAAGCCTGTGTCTTTGGAAACCAGGTTGTTTTTACATTTACGACCAATTTCATATTATATAATAAAATAACAGAAGGGCGTGAGTTTTCAAAGAAGAACATTCACGCCGAATATCCCCAAAGGGGATGGCAGAGGTAGTTATACTTATGAACATCACGTGACATTTTCACCTGGTGTTCAGAGTACCCACGTTTTGCTTGGACAGTGAACGAACTCACGTGATAGGTGGCAGACCTATCGCCGTTTTGTACGGAAACACTGTCACATGACTAAATACAACTCAGCCAGGTGGGTTTCCTAACGATATCCTCCCACACCGTTAACAACCATAATAAATTAACCAAACATATGTCTTTATTGACAAATTGATGTAGGCCCGACACGAGATTAGCACACAAGTCGTCCATACGATAAGCGGTGTTCTACCCACTGATCTATTATATTGTTGTTAATATTTATTAATATATATATATTTTGTTGATAAAAAAAATAATCGTAATTTAATTGTCAATTTCCTAAAGGTCTCCTAGTAGCACATAAATTACCACGGTTCAAAAAACATTTACTTACATGCTTTCCTGTTCAATCTACGCCTGGGACATGCTCTGTCGTCTTGCGGTAGTCGGTAGTCCTCTCTGGTCACACAAATTATCGCGGCAAACCAATCTATATAATAAAGAAATCTCAGTAAGGACCCATAGGCTTGGCTAGTTTTTGCAGAATGGTTTTGGCGGGTTTTGTATTTCGATTGTGACATCGCTCCTCCAAAACGGCTCAAACGATCTCTATCGAACTTTGCATGATGGTCATACGCATCGAGTACCAGTTCGTGTCGGAGAATCATCTCGAAAAAACGTTACTGAGTGAGACTTAATGAGTTTTCAATTATATTTACAAGTAGGAAAACTTAGTTAGAATTAACGTCGACTGTGATGACTAATTTTCCTCATATATTAATGTACTGTTATTGACCCGTTTTGCATAGATACTGAAAATTTTAATTATCTTTAAATTAATACGTTTGATGCCTTGAAATAATGGAATAATTACTTCAAATACAGCATTAATTTGTGTAATTGAAGTCAGGATAAGGGAACCATCTATAATGAGGAATCCCTGGAAGCTATTATTTAAGGCAAAACGGCTATAGATGAAAGGAAGAGTGCGTTCAACCCTGTTGAGTAACAAATATCGGATTTTATAATGAATATTACAAATTATATTTTGTAATTATGTAACAAATCACTCGTTAATTAAGGATTCGAAATACCTATATAAGATTATCCTTCATTTATGTTATACGTTTAAGAAATAATATGGGCACATTACTTTGTCTCCAAATATAAATTGATTTTAGTAAAACGCGTCATGTTTACTTTAGTATCCGTGATTTTTCAGCTACTTTGACTTCTGTGAAGTAAGTACAAGACGCTTAACTTTACTCAGGGCTATGAACCTTTTGTTTTAACTCAATGTGAAAACGATTTTTAACAGATCTTACATTGGTTTTAGTTATACTATACTATATAGTGACTGTGACTCAATATTTATTTATCAGTTAGTAAGTTCTTTGTAAAAATGAATTATCGGAAGTCATGTAAGAATAACCTTAAAGTTCAAGATTTAAAAATAGTAATAAAATTTTACGTAACTTTTTAGATAAGAAATTATTTAAATGAACTTACCACCAAAGACCAAAAAGTTAAAAATAAACTGTTCTCAATTTTTCATCGGAAAATTTATTTAGTGTTACTATTACGCTACGCCTACAAAAACCTACAATTTATTTTATTAGAACATACATACATACATATACTCACGGCTATAAATCCCAAGATGGGGTAGCCAGAGCTAAGGAATTAGAAATCCTCAGCCACTTTAGGAAAGTTAAGAGGGGAAAAGATGGTAAAATAAAGGTTGTTGGTGATGGGTCTCCAACCGCATCGCCCAAAAATTTTTTAAAAGCCCCAATACCGTTAGTCGCCTCTTACGTACACCCACCGGAAGAATAGGGGTAGTGCTATTCTAAGCCGACACTACTCAGCTGATATTGAGCCGCAAACAATAAAAGAATTCGCTAAACAATGTAAAAGAATCTCACAATAAAAGAAAGTCCAAGGAATGCGTTGAAATGATACACTCGATTCTAAAATTATTTCGCATTTTTAATAATCACAGCGAACAGGAAACATTCTGGGTCGCATTCTTGTTTCATCACACGTGGTGACTGTTCATCAGACTTTTACATACCTTTTCATTGATATATTTGTTTTTAATGAACTCGACAAAACATGGCCCGTAAAAAGTGAGTGTTGAAGTTTGTTGGCGCCACCGAACCAGGGGTGAATGACTCCTGAACAAATTGGAGAGGGTGAACCTCTTTCAGTGAAATTTAAATTTGTCGTTTAGAAGCTGTGCAATTAATCAAGCCCTCCCGGAGACGTCAAATTAATTACTCGTCAATCTTTTTCATTTCTTATCTTTTGTTCTAATCTTGTTACAATTCTCCACTCATTCAATAATGTTTTTTTGTAGGAGCTGTACAATTGAAATTCGATTTTATTATTTTAGATTTATGTGGTTGCAAGGTGTAAGTAATGACACATAACATAACATATACTCACGGCTATAAATCTCTGAAAGGGTTAGCCAGAGCTAGGAAATTAGAAATTCCTCAGCCACTTTTGGAGATTGCGTGGGTAAAGGTGGTGAAATATAGGTTTTTTGTGATGGGTCTCCAACCGCATCGCCCAAAAATCCCTTAAAGCCCCAATACCGTTAGTCGCCTCTTACGTACCCCCACCGGAAGAAATGGGGTAGTGCTATTCTAAGCCGACACTATACAGCCGATAATATAATTAAAGAATATAAGAATAATATAGAATGACACGATTATATACTTAAAGTTATAAAAGACGTTTTCCTATACGATTATAGGAAACTTCGCCAAATCATTTGACCATGCATACACTTTATTTCATTTTATTCAGAGCTTTGGAAAAAGGAAAATCCAATAGTTTTTTCCTTAAAATATTAGTCATATACAAATACCTCATGAATTGCTTATGACTATCAAGCCTTTAAAAGCATATCCATTATTGATTCGAACCCGCGACCTCGGGTATACGCCCCCGTCACTCTTGCCAATTGAGCTACCGTGTCATTTATTTATTTCCTTTCCTTTATTTATTCTTTATTTATTAGTAATAATCCCCACATGAGGTTTTCATGAACAAAAAGATTAAAAAAGCATAACCATTATGTTACAACACGGTTAATAAATGGAGCGTTTTAATTTAATCAGTGGTTGGGCAATTTCAGACTTATCACCAATGATACTTTGTTTTTACTGTCTTCTCCCCAAACCACTTCCAAAATTTTCTGAGGAAATTTTTCAAGTTCAATCTTTGGCTACCCGTTTAGAGTTTTATTGCCCTGAGTAAATAAAAACAATATATAAATCACAGTTTCATCACTAAGCCCGTTAAACGACTTCTATTTTTGTAATTCAAATCATAAACACAATCTGAGTACTCACTAGGCTTACTACAGCTCCGTCTTACTATCAATCAAAACATGTGAATCATACAGCGTATTTATTTAAACTATTGACCTCAAAACGGAAATAAACACACTGTAATTCCATTTGATGAACCTGACAGATAAAAGCTCCTGTAAACAGATCAGAAGTACATACTTTAACTAGGCCATATTTTCCTGGTAATCAATAAAGTTGTTATTATCAAGTTACATATACTCACCATCGTAAATCTCGAAAAGGGGTAGCCAGAGCTTCAGAGCTATAAATTCCTTGGCACATTTGGAAGTAGGGACAAGATGGTGGAAATAAATTATCGTTGGTGATGGGTCTCCAACCACATCGCCCAAATACCACTTACAAAGCCCCATACCCTTAGTCGCCTCTTACGATCATCCATAGGAAGACATGGGGTAGTGACATTCTAAGCCGGCACTACACAGCAAATTATCCAGTTCTTATTAGTAAAAAAGATATTGCACTTGATCCAGACGTTTCTAGGCCAACCGGAAGGCCGATCAAGATCCGATTTGATAGTTTTTCTTTTAGCTCGAAATTGTTTTTATTTTATTTGTTTGGAGCAATTAAAATGTGACTTTGATGTGGAGCATCTTTACGGTTTATTAGAATATTCAAGTTCATAGTACTTACGTTAGTTTTTACCTTGCTAAAGTTTAAAGGTTAAACAAATATATCTAGTTACACTAGATTTAAAAATAATACTTTGGGCACACAATTGGGATTTTTTGGGTGATATCAAATTTTAAACCTATGTTGATGGCAATAAACTTATCAGAGTTGTTAGAAGAGACTGGCTATTAAAGACACATTAGGACATATAAAATATTTATGCTTGTAGACAAAGCTTACCTAAAGACGATTGTAAGTCTCTGCTTACCCCAATGTGACCTAACTATCTTGCAAATATGTTTGTATGTAGTGGTAATGAAACACAATTTTATGTTGTAGGTCCTTGGTTGATAAAAACTAATGTTCAGTATACATTTTATACTTATAGAGACTATATAATGGATTTTTGAGCGATGCGTTTGGAGACCCATCACCAACAACCCTGTTTTACCATCTTTTCCCCACTTCCAAAAGTGGCTGGGGATTTTCTAATTCTTTAGCTCTGGCTATCCCTTCTAGGGATTTATAGCCGTGAGTATATGTATGTATGTGTATATATTTTGAAAACCCCATGGAAAACTAATTAATAGTACATAGTTTCACATATCTACCTGATTGTGTAGGTCAATGACCGATCTGTGGCAATTTCATTAACGTTGAGGAAAAGCACTAATGAAATTCGTCGTCATCAATAAACATCCTCCAGCCCGTCACTTATTCCGGCAAAGATTTATTATCATCCATCTAAACTAAATGAGTAACTACATTCAACAGTATTCATTTCAATTACAATAATGATATAGAATGTGACTCATTGTGATTGTTCATTTTACAACTGAAATAAAATTGAAAATAAGAAGGGATTTAAAAATTGAGATGGTTTGGGCACATAGAGAGGATGGATGACGAGTGATGATAAATTAGATGATGAGTGTTAAAATGTTTTTTTTTACCTTTTACCCTCATCAACAAAAAAAAATGTTAAGCAAGTTTTTTATTTCTTTTCGTTTTACCATCCGTCCTACTCATAAGTTTAATTCCGATAAAACATAGCAGCATGATTATCCAATAGGGTAGTGGATCATATATTTTAGGTTGTTCTTTGCTTGAGATTTAGAAATGCATTTCCAGCAGAGATTTATTTGATGCCGCATAGTTTCGAGGGAAATGTGCTCCATATTATTATTATTACCTATGGGTATCCTACAAGATGACTAATGGTGAATTTACAACTACTCAGAAATCGACATATCACTTATTAGCTCCATTTACACCCCACATCTGAACAGCCGTTGAACATTCTTTATACGTTAGTGGGTACAAGTTAACAGCCAGTAATATAAGATTGTCTATAATATTAAAGAAATCTCAGTAAGGAACCATAGGCTTGGCACGACTTAGTCAAGATTTCTTATTTTTTAAAGATAAACTAGCAGCTCCATCGAGACTTGGCTAGTTTTTGCAGAATGGTTTGGTGGGTTTAGTATTTCGATTGAGACATCGCTCATTCAAAACGGCTCAAACGATCTCTATCGAACTGTGCATGATGGTCATACGCATCGAGTACCAGTTCGTGTCGGAGAGTTATCTCGAAAAAACGTTACCATTGAGGAATAATTACCCATAAAAATTCCCATGTAAACAAAACAAAGCTATTATGCGCGCACTGAATCGATGAAAACCAAAAAGATTCGGAAATCTCAATGAAAATGTTTAAGAGAAACCACGTTTGGTTTGGTCCGGCTTCGCTCCAATCGTTCGTTTCAGCATGCAAAGCTTCAATGCCAATCTAGTTATACTATCGTATTGCCTACCAATTTCCAAAGGTGGCTTACAATTTGTTTTGACCTCGAAACTATAGCTTAGCCTTAAATATTTATATTATTTTATATTTTCATACAATTCTATCGTTCCTAGTATTCAACACCTCATCATTACTTTGGATCCAATTATACACGTTGTCGAGACGCTAGACATATTAAGATGTACTACATTGTCATTTCCCTGTTAGGATTAATAACGTGCTATTCTAAGCTGTGAAGTGTCGGCTTAGAAAAGCACTACCCCATTTCTGTCGGTGGGTGTACGTAAGAGACGACTAACGGAATAGGGGCTTTTGAGGGATTTCTGGGCGATGCGGTTGGAGACCCATCACCAACAACCTTTATTTTATCATCTTTTCCCCACTCAACTTTCCAAAAGTGGCTGAGGAATTTCGAATTCCTTAGCTCTGGCTACCCCTTCTGGAGATTTATAGCCGTGAGTATATGCATGTTTGTATGTATTAATAACAAGTTAAGTTAGTAATGTAGTAAGCGCTTATAAAACAATGCCCCTGTTTGTAGGCGACAGAAGTACACGTCTGAGGAATCCTTTGAAACTTTAATAGCTTAATCATATTACCGTGTAGTCTAGAGTTCCTTTGTTCTTCCTTGCTTTATTATTTCCTAAGTAGCCTCTTTGCAATATCATGTTTCTGTTTTGCTTTAAAAATAGCTGTTAAGTGTGGGTTGAGAGTGGTGCTTCTCTTTGTAAACTTCGTTTTACCCACAAAGGGTATGATATGAGTTTAAACTTTATTCTTTTGTGTCTGTTAAGGTAGAAATCTAATGATATTAAAGCAGGAGATTTTAACCTATTTTAGTACTTATACATAGATACATACATATACTCACAGCCATAAATACCTAGAAGGGGTAGCCAGAGCTAAGGAATTTGAAATTCCTCAGCCACTTTTGGAAGGTTGAGTGGGGAAAGGATGGTAAAATAAAGGTTGTTGGTGATAGGACTCCAACCGCATCGCCCAAAAATCCCTTGAAAGCCCTAATACCGTTAGTCGCCTCTTACGTACACCCACCGGAAGAAATGGGTTGCTATTCTAAGCCGACACTACACAGCAACTACTTAGCTACAAGTACTTACATAGTATGGTATCTCTGTAGTGCCGGGTTAGATTAGAATGTTAACCCATTTCTTCCGTGTGAGTGTCGTAAGAGTACTGGGCTTTTAAAGTGATTGTTAATTACTAACGAGTCTTTATTTTTTAAGAGTGGTTTCTGGTATACTCTCGGCCATAAATCCCAAAAAGGGGAAACCCTTCAGAGCTGGAAACTCCTAAGCCACATTTGGAAGTTGATAAGGGACAAGATGGTAGAAATAAAGTATCGTTGGTGATGGGTTTCCAACCGCATCGCCCCAAAACCACATACGAACGGCCCATGTGTAATTAAAATTCAAGGAACCAAACTCTGGCACCCCTTTCGGGATTTATAGCCGTGAGTGTGTTTATTAATATGTTTGTGTGTAGTGTTTGTTCCTTTCCATGAAATTTGCCTTTGTAAAATGTAAGCCTCCTGACAGTTAATAATTTTAGATTTACGAAGACCAGGCGTTTAGTCTCGATGGCGCGGCGGTCGACGGCGCCAGTGAGCAGTCCAAATCCCGGAAGCCAATTCGCCGATTGTGGTCTGGCTAAAGTAAACACTGCTGTATTAAAATACTTAATCACTGACACATTTATCGGCTCATCAAAAAGCACTAAGATTCTGAACACGTGAAAAGTTTCCTCTCATAACAAATCGTATCAACCGGAATATTCTGTCAATGAGTTCGGATAATTCCACGTGCGAATCCGCGAGATCTTTGCGAAATCAAAACAAATATGTTATTGGAAAGTTTCAAAATCTTCAGACTTGGCTAACGACTTTATTTAATGCAAATACATAAACAAATAAATAATATTTTATGCCAATTAGTGCCGTGACGTTGACCGAAATAGTATCTTTTCTTAGCTTTAGACGACAATATATAGAACTTCTCTTTAGACTGAACTTTAAACAAATAAGGAAAATCTGCCACACTCTCAGAATAACTAGGAAAATTTTGCTGTGTGGAGTTAGTTTTCTATTAAAACAATTTCAGGAGGTTGTAATCCTACTCCAATGGCAGGCCTACTTGTCAGTGCTATTTGTTTAGTTACATTATGCATCGTCTTGGTGCAATGGTATAATGCGCTCTCTGTTAATGCTATCAGTAATTAAAACAGGTAAAATACCTTGTCATTAAGGAGTGAAACAGTAGTAGTGCTTTCTTAAACCTATTTTATATCGATAATTTTTATTTTTTAAGATCACTCCTACAGTACGGAAATTTTAATTTTTCCTTAACCTGGATGAAATGGTGAAATAAAAGGACCATTGGCATCAGGCATAAATATACTATACTATACTATACTTTTGGTGTCTTACAGCTCCTGTAGTAATCCAAAAAACTAAACGCTTTACTTTTTGCAGAATTAGTAGGGAAGTTAAAACAAAACGATACAATCTTTATATTGGTTTTTTATCTTTTTCAACTTTAAACGTTAATATAGTTTGACATCATAGTACTCAACGCCTACGTAAGCCATAAAATATTAAACGAATTATGCCACCGACTACGTAAAAAGCAATATTTTGACAATCTTCTTTATATTTTAAATTATCTAAGACCCTGAAAGTAGAGCAAAGTCGTATAATGTATTAGGTTTCAGGCATCGAAACAAGATTTAGAAGATACAAAAATCATAAAAATTATTTTACGAGGGGATCACATATTATGTAGGAGTACGTTGTGGGTTAACAAAACAGTAGTAAAAAGAGACTTAAGGCGTAATCTAACAACGGTATAGAAGGTCTCGGTGGCTGCTTATCATGCATATATTTTAACTTCTACATACTTTTATTACTTTAGTCTAGAAAATGCCCCACGCCATTGTATGAAAACACTGTCACATGACTTTATAAGTCAGCCCTAAAGAGTTTCCCTACCATGTTTTTCATAACGTTCCGTCAACCTTAGTTAATAATTCACAATTTCCACACATCGCACTCTCATCCACATCCACATTTTCTAAAAGTTGATGTGTGTGAGTTTATATTAATTAAAATTGACACATGTCAATGATCACTCATCGTTTTCTGTTCAATTCTTTCAATATTCTCTACATTATGTGAAAACCACATGGCCGATTTATGCATAGTCATGTGCAGTATTTTCGTATGCTATACGAGGACCTAGTTGCTGGTCATGCCCTGCATGCAAAAGGAATATTCTGTGGAAAAACAATTAAATTTTACCGTAAATCTAACAGTTTTTCGCAAAACACTTAGAAACATTTAGTCAGAAGTAAAACATACATTAGAAATAAATTGTTATTTTCTGTTTCGGAAAACGCTTAAAAAATACGAATATGCACAAGATAATTTCATTCAATATATCATATTTCGTTACTGATTTGTTATTACTTAGAAATACATTTTATGATTGATATATAATACGCGGTATTTATATAAAAATACTGCGGCGCGGTGATTAAGAAACTGAAGAAATAATACGAGTAACACCTGCAGCAAATTGATCTTGCTAGGGTGAATTTCAATTGGGTTAGACTTCCAAGAATGAACTTTTCATGCGGCGCCAATCATTACATCATCTACTGCTCTCTCATTCATTTTGAGTATTATTTGTTTACTTCATATTTTCAACGATATTAGTGAACAAAGAACACATTTCCCATTTCTCGGGAAATTCTTTTATAACACGTTTTTATACCGATGTTATATTTCAAAACTCCACTAGTTTGAGAACTAAAGTTCAGCATTTGAAAATGTGATGTCATCACTTAGTGATGGAATCAGTAATACATCTTCTTCTTCTTTCTTTTCTTTATTGAATTTACGAGTATTACAAATAGGCTATGCTGTGTAGCTTAAACAGCACTACCATAATTCTTCCCGTGGGTGTCTGTAAGAAGCAGCTTACGGTATTGGGGCTTTTAAATTGATTTTTCGGCGATAAGGTTGAAGTCCCATCACCAAAACTCTTTGTTTTACAATTCTATCCTCACATAACCTCCGAAACTGACTGAAAAATTTATTATTCCAAAGTTCTGGCTAGCTTACTTCCTATTGTAATTATTAATAGCTAAGACAATTTGTATGCAAAGAAATGACAGTAATAATCGAAACTTACTTACATACATACATACATATTCTCACGCCGTTAGTTCCCATTGGGGAATGCAGAGACTCTCGATCGCCACTTTGTACGATCCTGGCACACCTCTCTTAATTAAACTTAATTTATTAAATATACATTATTAAGTAAACATTAAATGATAGTATAATTTTGAAATAATGTTTATACTTAATATGCGAAAAGACTCAATTTTAATAAAATATAATATAATTAGATGAAGTTTTTTTTAGTAAATGATTATCATCATTCATTTCGGAACATAATTCAACATTGCAAATTAGCAGTTGGCAAATTCGACGTATACATTGTAAGTTTATTTAGTAATGCAGTTAATTCTTACAAACCTAAGCCCGAACGAAAGTGCGTCATTTTTTATCAACGCACGAATATTTGTCAACCGAGTATTCATCGAATCTTTAATACAATATAACGCAGAAAAAAATACATACATACACACATACATATACTCACGGCCATAAATCCTAAAAAGGGATAGCCAGAGCTTTAGAGCTTAAATCTGTTCAGTCACATTTGGAAGTTGATAGGGAACAAGATGTTTGAAGTAAAGTATCGTTGGTGATGGGGCTCCAACCGCATCGGCTGGAATCGACTTATAAAATCCCATACCTTTTGTTGCCTCTTACGATCACCCATGAGAAGAAATGGGGTAGTGCTATCCTAAGCTGACAATACACAGCAGCCCGAGAGTATAAGTTAACACTCCGCGATACATTAGTTTACTCTGTTATGAAATACGAAGTCCCCTACAGAACTGTTGGACGTAAAACATACCCGTGATCTAATTATGAGGTCACGACCGGCCTTTTAAAAGGTAAGAGAATAATGATATCTGCTTACTATCAGCCTTTGTTATTATATAAAGTTACTTTTACTTGTATTAGAGACTCAACATCCATCATTTTTTATTCTACAATCTTCTTACATTACTGACAAAAAGTGGATTTGCCAAGACTACCCCTTTTATGTGATTTAAAATAGCATAAATAAAATTTCATTAGTCAATACACATTAATTAAATATACTCACGACTGTGAATCCCAAAAAGGGGTAGAATTGGAGAAAAATTGGTAGATAAAATAAAGGATGGCTCGTGATATGTTTCCAGCCACGTCGCCCAACAATCACTATAGAGCCCAAAAACCCTATGCCGCCACGTTCTAAGCCGATGTCATCATCTTTTCATTAAAATAATTCCAAAAAGAGTAATAGTACTGTTTGTTTCACTTTTTAAATATAACATTGTGTCTTAGTGATGAACGTTTAAGGCGGTATGCTTACCTAGTATTAGTATTATTATATTTAAGATTATTGTAGTATATCGCTGTTGTTCATCCAAATAAATAAATAAATAAATAAATAGAATATCGAAAACCAAAGAGCAAAATAACCTGTTTTATTTAAAGATAAATGAACGCAATAAAAACGGTTGCGTAGTTTTTGCCTAACTTGACCTGAAGAATATCAATGTTTAATATACAGAAGGGCTTTTATTTTTTTTACATACACACATACACTCATGGCCATAACGCCTCAGCCTGATGCAGTGATGGGTATCCAACCACATCGCTCAAAAACCACTTAAACAAGCCCCATACCCCAATCGGGGTAGTGACATTCTAAGCGGTCCCCGCTATACGGCACAACGATATAATTTAATAATCAAAATAATTCGACTTTTTTGCTTACTATAATTAAAACAACTTTTGACTTTCGGATATTTTAATCGCGTGTTATTACATGTAAATCGCGTGTTATTAAAAACCATGTACCTAATAACACGCGATTAAAATATCCGAAAGTCAAAAGTAGTTTTAATTATAATGTGCAATCGTGAAAGTCTTAGAAAATACCATTTTTTGCTTACTGCTTACTCTTTCTGTAATTTAAATTACTTGATGCTTAATTATACTTATACTAACTACTACTAGACGAATTCTAAAACACATCTAGAGATATTGTAAACACTTATTAGTATGCATAAGATATACTTTATCAACAATTTCGTACGACCCCCTTAGTATAATCAGGCAAAATGTAAGGGCAATGTGCGGGCTCTATTCAAAGGTCAATAACACCTTCCGAAATTTCATTTAATTGCTACAAGTTTAGAACAGGACACTTTTAGATAAATATGAAACCGGAACGTGCCAAAGGTTTTAAACATTTATTGAAGGAGTATTAATATAAAAATATATTGTTTTATAAGAGTATATTTTTGTATTACAAGAGAGATATACTTGTTTTTCTCATATTATCTTTTCACCTTTCATATTGAATACTTTATTCAGGTAATTTAATTTATAATGCAACTCTAGCATTATTTAGTTTACTAAATATAAGACACATGACCAACGAATATTGTATGAAATCACTTACGTGATATTTGTCCGACGTTTCGGCACATCTTCTGGTGCCGTGGTTCGTTGGTCACTCCGGTTTTTTTTAATGATTGAATAATAATCCCGCGAGTGTTTATATAGTCTCTAAGACCAATGATCTCCTAATACTCCATTTAAAGTGAAAAATTACTAAGATCAATGCTGTGATATTAATATATTTGCAAGGTAAATAAACTTTATCTGAAGTTGTGCATTAGCCTAGATGCTGATGTAGCCATTATTATGATAATTGTTTATCATTGACTTGTTTTCAATGTTATCAATGTTGTGTTTAATAGATCGATTTTAGTGATATGAACACTCTTCAAAAACTATTAACTCCCATGACTACTCAAAGGCTGTATACGTATGAAGTATCAATATTTTTTTATTATTTAAAATAATCTGTAGCATATACCCCTCGAGCCTTAGTGCATGATTAAATGTATGCAGTGTTTATATTAAAAACTTATTTGAAATCAGGTCTCAATATTACTTAACACAACCGCTATTTCCTCGTACCTTCTAAAATAGTTAGCATGCAGGCTTGATTGTATATTGTATATAGGTCAGCCGAGAAAAACTTGGCTTTTAATGCAAGAAATTCAAATCAATGTTGTTCCCTTCAGCATGTGTGTAAATTTTGACACATATTTAAGTAATAGTGTATCTGAGGAGGTAGGTGATAAGTACGTACAGCAGTGCCCAATAGAACATTGTTTTTAATATAGAGTATTGTTAATTTTATCAAACTATATCAAATATATGGCGTGAGATATATATCTAAAGTAGTCAGGAACAATACATCAAGTAGAATAAAATTAACCAACACAAATAAAAAGGCTAAAGTGGGACGTGAAAAATGCTGTTCATTCCATCGCCGCTTTGGATAATTGATATCATCAATAAAAATGGGAGGTTGATGCCCTTCAGTCATTGCTTTATTTGAAAAACTTAACACATAGAATCAAATAAAAATATTTTTTGTTTAAATGGTACATATATACATACATACATATACTCACGGCTATGATCCCTAGAAGGGGTAGCCAGAGCTAAGGAATTAGTAATTCCTCAGCAACTTTTGGAAAAGTTGAGTGGGGAAAAGATGGTAAAATAAAGATTGTTGATGATGGGTGTCCAACCTTATCACCCAAAAATCCTTCAAAAGCCCCAAAGCCGTTAGTCGCCTCTTACGTACACCCACCGGCAGAAATGGGGTAGTGCTATTCTAAGCCGACACTACACAGCCCAGTTTAAATGGTGTACAATTTATAAATAGTGAGTTAATATTACTACCTTGATAGCTCAGTTGGAACACTGTAGTGTCTCATGCAGGAGACGCGAGTTAAAATCCTGAGTTGGGCCCTCACCAATATTTTTTTTCATAATTCATATGTGTCGTTAATTAATCAAAAAATTTTAGAGGTGAGCATTGTGAGGCAATTAGCATACCTCAGTCACTTGACTGTTTTTCGTACAAAGTAGCCATTATCTCACCATTATAGGTCCCCACCAAGGAGCTTGAGCCTACCCTGTACAGGATGATATGGCCTTAGTCCACCACGCTGGCCAAGTGTGGGTTGGCAGGCTAAAAACTACTACCTTGATAGCCGGGACTGATGTCTTCCGGAGCACGAAATCATCTTAATTTTCGGATAATCAGGTGTTTCGAGCCTGCAATATCCTTCCAAACTGGGTTCAATCTTACAAATTAAATTTGAGAGTTTACCCCCGGGGATTGAAACCTTGGCCTCCGTACTTGAAGCCAAGCGCTTAACCACGATACCATGGAGGCAGTCAAGTAGCCATTATCGGCTATAAATGCGTAAAAAAGGTAAGCCAGAATTACACTGCCAAGAGACACTAAAGAACTTCAAATTCCGAAACTCTGGCTACCCCTTTCTGAAACTTATATCCGTGAGTATGAGTATGCATGTCAATACACTTTAGGAAGTTTAGTGGGCAAAACTTTGTAAAATAAAGATTGTTGGCGCGCCAGCCCCAATACCCTTAGTCGCCTTTTAAGAAAACCCACGAGAAAGAATGGGTAGTGCTGTTATATTCAAAATTCACTAACAAAATTCGATTGCGTATAAAGTAATCATTTTGATATATTTAATATTTAGAATGTGCAGACCCTTAAAACAAAAGAAATCCTTGAAATATCCCGACATCATACAAAAAATATAGAAATCTTCCTTTTCTCACACTTAATCTATATTCCAAGAAACTTGGCTTTTTTTCGGTAATAATGGCAGACATTTAGAACTGAAAAAGACATCCGGGATAGCTTTTCCGAAGGTAAACACTCTCTCAAAGGCTATTGAACTTGTGTGCGTCTCATTTGTACTAGTCTTCCAACTTGGGTTCCCCAGAGCGTTGAACCTGCTCACTTGAATTAAAAGTTTAATTCTACAATGACTTCCTTTTATGTAATATACTTTTTTGGATAGTAAAAGTTAGTGATTATCTTTTAGTTTTCCGATAGTCTCAAAATATCAGTGTGCGCCTCTTCAAAATTTTAAATGCTTTTATTTAAAAACTAGCTTTTTGCCCGCGACTACGTCCGCGTTGAGTACATTTTTTGCATCCGGCTTACATCCAAAATACCAAAACACTATCTTAACTTCTCTTTTTTTATATTTATATTTCCGACACGGCGTTGTAATAGATATAAAGAACATTGAGACTTTTTAAGTGATAATTGGGCGATGCAGTTGGAGACCCATTTGTCTACCTTTTCCCCATTCAACTTTTAAAAGTGGATAAAGAATTACTATTGCTGAAGCTGTGGCTACCCTTTTTTGGGATTTATAGCCGTTAGTTTATACTCATGATTGATTGATGGATCAATTTCATATATTCCTTTTTGTAGTTGTTATACGCTATATACACATATGTGAGTCGCATCAAGTTTCAAATTTCTAGATACATAAATTTATAGATCAAAAATCTGTATACTATATTTCAATCCCTAAGGGGGTGAGTTCCAAAAAACCTTTTTAATTGTTCATAAGAATCATGAAACAAACCATTTTGTACCAAGTTTCTATGTTAAAAAATGAGAATATCTTTAGTAAGTATGGATAGTAGTTCGACGACCTGGTGCTGCCCCCTACACTGACTGTTGATGATGTGTGAGAGGTTGCAGCCAATCAGTCATGGGTCAATAGATGGCGGTACTAAATTAAAATTGAGATATGTGCTATTATAGACTAACTATGCATTCTGAGGCTTAAACAGAATATTAATTTATGCGTAAGTATAGCACAATATATCTATGAGAATATTAGTTTAAAAATAGTTAATAAAAAAGTTGTAAACATATTCTCAAACCTACCAAATGAATACGCAAAATTCATACAATATACTTTCAATTATCTTTATTCATACATATTCGCATAGTTGAATGTGAAAGAGAAGGAATAGTACTTCCTATTATTCTAAGCTAACACAAAAGCAAAAAAAAAACACAAAAAGATTGCGATGCCCGAGATTCAAACCTGGGTCTTCCGTTCGATTAGTATTAACCGAACGGTATACCACTACGCCACGAAGACGTTAGTGTTGCCTTAAAAATTTTGATAAGCTATATATCTAGTAGTCATACTATTGACAAACAATTAAATGGACATTTATTTTGATGCAAATGGATGAAACCCTTATTTTTTTCCGAAAAGACTGTTAGTGAAAGTCTGATAAAGTCGTTCGATGAAAAAATTAATCGTGTAAATATGGGTAGCCATATAAAAATTATGTTTTCTTTATGTTCCTGTAGGAACCCTTGCGAAATCCGGGATGAATGATATCATATATGTTGGCTAGGTGTATAAGCTACATTCATACCAAATTTGATCAAGATCCGTCTGGTAGAATTAACGTGACGTCAGGACATACAGACAGACATTTTCTTCAAAAAACGCAAGTTAGGGTAAATTTGTTTAGAATTAAAGCTTTGAGTAGTTTTTAAGTAGTGAGTTCAAGATGTTGTAGATTTATCGCTGTTTAAAAAGTTCTACGCAGTATTAGTTGGATTTACATAAATAAATATAATTTAATCATTCTTCTCTGTAATAAATGTATAAAGTGTCGAAATATGAAAATGCTCATAAAAGATTGTTAATTACACATCTGTTACTGATGTAAACAGAAGATTTAAAAAAAAAAATTGTAATATTTTTTTCAATTTGACTTCAAATCATCCTCCTTTTATTTAAAAAATCCTGTTGACATTTCGAGAAACATTACTTCTATTTATTTAATGCCAACCGATTCACTTGAAATCTGTAAAATTATAAAAAAATTGAAAAATACAGGAGCAACGGGTTACGATAATATCCCAACGTTCATACTGAAAAAATGCGCTGTACAGATTTCTATACCTCTTTGTCATATTATCAACTTATCACTAATGGAAGGGACCTTTCCGGAACGTTTAAAACTATCAGTTATTAAGCCATTACACAAATCCGGCGATAGAAAATTTTTAAAAAACTATAGACCTATCTCTCTTATTACGATTCTTTCAAAAGTTTTAGAGAAGGTTATGTACAAAAAAATTTATGCATTTTTAAACAAACACTGTACTTTAGTACCAAACCAATTTGGTTTTCGAAAAGGATCTTCTACAACACTGGCATGTTTTAGCCTAATAAAAAATATTACCGATTGCCTAAACACTAAAACTCCGGTAGTAGGGTTGTCATTAGATATGACCAAAGCCTTCGATTTTGTTTTTCACCCAAGACTATTGATAAAGCTTGAGAGACTTGGGATCCGAGGACCTGCGTATAAATGGATTGAGACATATCTGACAAATAGACAACAATGCGTAGAAATCTCGAAAATAAATGCTCATCATCTAAATACTCATAGTTCCGAGTATAAAATTGTTAAACATGGTGTGCCTCAGGGTAGCATTCTGGGGCCCCTACTATTTCTTATATATATTAATGATCTACCGGAAGCGACAAAACACAAATGTACTTTATATGCTGACGATACAACGGTAATTGTTAAATGTAGTAACCTAAATTCATTTGAAAATGACATTAATAAAACCCTAAATGACATGAATTGCTGGCTAATAAATAACAATCTGACCCTGAATAATTCAAAAACCGAATTTATTCAATTTAGGACACATAAAAGACCGACATTAAAATTAAACGTTAAAATTGGAAACGATCTTATTAGAGAAGTTTCATCAACAAAATTTTTGGGTTTTAATTTGGATTGCTTTTGTGATTGGAAAGTACATATAGATAATCTATGCATTAAATTAGATAAGTACCTATATGTTTTGTACAGGATCAAATACGTGGTATCAGATCAGGCGGCTCTTACATGCTATCATGGGTATGTTGCATCGGTTCTACGATATGGAATAATTTTATGGGGTAATTCGGTTGACGCGGATAAAGCATTCAAATTCCAAAAAAAATGTATGAGGATACTATGTTCCGCTGGCTATTTGGACAGTTGTATTCCTCTTTTCAAGAAACTACGAATACTTCCTCTCCCTTCTTTATATATATACGAACTTTTATTGTTTGTTTACAAAAACCCGTCATTGTTCGAATTAACACCACCAAAAACCAGACCACAGAGGGGCAATCATAACATTCAGTACAAATACTCTGCAGTAAAATGCTTGACTATATGTCGCAGGAATTCCTATGATATGGCCGTTAAACTGTATAATGCCATAAGTGACGATTTGAAACAGATGAATCTAATTAAATTCAAAACAAATCTGTTTAATTATCTTGTAACAAATTGCTTTTATAATGTGAATGATTTTTTCAACATATGTGACATTTAAAAATTATATTGACATGATATATTTTTAATGTGTAATTGTTTCCTTAATTTTAATTTCTTATTGTGTGTGTTTTTATTTTAATTGTATTGTAGTTATTATTTTTTCTTTTTTTGACATTTTAAATAACATTGATATTGTAATATAGTATGAATTTTTGGATTGACTAGATAGGACTATTAGGACATGAATATTTACACGCTTAATGGCAGAACAAGCTCAGGACATAATTTTAAATAAGAACTTGTTAAAACTCTTGTTTTCGTAAATAAAGCATTTTTATTTTATTATTTTTTTTATTTTTATTTAAATAGTTTTAGCATAAGCTCATCAACAGAGCTTAACCTCATTATGCATATTTTTATGAGAAATGCAGCTTTCAGACTTGAAATCTTAATTCTTATCACGAACACATGTTTGTACAGGTCATAGGCCGGCCTCCGAGGGTAACGATCGTTGGAATGAACTCCCATCACATCAAGTTGAAAGTGAGTTGATTAAACAGGAAACATTATGTCTGATATTTGTAATTGTGGATTGTGAAAGCGTTTTGAAATTTCGGATTTAAAAAATGAAGTGTATTATCTGCAAAGAATTCGTCTCACTAATCTTTGTCTTCGGATGAGGTATATTAGTGAAGGATATTTGATAAAAAACAGCCGTGATAGCCCAGTGGGTAGAACACTCGGTTATCGTGCAAACGACTAGTGTTCAAATCCTGGGTCGGGCCTACACCAATTTGTCTTTTCTAAAGACATATGTGTGGTTAATTTATCATGGTTGTTAACGGTGAGGGAAAACATCGTGAGGAAACCCACATGGCTGAGTTGTACTTAGTCATGTGACAGTGTATTCGTACAAAACGGCGATAGGCCTGCCCCCTATCACGTGAGTACACTGTCCATGCAAAACGTGGGTACTCTGAACACCAGGTGACAAAGTCACGAGATGTTCAGAAGTATTAGTACCTCTGCCAACCCCTTCGGGGATATTCGGCGTGAACGTTTATGTTATGTTATGTTATGATATTTGATAATACGTCAAAAAAATCAAAATAATACTCTTAATGTAGATTTTCCTCAAGATTTCAATAAGTGGGGTATGAACCGACAAAAAATTTGGAATGTGTTTCAGTGGTTGATAAGCGTTTCTTTTTTAATATTGCTTATCTATAAAATGTAACAACAGTGAACAAACTGTGATGCATGACTTTAAAGTTTCCTATTCTATTTTACCATTACAACCAATATAACCAAGCACTTAAAGGCTTGAGCCTACTTTGAATAGGGTAACGTGATTTAGACAAAGGCCATCAATGGCTTAGTACACACGAGTATATAAGAACCGTCGGCTGAACCTACCTCCGTTCATCAATCGAGAATTATGTTATTTTTTAACACACTTCAGAAGATGGATGATAGTAAATTGGAAAATGAGATTTGTAGAGATAATTTGGATAGTAATATCCGGCGACAACTCCGGAGGATACATTTGGTTCAAATAGAGTGTGCTCAAAAAGGCAGGCTTTGGTAGTATGAGGAATAAAGAGCATGTATGAAAATATTGAAGGATGTAAATGAGGAGAGGTTTGCCAGCATCGTAAAAAGTGGCGATCGATATTAGTGTATATGTATGTATGTATGTATGTTTAGCCTGAAATATCCTGAACAGACTGGAAGTTCAATTAGTGAGTGCTATTTTCTTATAGGTTATATTTTCTTGCTCAACATTAAGACTTATTTTTTTACATATACATTCATAGAATTTTGGTATGAAAGACAAGCATTAAAGCCTACAAAAGGAGAGCAAAGTTGAAAGTGCCGAATACACGCACTTTATAAATAGAAAGTTGAATGACTTTCCAAGCAGTGCTGCGAGGGCAAGGGACTACCCTGCGACCTACTTAATGGGAACCTTTACTCTTATTATGGTTCAACTTCTGAATGAAATTGTATGGTGTTTCTATACTACATTGTTATAAAAAAAGGCATCTATCAAACAAAATGTAGATGTTGACAATAAGTGGTTTCGATGATGTCCGCAGTAGGTTTCTCGGTGCAAACAGGCTCTTTCAAATTACTTAGTGATTGTACAAAATGTGATGATGGCCATTTTTATTTTGGTTATAAAAACAAAAAAACTTGGATATTTTTTAAAACATACATACATACATATACTCACGGCTGTAATTCCCTAGAAGGGGTAGCCAGAGCCAAGGAATTATAAATTCCTCAGCCACTTTTGGAAGTTGCGTGGGGAAAAGATGGTGAAATAAAGGTTTTTGGTGATGAGTCTCCAACCGCATCGCCCAAAAATCCCTTAAAAGCCCCAATACCGTTAGTCGCCTCTTACGATCACCTACGGGTAGAAATGGGGTAGTGTTATTCTAAGCCGACACTACACGGCACTGTTAAACATATAAGGAATAGGTAAGTAAATTTTTCTTTTATATTAAATAATAATATACAGATCTATTATAGAGTATATCTTCATCAAATTAAAGAATTAAGCCTCAGAGTTCGATCATAATACAACATTGAAGCATCTAATCATAAAATATCTAATAAGAGCGAGGTTTAGAGGATTGAGGGATTGTATAAAGTGGCCATACTAGTAGTGGTAGACTCGCCTCTTCCAACCCAAATGAGAACTAATGATTAGAGTATATGAAAGTCTGATAAGAATAGCATCACCTTGTTCGCTTTGCCGTGTAGTGTCGGCTTAGAATAACACTACCCCATTTCTACCCGTGGGTGATCGTAAGAGGCGACTAAGGGTATGGGGCTTCTTAAGTGATTTTTGGGCGATGTGGTTGGAGACCCGTCACCAAAAACATTTATTATTACTACCTTTTCCCCAATCAACTTCTAAAAGTGGCTTAGGAATTTCTCATTCCAAAGCTCTGGCTACCCCGTTAAGGGATTTATAGCCGTGAGTATATGTATGTATGTATGTTCGCTTTGATGAATTTATTTTTGATCTGTTTCATGTACTATTAGAATCCAGAAAAAAATTAGTTATTTATATTATTTTCTGTATATTAAATCATTAACGTGTGAAATAAACCAAAGGTCATTGAGCTTCCCATGAACTGTCACACGCCCTTACGTCTACGATTAATGTTGGGTGAAAGAAAGATCGTTGTGATTTATTTTTTATCGTCTGTAGCAAAAATAAAAGTATCTTTTTATTAGTAAAAGTATTTTTATACCCTTTTACCACTTACGATTTCATTATTACTTTGTTACTACTGTAGGGTATTATACCGAATTACAGTTGATACAACAGTTTTGTACCGATAGAAGTAACTACCCATGTTTTTACCTAGGAAAAGGAATGTTAAGATAGTTTGGGCTCAAAAAGAAGATGGATAATTGTAAATTGGTAAAAGAGTTTATAGAGCCAATGTGGAGGTAATGTTATTAGAAGACAGAGAACTCACTTGGACTAATGAGAAAGTGGACTCAAAATAGCTGGCTTCCGGAGTATGAAGAATAAAAGCACGTATGAAACGATTAGAAGCTAGAGAGGTTTACCAGGATCGTAAAAAGTGGCGACAAATAGTCTCTGTCTATCTTAATGGGAAATAATAACGTAGGTATATGTGCGGTAGTTTAGTAAGGTAATACTCGTACAGTGTAATGATAATCTATACTTATAATAAATCTGTAGACAGGTCAATTCTGTACATTAAATATATTTTCAAAGTTACTATCAGGGGGTGATTAGTGATCGATACTGATGCCAAAAATTCAATCAGTAAAATTTTTGTCTATCTGTCTGTCTGTCCGTCTGTCTGTCTGTCTGTCGGTTTGTATGTTCCCTATGGAAACAAAAACTACTCGACAAATTTTAACGAAACTTGGTAGAATTACTCTTCATACGGGCAGGTTAAAGTGTACTTTTCAGCAGAGTAGTGAAGGGGAATTTTGGGAAAACCGGGGAAGTTACTCCATTTTTTAAGCTTCCGTCGCGTCTGCAGCCTTAAAGGTTACAGTTAAATAAATATCATGTATCACAGAAATAATTTACATAAAATTGTCTAAAAAATATTTTTCAACAGCATATGTCTATCTTTTATGGTTGACTCACAATAACACAGCATACTGATTATATTTGTTTACTCTTTCGTTAATAGTTCTCTCATTCATCTCTCATTTAAAAAAAGGTTACATTATTACCTATTCAATAAAAAAAGAATCATAGAAATCGGTATAGAAACACCAAACTTATACATGTAATAAGCCATCGCGTCCTGTCGTCACACGTGAATACTAAATCATGCTAGTTTATTTTTTTGTAATGGTTGCGTGGGCAAAAAATAGCCGTGAGTATATGTATGATGTATGCAAAGTTTGTTACTCTGATTGTTTGTTTGTATGGGTTTATTTTCGGAGATACTAAACTGTTCATTAAAGCGCTTTCACAATCACAAGGCTAAACTATTTAGGAGTGCTATATGTGGCGCTAAATTTCCCGAAGGTTGAGCAGTGATTGAAGAAACCTCAGATATTTTTAAAACTACGCTACCCGTGCGAAGCTGGGCCGATCCACAAGTGATAAAATAATACCTCTTGATATGGTATAAAGTTTATTGATTAAATGACTTATTTGTAATAAAGAAATATGTTGATATATATATATATATATATATATATATATATATAAATTGATATATAAACGGCGATAGGCCTGCCCCCTATCACGTGAGTACACTGTCCATGCAAAACGTGGGTACTCTGAACACCAGGTGACAAAGTCACTTGATGTTCAGAAGTATTAGTACCTCTGCCAACCTCTTCGGGGATATTCGGCGTGAACGTTTATGTTATGTTTATGTTATGTTAAATATGTTGATACGATCGCTCGTCTAGATTTAGAGTAAGCAAAATGTGCGATTCCGCGGTAGAAACAGTACCTATGAAAAAATATGAGTAAATATTTTCTGTAGTCAAGAGCCCTTTCACACGCGTTATTTTATCGTTACTCTGTCAGTTAGAATGAGATAAAAGTTTATACTATGTAATTGCGAAAAAGATAGTATTTTATAACATGCGATATCTAGTTAAAAGGCGGCTTGAGCTAGCCATGCTGTGCTATAAAAATGCAATTGAAAATTTAAGTAACGCGCAAGAAGCTACGAGTTACCTAGCTACTACGCCGTAGTCGTATCTCTGCGATCCATCTACGAGTATTCTATTTTATTTGTAGCGGCCATAACGGACCCGAAGTGTAATAACCTTTGTTATCAATGCAGTTTATCAAAACTGCGGCGTACGGACCAAATTATAAGTCAGTACGAAACATAAGGCAGGTATATGTGTACGTAAATGTCATGAAAATGTTGAATTATTCTGTCATTTTGACTTTAACTATAAAAATATGATAGATTTATTTAGCTAATAATAAAAGTTATAAACTGTGTATACTATAGACTCATATATTAATAAGATATTATACATAAGGTATTGGGGCTTTTTATTGGATTTTTGGGCGATGCGGTTGGAGACCCATCACCAAAAACCTTTATTCTTACCATCTTTTCCCCACTCAACTTCCAAAAGTGGCTGAGGAATTTATAATTCCTTAGCTCTGGTTACCCCTTCTAGGGAAATATAGCCGTGAGTATATGTATGTATGTATTATACATAACATAAACGTTCACGCTAAATATCCCCGAAGGGGTTGGCAGAGGTACTAATACTTCTGAACATAAAAAAAAACCGTTTATTAACACACCAAAAATTACAGATACATAGTAAATTGATGATCCTTGCACTAGGCGGAGCCTGTATCGCAGGGATCGGTAAAACAAAAACTACCAAAAAAAGCTTTCCTACTTATTAATTGTTTACAAAAAGAGATCTTAGTAGTAAAATTGTACATTTTACTTAATTTTAAGATTGTTAGACTACAAAAGAAAAAAAACAATAATCCTATTAATATTATAAAGGCGAAAGTTTGTAAGTATGGATGTATGGATCTTTGTTACTCTTTCACGTAAAAACTACTGAATGGATTTGAATGAAACTTTATCACAATATAGCTTATACATCAGAATAACACATAGGCTATAGCTTATACATCAGAATAACACATAGGCTACAATTTTTGAGGTTTTATTAAATTAATTAAAAAAACGCCTTAAGCTTTGTCATAAGCAAATTTAACAGTACAAAGTCTGTCGGGTCAGCTAGTAATATAATAATAGAAAATAATAATAACTAACACAAAGAAACAAGGTAAAACAGTTATACATTATAATAACTGAGAGAAATGTGTGTTTGTGTGTGTGTGTGTATGACTGTGTGTGTGTGTATTAAAGAGCAGAATTATAGCAGATACCTTCTTTTTAAAATCCCAGTTACCATAAGATTTTAAGTCAGGAAATTTGGAAATTAATTTATTGTAAAAAAAAGGGGACAAAAAATGTCTTAATCGTTGGCCAAAACTTGTTATAAAAGAAGGTACAGGAATTCCAAATTTTCGTTTTTCCAACAGTTCTTTATAAAATGGACTTTGAGCTATATTACGGTGAGCATACAATACTGATTTGAAAATAAATACTTTGCGTACGGTTAGAACTTCTGAATCTGCGAATAAAAGTGATGTGGAATATCTGCAAGGTTTCCGGAGAAGGGTTTTTAGCACAGCCCTTTGGGCCCTTTCTAATATTATGAGGACTGAAACAGCACATCCACCCCAAACCAACCTTCCCTCAGTGACCTCTCGAAGAAGTTTCATAGCAAATATCAATTTTCGTACTCTAGAGGAAGTGATGCAGATATGCTCCTTAAAAATTAAATTTTCATCAATATTCATTCCTTGATATTTGACATTTTAGTTTTATTTATAGAAGCACATGTACATGGTTGTGTTGATGAATTGACATTTGAGCACATTACATCGTGGATTTTTACAGTGGTTAGGTTCGAAGGTGGGGCTGACGACTTAGTCTTGTGAAAACACAAAAAGTGCGTTTTTGATACGTTAAGGCTTAAGAGATTAAATTTCAGCCAGTTTGATATTTGCGAAGGACCTAGCTGTGCAGTTACTTGTGCATCCTCCCAAGAGTTCCCCTGAAAAATTATGGCAGTATCATCAGCGTAGCATACAATGTCTGCATTTAATACAACTTTAGAGCAAATGTCATTAATATATATTAAGAACAGTGTTGGCCCGAGTATACTAACTTGTGGTACGCCATAAGATACATCACCAAGAGAACTAATTGCACTACCAATCTTGGTACACTGTTACCGCCCGGTGAGATAGCTTGTAAACCAATTGATAGCTACTCCGCGCTTACCTAAAGTTTCCATTTTTTTAAGCAAGATCTTAATGGACACAGTGTCGAACGCCTTGGCCAGATCCAAGAACTTTGTCACTTGCATGGACAGTGTACTAACGTGACAGGTGGCAGGCCTATCGCCGTTTTGTACAAATACACAGTCACAAGACTAGTTAAACTCAGCCATGTGGGTTTCCTCACAATGTTTTCCCTCACCGTTAAGAACCATGATGAATTAACCACACATATGTCTTTAGAAAAGACAAATTTGTGTAGGCCCGACCCGGGATTTGAACTCTAGTCGCTTGCACGTTAACCGGTGTTCTACCCATTGAGCTGTCACGTCGAGGTAATAAGATATTCTTTTACCAAATTTTATTCAAAATATTTATTTTCAGCAAATCAATACCAACATGCAAGGGTCAAACTCAACACAGTGTCATACAAGTGAAACTTTAGAAAAAGAGGTGGTGTCCCATTTCAGGATTTGAACCCACTCCTCATTATATAAGTAACGTTTTCAAATGACGTAATAGAAAAGCGTTACGTAATATATAAGTCATTAAAAATTCAGGAGTTACTTGAAATCAGTTATGAAACTTTTTGTAGGTTTTATAAACTTTGTAGCCAATTCTCCAAAGTTTCAGTCGGCCAATTAAGTTGAAATAATTGATTCTTGGCTTGTAAAACTTAACTGATGTCATCGAAAACAATTTTAAATAAAATTAATAATCGGCACAACAATTTAGGTATTAAGTATTGTTGCAGTATATAAGTACTTGTGCATTCGATCGTCTTTTTTTATTTATTTAAAAAGGTGACAGAAGAGGAATTATTTTTCACAGATGTATTAGGTATGTCCGATTCAAATTGTCTATCACCATCATAATGGCAAAATTTGTAACCCATATTCGCCACAGTAGATTTAAATATTGCGTACCATTTAAAATGTAAGTAAACAGGATTGTAAGACATTTTTGTTCACAACAGTATTTAGATAAATCTGTGGATTATTATAACGAAATAAAATTCTAATATTCGGCAGCGCTTTTGAATATAAAAGGTATTTTTTAAGAATATAATATAAAATGTATAATATATACATCACAGACATCACTTATCGTAAGTAAATGCAATATAAGTACAATGCGTCTTGCGAAATGGCGCCCCTACTTGAAGTTCAAGCACCCGAGGTCAATGGCATTTCTTACGCTTTCAAGATACCTGATGGCTCATAAGCACATTGTCACAATTATTTTTTCAAAGGATATTTTTATCTTTTTCAAAAGGTTAATAGATAGTTATCTTATCATGTTTAAATATCTAACATTTTTACGGGCTACTTAGCTTATCATATTTGATTTTTTATTGTATCCAACCAGCGTAATGCAAAAAATAAAACGGTTTTCGCATAAATATAATATAACTTATAATAATTTATTGTTGTTTTGTAAATAGATAAAACTACTACAGGGTTTACTTACACATCAGACAAATTATATAAATATCCCATATTAAATATACCTCTTAAAAGTTTTTAAATTAATACATTAATATTAATTCATTGAACTAAAGCTGGATTGGCATCAATCATTACATGAAAGATTTGCATTATTGAAAATTACCTCTCTTACCAAAAAAAAACTTTGCATACCGAATTTCGGTATGCAAAGTTTTTTTTTGGTATTTATTAAATATTTTCATTCGATAGTAAACACGAAAATAAAAGACTAATTTGAATATTTTCCATTTAAAATAAGTAATTGCAAAGTTATGATTTTTTGAAGATTGTTCAACTTTTGTAATTAATGACGTCATCTATCGATAAAATCACGTAGCGACATGCAAATGAAACGAAATGTTTTATAAAAATGTTGCTGATTGCAAAACATATCACGAATTTGTGATGTCAAATGAAATTATTACGATATTATACTAAACAAACCTGTGATTTTCGATATTTTATTAATAAACTGCAAAACCGTTTGTCTTTGAAACAACATTGAAGGTCAAACACTGTTACAGTTTTTTGATAAAATAACAGTCATCTTAGCTTCAATTAATATAATTTCAAGAAAATATTGTTTATAACCATAATATCTCGAAATGGTTTTGTAATCAGCATCACTTTAGTAAAACTTTGCATACCGAATTGATAAACATTTAAATTAATTGTTGTGAATGTACATCTTGGTTACAGAAACAATCACGGTTATAAATTCGAAAAAGGGGTAAATAGAACTCCGGTATCAAAAATTCCATAGCTACTTTTGAAGAAACATCCATACATACATGTACTCACGGCCATAAATCCCAAAAAGGGGTAGCCCGAACTTCAGAGCTAGAAACTCCTCAGCCACATTTAAAAGTTGACCGGGGTCAAGATGGTAGAAACAAAGTATCGTTGGTGATGGGGCTCTAACCGCATCACTAAAAAACCACTTATAATAACCCAATAACCTTAAACGCCTCTTACGACACCCGTGACAGAAAAGGGTAGTGACATTAGAAATAAGACAATAGCTTTAAAACCCTCGATCCCCTAGTCACTTCGTACGACATCCTCATCGTGTATATGGAGTAGTACTGTACTAAGCAAACAAATTGTGAATAGAATTTTACGCTCACGTCCTACAAAACTTTTCTCCTTATGGAAGTGTATTTCAATGTATGCTTTTAATGGTAACTAAGTATAGTATTTAGCAACCGTGATAGCCCAGTGGGTAGAACACTCGGTTATCGTGCAAACGACTAGTGTTCAAATCCTAGGTCGGGCCTACACCAATTTGTCTTTTCTAAAGACATATGTGTGGTTAATTTATCATGCTTGTTAACGGTGAGGGAAAACATCGTGAGGAAACCCACATGGCTGAGTTGTACTTAGTCATGTGACAGTGTATTCGTACAAAACGGCGATAGGCCTGCCCCTAGTACACTGTCCATGCAAAACGTGGGTACTCTGAACACCAGGTGACAAAGTCACGTGATGTTCAGAAGTATTAGTACCTCTGCCAACCCCTTCAGGGATATTCGGCGTGAACGTTTATGTTATTTATATTATGTTATGTAAGTATATTTTTATTTTATTTCACATTCATGGTAATTCAAATTAATTTATAGCTCCAATGATCTCTCTTGAGTGGAATGTCAGTTGTCACCACGAGCACTCGATCCACGTACACCAATACAAACATCTTATAATGATAACTAAAGATCCATTGCATTTAAGTAAAATTGATTGAGAGGTGATCCATGAGAAGGCTGAATAAAGCAAAACTCATCATGCATCCCGAGATCTCCGATGGGCTTCAAATAATATGTTCCTAAAACAACGACAATCAGATCGATTTCATTATTGCAATCAAATAACTCACTATTTCTACAGAAAACTGACAAAAAATCTAGTATAGAAAATACGAGTATTCAGTCCAGGGTCAGTGAACCTTATATAAATAGACCTAGAGAGGATTCAAGTAATTGCTTAGATACTAATCAGATCCACGAACGAATTCTAAGTAAAGAAAAAGTAATTCCTTCCCCGAAAAGGCAAAGACGAAGTGTTTCAGCAAAAGTCAAGAAACTTCCCCGAAGAAAATATGAAGTACCAATTGAAAACGACCCGGAGAGACAAGATGGAGAATTTTGTACAATGATTTCTTAGTTCAAATTCCCTTTTTTAATCTCGGCTCGCTTCAACACGTTCTGATCTTGAAATGTTATTTAAGAATTCAGCAAATTCGTTAATATCATTAGGAATAAACTATGAAAAAATAACATGTTTCAGTTATGAGTGCAATCAAAAGATAATAAATAGTCAAATCGATTAGGGGTTACTTGTATCATCAGTGAAAGATTTTTAAGAAATATTTTGAAAGAAAGTGAATGAGATTAGAGTTAATGTCGATGATGATGATAATGAATGTAGAGGAAGAACTCGGAAGACACATTAAGGTGAGGTAGAAAATGAAATCAAAAAGGTATGCTCCCGAAGTCCGAAGAATAAAAGGACAGGTATGAAAATATTTAAGAATTTAAATGAAAGAAGTTTCCCACGATTGTACTAAATTGTAATCGATAGTCTCTGCCTACACTATTGTGTTGATTTTGTATTTTAGATTAGAATTTAAAATTTTATTTTTATTTACTACGCCACCTGCGAAACCCTGTTTACGCTTTAATGTCACATGCCTACCAGGTCCCCCACGATACAGGCTATGCCTAGTGTAGGGGACAACGACCTCTCCAATTGTAAAATTTCGTCACCTAATTACCAAATATCACCTAAAGGTACCTTTGTAATGTAAACTGTTGTTATTTTGGTTATTGCTGGTGTAAAAATAAATATTTTTCATTTTCATTTCATTTCACTAACAAGATTTGCGTGTACGTAAGTATGGAATGAGGGTGAATGTCGAACGAAAACAATGGGTTTTGAGAGAGCAGTAAATACTTGATGAAAAGGCTTGAATGGGAAAGCATGATGCTTGATTCTACTTTTTTGGTTAGTGTGTGACAAAAAATAATGGCAGTGACTAAATGTAAATGTAGAGATAAAGTCCCTCAGAGAAAATGAAATTAATAGTATCTGCCTATTTGTATGGGAATGAATAGCTTGAAAATATGTATTTGTGATAGTTAACGACTCTGATAGCATTGACAAGTGAAATCGATAGTAATACGTCAATGAGCAATTAAGAAGCCATAATAACTGTGATTGAGTAGTTTCCAGACGAAGGGTGACTGGGGGCGCGACTATGACGTCATGCACTATGATATCAGGCAAGGGCGGCTTTTGATAAAATATACATACATACATACATACATATACTCACGCCATTAGTTCCCATCGGGGTAGGCAGAAACTATTGATCGCCACTTCGCACGATCCTGACAAACCTCTCTAGCTTCGTTTACATCCATCAATCTTTTCATATATGCTCTTTTATTCTTCATACTTCGGACGCCAGCCTTTGATAAAATAAAAATAATTGATAAAATATAAATCTATACTAAAATACCCAATAAAATTTAAAAATTATTTTTGTGTTGGATAGTCCATTTATTGAGGAAGGTTTTAGGCTATATATCATCACGCTGCGACTAACAGGAGCAAACTATCAGCGAATAATGTTACAAAAACGGGGATAATTCTTCATACTAAGGCTTCCATTGTGTGCGCTGCGTAAACGGTTTAAGTTACCCAAAAAAATGTATTAAAGAATTATTTCTCTTTATATGATCTGAAAAAATGCCCGCGACAGTATATTTCTAACTTTTAAGTTTCACTTACTATAACCATTTTTATCTTCTATCTATACTATAATAAGACTGTAACGAGGTCAAAACTGTACATTGAAGAAAAAAAAAAAACCGGTGGAATATGTTTTATTTTCGATACTGAAGCCAAATTTGCTATTTTTGAAAAAAATGTCTGTCTGTCTGTCTGTCTGTCTGTCTGTCTGTATGTCCGTTCATCACGTTAATTCTACCGGACCGATCTTGATCAAATTTGGCATGAATGTAGGTTATACACCTAGCCAACATATAGGATATAATTTATCCCGGATTTCGCAAGGGTTCCCACAGGAGCATAAAACGACATAACTTTTGTATAGTTCCCCATATTTACACGATTAATTTTTTCATCGACCGACTTTATCGGACTCTTTATTAATAGTTTTTTTGGAAAAATAAGGGTTTCATCCATTTTCATCAAAATAATTGTCCATTTAATTGTTTGTCAATAGTATGACTACTAGATATATAGGATATCACAAATTTGAGACTTATACAAATGTCTGCGTGGCGTAGTGGTATACCGTTTGGTAAACACTAAGATCGAAAGACCCAGGTTCGAATCCCGGGTGATTAAAGTCTTGTTCAGACTTTTTTGCTTTTGTGTTAGGTTAGAATAATAGGATGCACTAATCCTTCTTTTTCACATTCAACTATGCGAATATGTATGAATAAAGATAATTGAAAGTATATTACATATTTTTCTGAACAATATAAAGGATTTTGTGAAATAGCAAATGAAAGTTAATATAGAGATTTTTGAAATTTATTTATCTAGAAACATAATACATGGTGCGATTGAATTTATGAAATTCATCTATCCACCATTAATGAGTATATATTAACGGGCATAAATCTCATAAAAGGGTAGCCATAGCTTCAGAGATAGTTATTCTTCATCCACTTTTGGAAATAGATTAGGGAAAAGATAGTTAAATAAGGGTTGTTAGTGATGGGTTACCAACTGCATCGCCCAACAATCACTTAAAAAGCCTCAATGTCCTTTATATTCTTTACAACGCCCGCGGGAATATAAATATGAAAAAACAGAAGTTGTGATAGTGTTTAGGTGTTTTGGAATGTAAAGCGGATGCAAAAAATGTAGTCCACGCGGACGAAGTCGCGGGCAAAAAGCTAGTGGTAAATAAATTTGGTCGAATTTAATGCATAATTGCCATAATGTTTTATCAACATAATATTAATCTTTATCCAAATAAATATGTTGATTGAGAGTAATTAATTGAGAACAAAATTGTCCTTGACATCACTTAATTGAAATAAACATCTTAGAAGATAATACAATTTTTAAATTACTCCGCAACAAAATTTACACGCGTGCATGAAGCGCAAGACAAGACGCTGCGCTGGCCAGCGAGCGAGGTCACCTGCGCGAGAAGCTTATGTTTAAGCCTTATCCTATTAATATTATAAATTTATAAATGTGAAAGTTTAGATGTTTGTGTGTTTGTAGCTAAATGAAGACTAATTCACAGAACGTATTTAAAATAAAATTTACAGGAAGCCAGATAATGATCCCAATTAACACAATAGGACATTTTTTATCCCAGAAAAATTAAGAGATCAATAAATTTTCTTAAAAAATGGTTAAACAGACTAAGAATCAATGCTCAGCCGAAACTACTATACTTATAAACTTAAAATTTATAAAGTGAAAAAATTGAGAGGACACTATGAAAAACACCTTTTTTCTCATCCCATGACAGAGACCCTCAACAGGTCAATTAAATATTTCAGTTTGACGACGTGAAAGTCTACACTTTTGACAGTGGGAAGTCTGTGGGGTCAGCTAGTATATATATATATATACCGACATTATCAAAAGAAATCACCTCTTAAGACACCCATTTATCTATAAAATAAATAGGTTTAAGATCTTTATGAGAGCTAAAAGATCCAATGAGTCGTCAAATGAAACATATATATAAATAAGCATATTAATACATACAAAACCATATTTGTACCTACCACTTACTTTAATTTAATATCCCCACGCCGCACATGAATGAATTCAACTTTCACATGAAAAAACTAAAAACATTACATAATCATATAGCTGTAAAAAAAATATAGTAGCTTTAACTATTTGGTACATCGCATTCGTTGTCATAAAAAAATACTTACCTACCAAATAATATAGTTTTGTACACACGTGTATACTAATTAAATTTTACTCAAAATTCTATGTTACTCTGAACTGAACTGATATGAGACCGCAAAGCTTCAATAGAGAACTTGCATAGGTTCATTAATCAAATGATTTACCTTTGAAAATTGGAATATGTGGCTTGGTTCACCATTGCGGCTTATTGTTTATTGACATAGTTTTTTTTACTTAGTCACGTTTATACTAGCTGCAGGCATAAACAATTGATGAAACAAACACAAAGATATTTAATTAAATTTAAACAGTGAAATAAATAAATAAATAAATAACATACATATATAAATATACTCACGGCTATAAATTCCTTGAAGGGGTAGCCAGAGCTAAGGAACTAGAAGTTCCTCAGCCACTTTTGGAAAGTTGAGTGGGGAAAAGATGGCAAAATAAAGGATGTTGGTGATGGGTCTCCAACCGCATCACCCAATAATCCCTTAAAAGCCCCAATACCGTTAGTTGCCTCTTACGAACACCCACCGGCAGAAATTGGGTAGTGTTATTCTAAGCCGACACTACACAGACACTAGACACTAAATAAATAAATACATATATATACGGACATACACAGATCAAGTTACCCCCAAACTAAGTAAGACTTGTATTATGGGATACTAACTTAACGATATATTTAATATTATATAATTCACACATAAATAATAAAGTGCTAACAATAATGGACTGTATTGTCTGAATAAATAAATTATATTATTATAAATAACACACAGAGTAAGAAGCAATCATTTATGCTCATTACATAAATGTTGCTCTCAGCGGGTATCGAACTCGAAACCTCCTCACCGAGAACCTAGTCGCCTATCCAGTCGGCCACAACAGTCGAAAAATAAATAAAGAGAGTAACAATGAAAATACATTGCGCAATTCCATTTCTTTAAAAACATATTACCTAAAGGCCTGCTCTACTAGTCATAAACACACTTTACTCTTAATAAATTTTCAAATTGAGTTGTATGGAAGGTCAATGACAGGCGGTGGGACTAAGTACTATATTCCCTGGAACAATCACCTAAAAATTTGAAGGTCCTAATGAATAACTTGAATAAAATGAAAGGTTTCATTTAATAAGGTTTTTCCCATGTGTATTATCTCATTGCGAGAGGTTAGTGACTGCCTTTATTTTAATAGATATTTGTATAAATAAGGAATCATTGAAATAACAGCGTTGGAATTGTCTATTCTACTGTGTTGATGATAAATCACGTGTTTTAATTATTATCTGTATTTATACCTTCTTTAAGATTTAGTTATAATAAATTATGGAATTCCACTAATTACTAAACAATAAAATTAAGGAAAACAAGGAATTCCACCCTTTTTAACCGACTGCAAAAAAGAGAAGGGTGTATCAATTAACTTATATATTTTGTTGAATGTTTGTTGCTCCATATCTCTCTAATAAAACCACGTTTTTATAAAGTTTTGATCGCTACTCAATACGGCTCTAAGTATTTTTGGACGATCTAGTTGAAGACCCATTACCTTTTTTAACCTATACTTAACTTCCAGAAATAAATAAATAAACGGACATATTACACACAGATCAAGTCAGCTCCAAACTAAGTAGAACTTGTGTTATGGGATACTAACTCAACGATAGAATAATCACATAAATGATGCTCTCAACGGGGATCGAACCCGCAACCTCTGGACCGCGAAGCCAGTCACCTATTTACTCGGCCACAGCTGTCGACAATGGCTGAAGTATTTGCATTGCGAAAGCTTTTCTTTACTACTACTCCTTTTTTGGATTAATAGCGGTAAATTTATACATATTTGTATCCTAGTATAAATTTCAGCTAAATAAACTACTACTTGTCGTTGTAAATGTAATTTAATTTCATATCCCTTTAGCCGTAACTTCAGTCCGAGCCGCAGACAAAAGGAGGGTGCCAGTGTCATTGTATCAACACAGGTTCTTCACACGAGCTTCCTCCCATTCTCTCAAGGAATCAAAGAGAGCCCATCAGATCTTTTACTACCATCACGCAGCAGTCCAGTTGGTTCCAAAATCACTGGTATATGAAAGGTGGAACTATCTGATGATGGCATTGATGGTATCATGTCGCGACAGACATTGTATAAAAATATATAAAATACATGACTACAAATATTATATAAATAAAAAGCCCATACATAAATACTAATTAAAATTAAAAATTGGATAATAATAATATACGTCAAAGATCAGAAGAGACATAATTTCCTAACAAGACAATGAACATGCAAATCTTACGTTTGCCTAAAGTAAACCTTTTAAATATCAGTTCCCAAAGAGCAAAGAGGAATGAAGAAATAAATATTCCATGTCCATTTCCTCGAACCAGACGAATAGAACCCCGGTTGACGCGGTTACATTGAGATAAAAGCGAATAGAGTGCGAAAGGTCGTCGAACTGCCTGAGCAAAATTAAAATGTATGTCCAATGAACTGGAAAGTTTAACGATATCTCCCAAGTTTTGTGTTCCTGTTAATAATGGACGGGATTAGAAGACTTTAGTTTATTTTTCCTTTTAATTGTAATGTTGGCTCAATGTGCGTTCGTTATTAATCGTGATTGCGATAAAGAAAAATTAAACGGTTATTGGGCACAAAATACTGGCGAAGGAAACCATATATATTTTACCATTTATACCTTGCCTGTCTTGGTAGTCTAGCGGTGGAGCGTTTGGTTCACAATTTGGAGGTCTCGGGTTCAATTTTGAGGTAACTCTACATTGAAATGAACTCACAGATTGTGTTTATAAGACTAAGAAAATTAAGGTAACTTCGTGCTTTATTCTAAGTCTGCCAATCCACACTTGTTGGCCAGCGTGATAGTTGGGACCAAATAAAATAACCCTATTTAGGATGAGCTCGAGTCGACAATATGGGGATGAAAATGATAATTAGCTTATATCTAAATAAATGGATTGTTCATAAAACTGTTCAAAATTTGAACACTGCCATATATTCATAAAGAGATTCATCTATACTTCGAATGTTTTGTGTTCTTTAGTAAATTTCAATGAAATGACAAAATTTTAGTATTTTCTAAAACAGGGTCTAAAAGAAAATTATCAAATATTTTAGAAGCAATGGCAACAACTTTTTTGGCTCATAAGTGAACTAATTAAAACCAGTAATAAAGTCTTAAAAATACTTTATTAAATTAATATTTTGTTCCCAAAAATAACATAATTATGTGCTTACGTTAAATATGTCTTACGAATATCTACTCTAACTAATCTAACTAGGCACTTTCATTACGACACTTATTGAATTGTCTATCACAGATTTTTGACGATTTGTTTTACAGTACACCTATAACTATTTAAAAGTAATTCCAGTACAAAGTAATAAAAAAAACTAAATATAATCTTATTTTAGGAAAGTTTAATTCCTTCTTCTTTAAGCCGCCGCACGACATCAGGGCTGACTTCATCATCTCTGAATTTGTATCCACACAGAATAAGTTCTTTTGCCACATCATAGTTTTCTCTTAGAGTATCCAACCATATCGTATATGGGTAATCTGGCCAAATGCCTCCATATCTGATTGGGAGATACTCCGGTTTGATGTGTTTGTGGAGCGAGTCAGTGTCACTATGGAAGTAAATTCTGGACCTCATCTCCGAAGTGAGCATGGGTTTGAAAATATTGTAGATCTTGTCAAACATCCAGGAGTGGTTGATGATGTGGATCGCGTGGGTGATGGTTGGGAACGCTGTCTGTAAGGAAGAAAAAATACATATTATATGTCTGAATCATTATGATATCATTTCAAGTTTAATATGATATTAATATCATGTTTTTCAGGTGCAAATAAAGAATATTTTTTTGTATAAATTCATTTGAAAGTCATTAATCAAGGATTTCCACGAACATTTATATTAAAGGTTGCTTCCTAGTATTGCTCGGCTTGCTAAGGATTATACGCTGTATATCTCACAAGAATTGACAGAGTAACGCAGAGTGTATTAGGTTGAAAATTAATGCAAGTGAAAAACATTTTTTTTAATGGGAAACTAATGAAGATCTGTTTTAAGTTATTTGCTGTGTCGTTTTAAAATAGTACTTACGCCTTTTTGGAATTTATAGCCGTGAACATAGGTAACTAGGCAGTTAAGATTTGATATTATGATATGATTTGTTTGACGATTTAGCCTATGCAGTTAAAAAGTAGTGTCCGACCGAAACTGGTTTTCCGGCCGAAACCGAAACCGAAACTAACGTGTTGGTACCTATAAAATTGCTTAAAACACTGAAATTTGGTGAAAAAATCAAGTTTTGGTTTCGCAAAAGTTTCGGCCCATTTTCGCCGAAACCGAAACAGAGGCCGAAACTTGTTTTTTGGCCGATACTCAGCCGAAAACGAAACCGAAACTGAACTTTCGGTCGGACACTATTAAAAAGATAAGAATATAAATAATAAGTACATGTTTCATTGGTTTGAAAGGATTTTCGTTGTGTAAGGAAACACATAGTAGAAGTTAACAGCTATAATTAAACCCATTCATGAGATATCAAGTGGCACGTGTATATACTTGTAAGGGTAAAGTTTACTGCTCTCACAAACTCATCGTATGTGTTGAAGAGGTATTTATGTACTTGAAATATAGGAATATTTGCGTTTGTTTTATATGACTCCAGGAAGCAATATTATAGTCTATGTTTGATAATAACATAACATAATAATAACATAAACTTAAACGTTCACGCCGAATATCCCCGAAGGGGTTGGCAGAGGTACTAATACTTCTGAACATCACGTAACATTGTCACCTGGTGTTCAGAGTACCCACGTTTTGCATGGACAGTGTAGTCACGTGATAGGGGGCAGGCCTATCGCTGTTTTGTACGAATACACTGTCACATGACTAAGTACAACTCAGTCATGTGGGTTTCCTCACGATGTCTTCCCTCACCGTTAACAACCGTGATAAATTAACCACACATATGTCTTTAGAAAAGAGAAATTGGTGTAGGCCCGACTCGGGGTTTGAACACTAGTCGTTTGCATGATAACCGGTGTTCTACCCATTGAGTTTGTGTGTGTGTTGTTTGTACCCATTCTATCTGTGTTTGACTATTAATTAAAATCCTTAATGATTATTTAATTGATTGAAATATGCTCTTTCTTAGTTCAATTTTCAGTTTCTCTTATTCAGAACTTTTCTAATTTAAGCAATGACAATAAGATTAGCAAAACCCTACTAATAGTATTTTCTAAGATTTTCACGATTGCACATACATACATAAACGTTCACGCCGTATTATCCCAGAAGGGGTTGGCAGAGGTACCAATACTCCTGAACTCACATGGCAGCGCCATCTAGTTTCCAGAGAAGGTGCCCACGTTTTGCTTAGACAGTGTACTCACGTGTACTCACGATTGCACATTATAATAAAACAACTATTGATTTTCGGATATTTTAATCGCGTGTTATTACATTGTTTTTTTCAGTTATTATGGTCACGGGAAGACTATGTATTACGTATTATATTAAAATATCCGAAAATCAATAGTTGTTTTAATTAAAATCCTACTAATATTATAAATGTGAAAGTTTAGATGTTAGTGTGTTTGAGGCAAAAAGACTCCTGAAGTACATAATTTATATGAATGAAATTTGGCAGGATGCTAGATAATGACCCAAATTATAACATAGAATACTTTTCATCCCGGAACTTTTTTACCAATAAAATATTCACGCCTGATTGAACTTAGAGTACCGGAAAAAACGCCTTAAACTTTGTCATAAGCAAATTTGACAGTACGAAATCTGTCGGGTCAGCTATTATGACATATTTCTATTTCGCAAATCATGATGATATAATCGACAGGGTTATTACGTACAAGTATTTTAAAATGATGAAATAAACCACCCACATATTTAAAAATTTAAAAGTCATGATAAGTCGTGTTTTGGTTGGTCGTAAGTTTTCATAAAAACTTTTTTTTATCTTTAATTAACTTTACAATACCAACCACAAGCATTTTGACGATCCTAGCGGCAATGTTCGGTGTGATCTGCCAAGCGTGCTGAGTGCCTATTTCCTCAAGGTCAAAGAGGGCTACTCCTCCAAGAATCTGCGTCCGGGGTTCCAGCATACCGACTTCTAGTGCCAGGATCGATGCCTTGAACAGCTCGTCAACTTTCAGCACTTTCGGATCCCAACAACCTGAAAAAATATGCAATGAAACATGAATAAATTTACGAAGCGAGTTATTTTGCAATTAAATATTGTTCTAGTTCTTATGTTTTTGTGTCATTTTCTAATTCACAAACAGGATAAAAGCAAAACCATTCTACCTATTTATATATACACACATACATATGCCCACGGCTATAAATCCCTAGAAAGGGTAGCCAGAGCTAAGGAATTAGAAATTCCTCAGCCACGTTTGGAATTTTTTGTGGGGAAAAGATGGTAAAATAATGGTTTTCAGTGATGGTTCTCCAACCGCATTGCCCAAAAATCCCTGAAAAGCCCCAATACCGTTAGTTGCCTCACCGACAGGAATGGGGTAGTGTTTTTCTAAGCCGACACTGCACAGCAAATTATGTACTTTTAAAATACTTAATACCCATGAAAATAGCCTTGATATAGAAAAAAAACGTAACTCATTAAACTCTTAACTAATCTAAATACTGAAACAAAATAAGAAGATTGGTTTGCAGGTACCATAATGAAATTCAGAAAGCCAATAAACCAAAGGTCGTAAATAAGATGAAATATAAAATCCACACAAATATTGACAAGATAAGACCGTCTCAGAAACCGTAAATATTTTATCATCCTGAAAACTTTTTCACCTTTAATATAAAAATAGAAAGTACTCAGAACTTACAACTTAGTGAAATATTTTTGTAAAAACATCCTGTTTAGTTTATCCAATGGCTACTGAGCTTAGGCATTTTAAGAAACTAGGCTTGAATTAAAAAGGCCTTGAATCAATATTCATATAGAGCATGTACCTCTCCTCTCATGTCTTTTCTTAACTTTATACTTAATATTTTGACTTTGTATGCGTGGCGGCTAATGGATCGCTTCTTCTTCACACTTTTTTAACAAACATATTGTGGTAATAATGGAACAGAGGGCCAATTTTTTTTACCATTTTTTTACTTAATTTTAGGTTAATCAAGATATTTTTGAAGCAACAAAGCATATAAAAAGGGTTTAGATGCGGTTCGGAACTTATCATAAGCTGAGGTAGTAGTACATACATATACTCACGCCATTATTTCCCATTGGGAAAGGCCAAGACTATCGATCGCCATTTTCTACGATGATGTGTACCACGGCACAGAATTTACAAAATTTGTACTAAACTTGTGTAAACTATATCCTAAATGTGAGAGTTCCAATGTAGTCGTTGGTGTTCTATATTCAATTTAACTATTGATATGATGCATAAAAATATGGTTGTATTGTCTGGATAGATAATAGCTGTATAACGTTGGCTTAGAAAAATACTATACTTTTTCCCTTACTTAAATTTCAATATCATTTTCCAAAATTAACGTCCGAAGACAAAGTGGCTAAGGAATTGTAATTCTCTCTCTGCCTACTCCTATTTGGGAATCATAGTATGTATGTAAGGATAATCTCACCAATCCTGTAGACGAGCAGTCGGCGGCCATTCTGGTCCCGGAACGGTGGCACAGACACGATGTTGGCGTCGCCCACCACCGTCAGGTCGAGCGGGTAAATGTTCTCGAATAACTGGCGATTCTCTTTCTTGAACTTGTAGTAATTCACCATCTGGAATCAATAGTGCTTTGGTTTAATTAACGGGTTTCATCACATTTTGTTGTTTATCGAAAGTTATTACTTAATAAGTTGGGATGAATTGCCGGTAAAAGAAAAGTTGTTTGCTATTTATTTTGGTTCCAAGTTTGAGAATTTAAGTTGGAAAAATTGGCAGGGTTATGATATTTGCATTTTGACATCGTAGAGTTTTTTGGATCTTTCTGAATATTATTTTGTTTTTTTGGGTATTTTCTTTAGTGGTTAAAGCCGAGCTCTGTTAAATCAAATACAAACTTCAACCGATATCCCTGGAAATTAACGTATATTTTTTGATTAGGTCGGACAAATATCCGTAAGCAGCTGTGATTGCCACTTATTGTGCGGACGATGAGGGTTCAAATCCCGGGTCGGGCCTACCCCTTTATCATTTCTAGTGTCATAAGCGTGGTTGATAAGGGTGAGGGAAAACATCGTGAGGAAACCCACATGGCTATATTATACTTTGTCTTGTGACAGAGTATTCGTTCAGAACGGCGATAGGCCTGCCCCTATCACGCGGGTACACTGTCCAAGCAAAATGTGGATAGTCTAAATACCACTGCCAACCCCTTCGGGGAAATAAGCGTGAACGCTTGAGTCTTGAGCCGGACAAATACACTGCTAAAGCTACCAATACTATCATTAAGGGCCAGTTTTTTGATCCGTGGTTAACTCAACCATTTGTTAAAAATCGTAACTATTAGTTAAATATCAGCCAAATGCATTTTTTGACCCGTGGTTAGAGTAACTAATGTCAAATATCGAACCAAAATGGATTTACGATTTGACTACTGGTTAGACATTTAACTATAGTCAATGTCACGTCAATGTAACAAATGGTTATATTTTTAACTACGGATCAAAAAACTGGCCCTAAGTGATAACTCATTAGTAATGGTCAATGTTTGTCTAATATTTAGTGATATGTTAGCATAGTTATTGCTATATTCAGCCGCTGAGCTCCCGTTCACTCGTCGTAACTTGTATCACAGAAAGTCGTGATAGCCATTACAGATAAAATACTGTCCTTTCGCTTAGCACATTTTATTGCTCTGTTTACTGCTAGAAAACTGCCAGCTTTCCAGACATTAAACTAATCTCAAGACAAGCTTTAAACAGTTTAATAATTATTTTACGTTTAGAGAAATAACTCTACGCTAATTGAATAAAGTTATACTTTGTGAACCGAATTAAAGCAGACAAAAAAATATAAGACTTTAAATCTGTAGCCCTTTGATTTAGTTGTGTTCAAAGTCTGTATTTTTGGATCAATTTGGCATAAATATAAGGATACTTTTACAGTTTTATCCAAGTACTTACTTATTAAGGATAACGATAAAGTGGAGCTTTATTGCTAAGGCTTAGCTTTCGTTTTGTACGTCTGTCACCAGGCTGTATATCATGAACCGTGATAGCAAGATAGCTGATGTTTCTCTGATGGTATATTTAAATAAAGTGAATATTAATAGGGCTCCCATTTGACGAATGATATTGATGTCGCCGATAGATGGATGCTTGCAATATCCACAAATTATTTAATTATATTATTATTTCAACACCAATTAAAGTCACATAATATAAATTAACGTTCAGGGCTCTCGTACAATAGACATATGTTGTGCCGTTTTTTATAATAATGGTGCAGAACCCTAAATGCGTGTGTCGGAACTTGGTCGTGATTTTCATGTGATTGGGATACACAAACGTTTTAAACTTCTTCATCTCTTTTAACAGTACATGCCAAAAATAACAGGAATAAAAAATATTTTCAGATAGAAAACATTCGATCTCTGGTACAATGCAAATGTCGTTATCACAAATTGAACAACAAATATCAGCCTTATCAAGTTCAATAACAATTTATATTTTACAGACATATTAGTCATACTATACAGATCAAGTTAGCCCCAAAGAAAGTATATTGAATTTTGGTATGGTAAACTCACTCAACGATATGTTTAATGTATTAGCATCTAATACAATATATAACCCATATAAATGCTGTGCGTGAGATGTAAACCGCCGTTCTCCAGACACAGCAGATCACCTATCCACTGAGCCACAGACGGCGTCAATAAATAAATTGACCTTGGTATTGATAGACTAATATATGAAAAGCGATATTTAAGTTAGCCAGAATATAGCTATCTACTATTACCAGGCTGAGCTTTTACTAGCCAATAAGTATTAGTTAGCAATATGGTAGTTTTCGACAAGGTAGTAATTGCGCCTGTAAATGGCAATTAAGTTAAAATGACATGTTATCATCTTATATAAAAACATAAATATAACGGACATATTATACACAGTTCGAGTTAGCCCCAAACTAAGTAAGACTTGTATTATGGGATACTAACTCAACAATATATTTGATATTATGTAATACACATATAAATAACACCCAAGACTAAGAAACAATCATTTATGCTCATCACATAAATGATGCCCTCAGCGAGGATCGAACCTGCAACCTCCGGACCGAGAAGCTAGTCACCTATCCACTCGGCCACGGCTGTGCGCAATAAGTCACCCTAGTCACGCTAACTTTCCAGAAAGTCACGTTTTTTTTGTTTTTTCTTTGTTGCTCTTCCCTGTAGAGGTAAAGTTTAAACCATCAAGTTGTAGAACCGTAAAGAAATGCTCTACATCATTTCAGTGTTCAAAAGTTAATTAAACTTAAAACTCGTAGCGCGTTAAAATATAATTGGTAAAGTTATTGTAAGTAGAATATGGCCACGTAGAAAGTTCTAAGGCGGTATAGAAACTGCATAAGAAAATTAATTAACGTAAGATAATCTGCAATTTTCGCAGGATCGTCAAGCCCCGCTTTCCCACTGGGCACTCTGGGCAAGTGCCCAGGGCCCCGTGATCGATAGGGGCCCCCTCGTCTCTGCCAGATCACGAAACGATAACCGACATTTATTGCCAAAAAAACTTTTTTGATTCGTATACATCAAACCTATTATGACTACAATACCACTTTGCTTACAGCTTTTGCATGCCCGAAGCTAATTTACTCTTACCCAAAAAATAGGCTTTCCGATTTCAGCATGTTCAGATAAATTCAAATATGTAAATAAACAATTTAATGGTATAATAAGCGGGTACGTAAAATTTTCTAAAAGTTATATCATGTCTCGATTTCTGATGCGTTGTTCTCGAGATATTTAATAAACTAAATTTAAAAAGAACTAATTATTTACAAACGAAAAAAATATGTACGCTTTTGTTTACAAATAATAAATAGCGGTGAATTTATTAAAAAAACGGCCAAATGCGAGTCGGCTAGCGCACTAAGGGTTCCATACTATCATATGTATATATATATATATAAAATTACGTTTGTGACAAAATCATGGGTGCCCCCCTTTAATATTTTCTTTATTGCCATTTCAATATTTATTTTGAAAGGAAATAAGTGAATTTTCTGTGAAAATTTAAAGCGTTTAATTGTTTTGTTTTCTGTATAAAGCAAAAAATACGAAAAAACACGGTTATTGTATAGTGACCCCATATATAGCGGCAACGGTTCTCGCTATCACGGTTTATGAGATATAGCCTGGAGACAGACAGACAGCGGAGGCTTAGTAATAGGGCCCCGTTTTATATTTTGGTAAGGGACTTATACTTACTTATGCTGTGTAGTGTCGGCATAGAATAACACTACCCCATTTCTTCCGGTGGGTGTACGTAAGAGGCGACTAACGGATTTGGAGCTTTTAAGGGATTTTTGGGCGATGTGGTTGGAGACCCATCACCGAAAAACTTTATTTTACCATCTTCTCCCCACTAAAGTTTTCAAACGTGTCTGCGGAATTTCCAATTCCTTAGCTCTGGCTATCCCTTCTAGGGATTTATAGCCGTGAGCATATGTATGTATGTATGTATGTAAGGTACCCTAAAAACTATTCTACTGGCTTAATAGCTCTGCTGTAGATGTACAAAAAATATTTGTTAAAGTAAATTTTCGAATTGTTAACGGGCTGAAGTTGTAGTTTGACAACAGACATCGTTAAGATCTGCACGAAAGATAGTGACCAGATCGAAAAATGAATCTAGAAACTTGCTAACCTATTTTCTTTGTTTATTCTGACAAAATAGTGTTCTGACAAAGTCATAGGGGCCCCATTATCCTTATATGCCCAGAGCCCCCATTAGGTTAAAGACGGCTTTGAGGATCGTACACAACTTGAGCATGTATTCCGCTTTGAATAAATGACACGAGTATAAGTAAGCAAATAAGTTCTGAACAATCCATAGTATATAATAATAATCCGTAAAATATAATTTTAATAAATAAGTTCAATCAAAAAACCCCGACGTGAACGTATGACTTGAACTAAGCAACTTTCAGTAACTGGGCTCGGATGACTATCGTAACTTTGTTTAAAAAGTCAATAATTCTCCTAGCTGACTTTTCAAGACATACGAGCCCGGGTATTCACTGAGAGTAATAAATAATAAATTACGTTACTTTTTATACCACAGTTTGCGAAAAAATATGATGCCTTATTTTGCTCATTTGTCTAATTATAACTTATGTGTATTATGATATGACTAATTATGACTCAAACGGTAGTAACGATAATAAAATAGATGAAGACACATTCGAACGTTTTGATACATACCGGTTAAACTCATAACCATCCTTTTTGCTACATAATTTTGTTTTTTGTTATATAAGCCGTCAATAATATTCAATAAAATATATATCAAAATAATATTCAATCGTTCTTTAAAACCATACATTCAAATGTTTTAGTTTTATCAATAATTGTTCTTATAAATTCCTAGGGATTAGGGATTTAAGCTATGCAACTTCTAAATAATAACCACTTCTACAGGATTCCATTTAAATATCCCTTAGTTTTGTCTGGAGAGATGTTCATATTTAATTGGTACTTTAGCATCAACACGATCTCAATCTTTCAAAACTGGTCTACTTTTTATCTGAGCTTTTTATTTTAACTTGACAAAATGAAAAATACGAGGGCTGCTATTTATGTATCCGGAACTGGCCACTTACAGAACAATAATTTAAAAAGTAATTACATCATTTAAAAATAGAACTCTTTAGCTTTAGAATACATTTATTTTTATGTGACTGTCAATTGTTTTCACATCGTAGCGTCATTTTGAAAATTGCGTGTCTTCACCACCATGGATTTAACTCGTGAACATTTTCGTGCCATGATTTTTTACGATTTTCGGCGTGGTCTAACTCAAAAACAGTGCATCGATCAGCTTACTTCAACTTTTGGGGATGAAGCACCCTCAAAGACCACTGTGTATCACTGGTTTAGCGAGTTTAATCGTGGACGATCTAAGCTTACTGATGAAATTAAAGAAGGTCGCCCTAAAACGGTCGTTGTACCTCAAAACATCGATGCTGTCCGGGAACTAATAACTCAAGATCGTCATGTTACATATCGTGAGATAGAGGCATCTCTGGGCATTAGTATGACGAGCATACATAAGATACTTCATGAACATTTAGCTGTAAAAAAAATTTGCTCCCGTTGGATTCCGCACAACTTGAGTATTGATCAAAAACAGGCTCGTGTCGATTGGTGCAAAGAAATGTTAAAAAAATACAACCGTGGTGCGTCAAAAGCTGTTTATAATATCTACACAGGTGACGAATCTTGGATCTACGCTTACGACCCCGAAACTAAGCAGCAGTCCACGGTGTGGGTGTTCCAAGATGAGCCGAACCCAACAAAAGTTATTCGTGCAAAAAGCACATTGAAGCAAATGGTCGCTTGTTTTTTTGGTATAAATGGCCATGTAGCTACAGTGCCTTTAGAGAATCGTAAAACTGTTAATTCGGAGTGGTATACGACCATTTGTTTGCCGGAAGTCTTTGAACAAATAAGAAAGACTAACCGACAACGTAGAATCATTCTGCATCACGACAATACTAGCTGTCACAGGTCGGCCGTCACAACTCAGTTTTTAGAAGCTCAAAAGATCGAATTGACAGGTCATCCGCCGTACAGCCCTGATTTGGCACCCAATGATTTTTATTTATTTCCAAATGTGAAGAAAAAATTACGTGGTCAACGTTTTTCGAGCCGCGAAGAGGCAGTCGATGCGTTCAAAATGCACGTTTTGGAGATACCTCAGTCTGAGTGGAAAAAGTGCTATGAAAATTGGTTTCAACGCATGCAAAAGTGTATAGATCTGAGCGGCGAATATTTTGAGAAGCAATAAAACCATATTAATTGATATATGTTTGTTTCTTTTTTTTATTCCGGATACATAAATAGCAGCCCTCGTATAATTGTAATTACGTGATATTTATTTCAAACAAGATCACTAAGCGTTTTGTGACTTAAACTATTTTGTTTCTTCTCGCTTACTCCCTATAGTGGTTAAGAAATAATTTAGTAATAACTGAATACTAGTAGTAAAAGTCAAAGAAATTATTTATTATCTCTAACTAACCCTTGTATGATTTAAAGACATAAATTCAAACACGTATCGTATAAATGCAATTTACTAAACAAGCAACACAGTTTAATTTGATGTTGTAACCATAAATACTGCAGCACACTTGCTAATTAGTACATTCAGCGTGTGGGAAAAGCCACGTGGGACCTTCGAACGCACTTTGTATTACGTTTGTATGGTTCCTTCGCAACCCGAGATTATATAGGCTACAATAGAATAATGGGATATTGAATTAAATGAAATACGATTCTTTTTTATTACACATACTGCATTCATTGCCGTGTAGAATGGTGAGTTAGAATGTCCGAACCCCTTCCTACCCACGGACGGAGGTGACTAAAGGTATAGGGCTTTTTAAGTTATTTTTGGGTGATGTAGTTGGAGACCAATCCCCAATGATACTTTATTTCTACCATTTTGTCCCCTAACAACTTCCAAATGTAGCTGAGGAGTTTCTAGCTCTAAAGCTCTGGCTACCCATTTTTGAAATTTATGGTAGTGAATATATGTATGTATGTATACTGCATTCATATACTGACAGCTATAAATTTCTAGAAACGATAGCCAGAGCTCTGGAATTTGAAATTCCTTAGATGCGTAACCTGAATGGGGGAAAAGATAGTAAAATATAGGTTATAGGCGAGTCTACAAACTCATCGCCCAAAAAACAGATAAATAGCCCCAATTCCATATGTCGCCAATTACGACCATCCACAGGAATGTGTGTTTCATGATACGTTTTTGGCAAAACGAAGTTTCAATATGGTTAGGCGCAGATTTTAATGAACTTTTCCTCTCGTATCTATAATTCAATCCTTATGTATCATAAGTAAGTAGTCATAAAATAAATAAAATATCACAGTTGTTTGTTAGTTATTGACGGATATGCGCAACACAATACCACGTGCTTTATTGACTTCAATTATTCATTGATAAATAGTTTATAAACTGTTATTACATAGCCATTATTGTCCCATTATATTAATTCAATAAGCGACAAAGTTTCCTTTCTGTAAACAAGGACGACTCATTATAAATAAATCAATGGAAAATCTTATAAATTAATTTCTTGTACAAATTAATTTCAATATGTATTCAATAATTGTATATACTAATTGACTTTGTTGAAAAATGGAAATAAATAGATGTCAATCGAGTTACAAAGGTTAATTGACATCTTTTTTTTTATATGGGTATTTGTTGCCGTGTAGTGTCGGCTTAGAATAACACTACCCCATTTCTACCCGTGGGTGATCGTAGGAGGTGACTAAGGGTACAGGGGCTTTTTAAGTGAATTTTGGGCGATGTGGTTGGAGACCCGTCACCAAAAACATTAATTATTACCATCTTTTCAAAAGTGTCCAATCAACTTCCAAAAGTGGCTGAGGAATTTCTCATTCCAAAGCTCTGGTTACCCCGTTAAGGGATTTATAGCCGTGAGTATATGTATGTATGTATGGGTATTTTTTAAAGTAGCGGTGACTAAGGGAAGGGTATGGGGCTTTTATAAGTGTTTTTTGGGCGATGCGGTTGGAGGGCCATCACCATCGATACTTTATTTCTACCATCTTGTCCCCGATCAACTTCCGAATGGGGCTGAGGAGATTTTGCTCTAAAGCTCTGGCTACCCCTTTTTGGGATTTATGTCCGTGAGTATATGTATGTATGTTTTGGCGGAATTCGTGTAGCAATTTTTGTACCGAACTACGTTTGGTATCCGCTCCAAATAGTTGAGCTCTCCGTAGTATCTACCACGTTGGGTATAAAACTATGTAAATATTACGAGCGAGATGCACACGTTCTTTATATATTTTGCATACCTACATATGTGACTCGTTTTGCACGAGCTGTGTTGTGTCGGCATAGAATAGTACTACGCCATTTCTTGCTATGGGTGATCGCAAGAGCCAACTAAGGGTATCGGGGCTTTTGAAGTGTTTTTTGTGCGATGCGGATGGAGACCCATCACCAAAAGCATTTATTTGACAATCTTTTTATTACTTAACTTCCAACAGTGGCTGATGTGCTCTGGCTACCCTTTTAAGGGATTTATAGCCGTGAATATTATGTTTGTATGTTTGCCCGAGCATAATAATCAGGTATAAGACTAGTTTACAAGGTACTAAAATTAACTTAAAAAACATCTATGCATGTGTTTGTCTTGTCTCATTAAATTTTATTAATTACATCGTGGAACTTTGTAGCTTTAATTTATTTAAATCATAATTTTGGCGATGCGGTTGGAGACCCATCACCAATAACCTTTATTTTTACTATCTTTTCCGCACTCAAATTTCCAAAAGTGGCTGAGTAATTTCTAATTCTTTAGCTCTGGCTACCCCTTCCTGGGATTTATAGCCGTGAGTATATGTATGCATAACTTTAACATGAGTGAAATTAATTAATATATTGGATCGCCCAATATTGCGAGTATATTCATCGCCAAAAGGAGTTATAACGTTTACATATACTTACACCTAAATCCTCGCTTTCGTAGTGGCTTAGAGAAGGAAGTGAAATTTACGTTAACGAGTGATCGCGTGGGAAGGATGTAACACCAATGCAAGGGATATAAAGATCTATATGATTAATTTGGTCTCAAGTGCTGTTTCCCAGTTCTTATCATTTCATACTATTGCATTTAAGTTTGAGCTACGGAATGACTTCGCATGTTTGATGAAAGATTTTACAGACACTTATGATGTTCATACTAACGACATTCTTTTTTCGTGGTTACATTTTCACTCATTATTCAATCTCAGCTCTGAAACCAGTAATCGAATAATCACAGACAAAACTACCATTAAAAAAAAAATAGGATCAATTTATTGACGTTACAAACGGCATGGTCTTTTATGAAATTATTATTTATTTATTTAGAGCTAGAATCTTCTCAGCCACACTTAGAAGTTGATGGGGGATAAGATGGTAAAAACAAATGATCGTTGGTGATAGGTCTCCTACTATATCGGCCAACAGCCACTTACAAAAGCCCCATACCCTCTTACGACACCCGTGAGTAAAAAGGGGTAGTGACATTCTAAGCCGGCACTAAAAGGCAGGAAACTATAAATGGTAAAATACGTCATTCTGAAAACTAACTACGCTTATTACAATTTGCTAGTACCCTAAGTATAAGCTAAGATATTAACTAATAACTTACCAGTCGGTGTGCTCTAGCGGGTATGAAGTTTCTTGCTCTGAGGAACCTGACAAGGAAATCGTCATCCATTCGATGAGGGTCACATTCTCCACGTTCTGAAAATATTAATATGTATAAGATCTTGCAGTGATATGATAGAAAGTATGGAATTTTTGTCTTAGATTATGGATGGAGGAGGTTTGTACAAGAATACCCACATCCTTAGTTGCCTCTTACGACACCCATGGGTAGAAAGGGGTAGTGACATTATAAGCTGGAACACGGCATACTTTAAGAATCTTTTTGTAACCCATTAGTAACTGTACCTACCATAGATCAAATCACGAAGCTCATAGATGGCCTGCAGGCGCGTGAAGGGGTCCTCTCCGCAGTGCTCCCGGGCATACTCCACCAGCTCTGGTGGTGGCTCGGCCAGGTCCAGCTCTACGTTGCATTCTGGGGTCGGCATCTTCTTGTCACTGCGAATATAACCAACATATTCATCATACCTTATTATCACTTCAAACAGGGAGAATTGATTAAAATACAATGCAGAACAAAATAACAACTGTTTAAAATTTCAAAACTAACAAACGGTAGACTACAATAATATTTTCTGGAATTAACCATCCAGCAATGCAGAAATTTGTTTAGGTCGGTGAGTTCCAGTGCTAAATTAAATAGCTTTATTTCCAATTATATTTTCATTGGCAAAATAAAAGCAAAGTACGAGTAAGATAATTGCATTGATTTTTTACTCACTTTAATAAACAAGAATCTTATTGAGTCATCGGTTTTCGAACACATTGTTCAACAAGAATAATGTAAAACAACTTAGGATTCCGAGACGAATTTCATAAGAGAGATGGAGTTAAAGCTAACCCGATCCCAAAGCCGTGGTTACCCCGTTTTTGGATATTAACCGTAAGTATATGAAAGTTGGTTTGAAAATACAAATTTCCTAATAATCAGAGAGAAAAAACCGTGAAATCGAACAAAGAATCGTTTAAATTACAATGCACTTCAACATACAAATGTTTAAAATTTTCCACTACTACAATAACATTTTCTGGAATAATCATTCAGCACGGAGGGAAAATTGAATTTTTCAATCATGAAATTTGTTTAGGTCAGTGCGTTCCAGTGAATAATTAAATGGCTTCATTTCCAATTAAATTTTCATCGGCAGAATAAAAGCGAACAACGAGTTAAATAATTGCATTGATTTTTTACTCACATTATTAAGCAATGTAAACACAGTTGCGGTTGGTTTCTGATATGAATACTAACTCAATTTAGTTCCAGTGTTGCGAATACACAATCTATTGATTGAATAAAACACATTTCGTGGTTTGATTAGATGTATGTATTGCGGATTGTTTGAGTTTGGCAATATTAGTTTCAGATCTGAGGTCAAATTTCGGTCTATTCATGAATAAAAATTACTTTGATATGTATAACGATATTTAACCATGACCATAATTTCTAAACAGTAAGTTGGTAATCACCCCAGTATGTTTTCTTATATATATTGTATTGCCGTGTAGTGTCGGCTTAGAATAACACTATCCAATTTCTACCCGTGGGTGATCGTAAGAGGTGACTAAGGGTATAGGGGCTTATTAAGTGATTTTTGGGCGATGTGGTTGGAGACCCGTCACCAAAAACATTTATTACAACCATCTTTTCCCCAATCAACTCCCAAAAGTTGCTGAGGAATTTTTCATTCCAAAGCTCTGGCTACCCCGTTAAGGGATTTATAGCCGTGAGTATATGTATGTATGTATGTATGTTTTCTTATATGTGATGCAAGAGGAGGTTAAGGGATCTAGAGTTTTAAGTTTTAGTCGGAATCTTAATTATGTATGTTCTTTCAATATTTGAGTTTCTCGTCTAACTCAAAGTTGGTGCAGTATTTACTCGAAGGGATGAAGAGGAACTTATACTTCTTAACCTTAAGAGTCATTTTTGCCACCTGTTGGTTAGAGCACCCACATTTTGATCGCATGAATGCATGTGAATGTGGCAGGCCTATTGGTACTTCCTCCAATACTCTGTCACATGACTTCAGCAAAGTAAGCTATAAGTGTTACCCTTGCAGTTAATAACGTTGACAAATAACCACGCATCTGACTTAAAAAAACACTTTGGTGACGGAACGACATAAAATTTGAACTCATCTTTACTGCATTCGAAGCGATAGTCTCCCCACTGAACTATCAAGATTACACTATATATAAGTACTATAATTGATATAACAAGGTGATACTTAAATACTATTTTTAAACCAACCAGCCGCGTTACATAACAGGGTACAACGAACTAGTTTTTGTATGAGCAAAACTTGTTGTACAACCCGTTCAGTTGCCGTAGAAATTACTACTAGGTTAGCTCTAGTAATGAAGTTTTAACAACATACGTACTATGGTCAATATATGGAACTCGATTGACATTAGTAGTATTAATAATGTCAATGCCAACACATCTATATAGTTGACTTTATTAACAAGAGTCACTTAGATTAGTACTCTACCATTTACATCAATAAATAAAAGAGTAACTATTATTTTATGAAGAGATATCAGCTAACTTACGTGCTTACTGCCGTGTAGTGCCGTCTAAGAATATCACTACCCTTTTCTACTCACGGGTGGCGATTAGCCGCCCTTTTTGAGTATGGGACTTTTTAAGTGGTTTTTTGGCGATGCAGTATGAGACCCATAACCAACGGCACTTTATTTCTACCATCTTGTCCCCTATTAACTTCCAAATGTGGCTGAAGAGTTTTTAGCTCTGAACGCCTGGCTACCCCTTTTTGGGATTTATGGCCATTAGTATATGTATGTATGTAACTATATAGTTATCAGTGTGATGTTGTAAATGACATAACCAAAATATCATTTTCATACCCTTCGAGCAAGCCAGCTTTGAAAACATCAACGGGAATAAGATACATACATATACTCACGGCTGTAAATCCTTACAAGGGATAGCCAGACCTAAGGAATCATTAATTCCTCAGCCACCATTGGAAATGTGAGTGGGGAAAAGATGGTAAAAATAAAGGTTGTTGGTGATGGGTCTCCAACCGCATCGCCCAAAAATCCCTTAAAAGCCCCAATACCTTTGGTCGCCTCTTACGTACACCCACCGGAAGAAATGGGGTAGTGCTATTCTAAGCCGACACTACACAGCATAATAAGATGTTACACATAATAATAAGAAGAATACATAATATAATTCATAATAAGGGAAGAATATACTTTACGCCAACATAATAAAAACGTAAAGAATAATATTAAGCTTAAATACATTTAACGGCTACCCCAATGGGCTGTAGTTGTAGTCAGTATATATTTTTTTCTATTATGACAGAATAAAAAAATATCGAAATACACTTTTAAAGATTTGCAAAGATATTTTATTGCAAAGGACCAAGCACTCCGATCAAACCATAATGAAGTGCTTATGCTGGAATTAGATTTGTTTAGCTGTGTAGTGTCGGCTCAAATAGCACTACAACATTTCTACTCATAATTTAATGTTTTTTAACATGAATTCCTCATGTGGGGATTATTACTCATAAATAAAAGATGTTATTAAAGGAAAGAAAAATTTCGACACTGGCGGGGTTCGAACCCGCGACCTGCGGGTATACGCCCCCGTCGCTCTGCCAACTGAGCTACAGTGTCAGTTGGCATCCAGCGCGAAATTTCTCTATCCTTTGTTTCTTTTTTTTTTTACACGTTCAAGTAGTGTTTGCGATTCCTACCTCCGAATTTTAACTAATTCGGACGGCCACTTGTCTACCTTTTCAGATAGAATGCAAATGTTGGAAACGCCTAACTATCACATAATTTAATGTTTTTTAACATGAATTCCTCATGTGGGGATTATTACTCATAAATAAAAGATGTTATTAAAGGAAAGAAACACCCACATGAGGAATTCATGTTAAAAAACATTAAATTATGTGATAGTTAGGCGTTTCCAACATTTGCATTCTATCTGAAAAGGTAGACAAGTGGCCGTCCGAATTAGTTAAAATTCGGAGGTAGGAATCGCAAACACTACTTGAACGTGTAAAAAAAAAAAAAGAAACAAAGGATAGAGAAATTTCGCGCTGGATGCCAACTGACACTGTAGCTCAGTTGGCAGAGCGACGGGGGCGTATACCCGAAGGTCGCGGGTTCGAACCCCGCCAGTGTCGAAATTTTTCTTTCCTTTAATAACATCTTTTATTTATGAGTAATAATCCCCACATGAGGAATTCATGTTAAAAAACATTAAATTATGTGATAGTTAGGCGTTTCCAACATTTGCATTCTATCTGAAAAGGTAGACAAGTGGCCGTCCGAATTAGTTAAAATTCGGAGGTAGGAATCGCAAACACTACTTGAACGTGTAAAAAAAAAAAAAGAAACAAAGGATAGAGAAATTTCGCGCTGGATGCCAACTGACACTGTAGCTCAGTTGGCAGAGCGACGGGGGCGTATACCCGAAGGTCGCGGGTTCGAACCCCGCCAGTGTCGAAATTTTTCTTTCCTTTAATAACATCTTTTATTTATGAATTTCTACTCATGGTCATAAGAGACGACTAACGCAAATATGTCAAGGGTGTAAAGGTATTGAGGCTTTTTAAGTTATTGCTAAGCGATGCTGTTGGAGACCCATCACCAACAAATTTTATACTTCAATATTTTTCTCACTCGACTTCCAAAAATTGCTGGAAAATATCGTATTCTGAAGGTCTGGCTACCCCTTCTAGGGATTTATAGCCGTGAGTATTTGTATATATATGTAGCTTTGTTTTATTCCTACTAAAGACCTCCTTTGGTTAATATCCTTTTTGACCAGTTATTAGCCAAAAAATAGACGAATTATGATATTTTTTAAAAAATAAATAAATTGCATGTGTCTGAATAGTGAAGCCTAACAGGGCATTATATGTCTTTTTTATGGGTTGATGATTATACAAACTGGAAATAGAAAGTCTCTTTCTGGCCTAATGGTGAATAAATTAATGCTTATTAATGGGTATTAGCTAATGAATATTATAAGTGATATAAATACCATTCATAAAACATTTATTAGAGCAGTAAATCAAACAAATTTACAAGATCAATGAATACAAATGAAAATGAGTTTAAAAAGTAATATCATCCAGTGCAATAATCAAATCGAAATATTCAAAATCTATTCATTAAGTGCAGTCATCGAAGCGTAGCTATTGCGTTCGGTAATGTAACTGATGGCATAAAGTTGAATAATTAAATGCTGTAACTCACACTTCATAATACTTAATTGTTATCTTTACTACGTATTAATAATTTCATGAATGCATTTTGTGCTATTGTTATTTTGTTAGGTTATAATTTTCTAGCTGTGTAGTGTCGGCTTAAAATAGCACAACCCCATTTCTTCCGGTGGGTGTACGTAAGAGGCGACCAACGGTTTTGGGGCTTTTGAGGAATTTTTGGGCGATGCGGTTGGAGACCCATCACCAACAACCTTTATTTCACCATCTTTTCCCCACACAACTTCCAAAAGTGGCTGAGGAATTTCTGATTCCTTAGCTCTGGCTGCCCCTTCTAGGGATTTATAGCCGTGAGTATATGTATGTATGTATAATTTTTTAATCCAATTCGATAATATATATTTTTCACATTATTCTATTTTTCCTGGTTTTTACTTTGAGAAGAATAAAAGTAGAGTGAATGCAGTGAAAATGAGGTCACTGAGAAATTTATGCGATAGGAGGTTGTGCGACAGAGAGAGGAATCACTGTTTAGCAGAGAAATCAATAATTCAGTGAAAGATGACGTTGTATGCAAAATGGAAAATGGTGTGTTACGATAGTTTGGGCAGATGTTTGAAAGTAAAGTAGCGAGAAGATATTGAGCCAATGAAATTATTTATAGTAGAGGACGACCACTCAAGATGTTTGGAGATTAAAGACGTTCTTATAAAGGTAGAGGTTTGGAGTGAAAACAATAAAAGAACATGTATGAGAAGAATTATGAATGTGAGAAGAGTAAGAGAAATTTTGTCAGGGTAATCAAAGTGGTAATCAATAGTCTCTGCCTTCCCAACGGGAATAAAAGGCTTGATTATAAGTGAATAAGAACTTGCGTTCTTTCCCAACTGAAGCACAAAACATACTAAAAACATTTTTTCTCTATTACTTTATTTGTATATGTAGCTGATAGAGAGGGGTAGCTTTGAACTCTAACTTATAAATGAGTCTCTGCATATGAAAAATAACACTAACAACTTTGTAATTCACAAGAGTTCTATCAAATCACGAACTTCAAAGCTTCATTATATTTCAGCAAATTAGATTTGCTCGTGTAAGTTACATCAGCGCATCATGCAGAGGGCATCCGCAAAGGGCTAAGTTAGTTTGTTATATAATTGGATTGCTGCAGCTCGCTCCCAGTTCTAAAACTTTGCCGTAGAATATCGTATTCTGCTTATGTAACGTTTGTTGTTATTACTACTATTTTAGCGTTTAGCAAAACGATAGGTTTTCAATGGCTTGGTATTGTATAGGCAAACACAAGGTTTTTATTTGTATTAAAATACTCGTACCTATGTTCATTTTGTTCGTTTTTTAAGCAGGTACAGGTGTAGTTTTTATTGAAAATAACTCGGTAAAATGTGTTATAACAATATTCATCATATCATGCATGAAACTTTATCGGTTAAAAAGAAATTCGAAAACAAATAACTAGGAATTTATTTATAATAAAAAATCAAGTGTGTATATTTTGTTAAAGATATTTGATTAATTATACTACCTGTTACAAAAAAATACGTTTTCTCTAAGTTTACATTACAACAAAACACTTTAATGAACAATTATTTCATTTAAGGTCGCAGATGAACAGCGATTTGGCAAAAGAACCATTTTGCTATCATAACTCTAAATTACTATTTCATTCAGAAATTTAATGGTAATAACCATGAAAACTATATATTTCATGACAAAACCGACAGTAAAATCGATAGTCCTTTGTGATACCAATAAATCGCATTATCGCATTAACAATAAATAAAAATCTTGAACCACACGGGGCTGGCCGGTCACTCGACTGATTGCACGTGTATGTAGTCAATATTTGTATTTTTAGAACACACGTGATCTAAGCTGAACAAACAGATCCTGTAAACACTCATGCCAATTTACCGCAGAGTCCGACATTGAAGAGCATTTATTTATCTTGTTTTATTAGCCGTCGTTATTATGGAAAGTCTCTTAGAAATGACCCTAGTTTAGAATGATTAGGATTTACTAGTGCTCTAAGTATAATCTACAAAGTTTGTAAATGCCATTATGTACTCGTAAACTCCCTCTCTCCACTTTCACACATTTACAACTATTACTTACGAAACGATTGGTGTGTTTTAGCGTTGCACGTGGTGGGATAAACTGCATTTTAGACACGCGTTGGTTAAGTGGAAATGTTGGAAATCTTCTATGATGTTTACAGTGAAACAATTTTGTATTCTTTATATATTAGTATTGTATTGATAAATAAAGGAAAAATTTATCCTTTATTTATTTATCAATACAAAAATTATATATACCAATGCACTATTTAAACTATATAACATGATAATTACCAATAATAATATAATAAATATTGAGCCATAGCCTAAAATATAAGTTGAAAGGATAAATTTATCCTTTATTTATTAGTAGTAATTCCCATATGAAGTTTTCATGAACAAAAACATTCAAATTAGTATTGTATGTTTTGGTTCGAAAATGAATTAGACTGTATATTCTCTGGGATATTTTTCTTATCAATGCTGAAGTAAGAAAATGTCCCTCAAAATAAAATTACTTTTGCTTTGTAACTTTTTATAAACATTATTCATCGGATTCCACAAAAAACGTTAAAAGTACTTTCCCTTTTTTTATCAGCCTACACCAATGGGAATGTAATGATGAGATTGGTTTAAACGAATTCTTAATAAAGGATAAAATATGTTTTAAAAATACAACCCGGCTACCACCTACACATCTAGCTATACGGTCAATTTAGCACAGCGGCCATCTTGGATCTCACTAGATATCAAACAACATCAAACAATAGCGTATTAAATAGTAAAAAGATAACATAAAGCGGCTATTTGCAATTTCACGCGGTAAATCCACTAATGCACAGAACTATCATTCCATCTACCACTTTAAAACCTGTGATTTACGTTAACTGCATCCAGTATCGTCGGATCTGAAGAATATTTCATTCGAGATTGCCATCGACGGGGTCTGCTTCATTTGATTGCAGATCTGAAGAAAATCAAATAACTATTTCTATCACTTTATGAAACTTAACAGTTCTCGAGTTGAGGCTTGACTAAAATAATAAAATTGTATTCATTCATAGATTTATTACTTCGCAATTATAGGCTATGGCTCAATATTTATTACATTACTATTGGTATTTATCATGTTATATAGATTACACAGTGCATTGGTATATGTAATTTTTGTATTAGTATAAGTGTATAATAGTACAGGAGAGGGTATATAGGATAAAAGTTGTAGTGTATCTACTAATTGAAATTAAATGGGTTTTGAGAATTGAATTTTGAGATCATAATCAAAATGCACTTTGGCAATTAAACAAAAACGATGTTTTTGGTTTTTTCGCAAGCAAAGTCATCAACAAAATACAAAAGTATAGGCCTTACACTCATATTGAACTTGAACCTTCGTTCAATCATAAAAATACGGCTCGAATCAAGAACCTTTCCTTTTTCATAAATCTGTTGAAGTAGCACTTCCGCAACGCTTCCGTTTGCGACTTTTTGTGACCATGTCTTTTATTTTTAGATATTCTTAGTAAGCGGACACGGGACCCAAGAAAGGTTAAATTTACGATTTATTTACTCATTTATTATTTAATTTAATGTAAGAGGGGTATTAATTTATTTTTTCCTAGGAATTATATCGCATTAATAAAATCACAATATACAATTAACAGAGAATAAACTATTAAATTGTATTGTATTTTTCAATATTAACACTTGAGGTCTCAGGTTCAATTCCAAGGCGGTAAATTCATAATATAAATTAATAAAATTAAACCCACTTTGTTAGGATATTGCAGGCATTAATCACCTGATTATCTGAAAATTAAAATGATTCCTTGAATCTGAGGGCAATTTAAGCCGTTAGTAGGGACATATATTGGCTTTGTGATGAAAACCAATAATTGAGTAATAAAAATATTTTTTTACAATATATCAAATTTGTCTTTCATTGTATATAAGATTGCGCTCAAAGGCAATCGAAGCTGCTTCTTGCAAACCCAGAACCATGTTTCTACAACTAACTTATAAGACTTTTAGAATACATCTAACTGAAGCCCAAGCACGAGCGCTATTTTTCGACACGATAACGGTTAGAATGAGATGGCAGTATACGATACTAAGTAAGTGCGTAAGAGATGGCTGCTTTATCCCACGCGATAACTAGTTTAAACACGGCTCGTGCTTGCCCTGCTGTTCAGATTCAGAAGCCTCGTGTACTTAGTCGCCTCATGTGACCACTGCCCACGTGGAGAGATGGGATAGAAATACACTTAGCTAACAATATTAAAGTTAGTATAAACTCGAACTAACCAACTTGTTGACGGAAGTCACTAGCTGAATGTTTTACACAATATCGTGTATTACATTACTGATTTATAGCCACTTCGTTCCAGAACAGCGTAAATAAATGAAAGGAGTAAAGACTAAGTAAGTATTCATTTCCTGCTTTCATGTTGCGTTTTGTTTTGTTCTGAGACGATTTAATAGACTTGCATTGCACATTATAAGATGAAAGTACTCTCGAACTTCCGTTAAATAAAATAATCATTTATTTCGAAGTAAAAAGATAAATCTTTGTTTTTTGAACGTCAAATTTCAACTTAATACTTTAAGTTTACTTCGGATTCGGAAGGTGTTTTGTTGAGAGAAGAACCCGTAAGAAACTCGTCAACACACATATTTTTTTACGTCCATTACAATCTTGGTGTTAGCCCGGAAACATCCTGCACAGAGCCCTGATGACACCAAGCCACTTCATCATTAATGTAATCATTAACATTGTAATAGGCTTTTGAACTAAGATTTCTTTTAACTACTGCTTTGAATTTTATTATACATTTTTGCGCATAACCCCATGAAAGATGTATTTACTTTTGACAATCTGTATTTTGGCACTGAAATTTTTATTGTTGTCTCTCAGATTTCGAATATGTCTGTCACAATTTTTCACAAAAGAGGCCTTTTTTCTTACATAAATATATTGACATGGCAGCGTCTTTATATTTATGGTTTTAAACAATTCTCTCAGGGAATCTCGTGATCTCAAATTATAAAAAGCTCTTATTGCTCTTTTTTGGAGAATAAATATGGAACCAACATTCTATCTGAAAAGGTAGACAAGTGGCCATCCAAATTAGTTAAAAATTCGGAGGTAGGAAACGCAAACACTACTTAAACGTGTAAAAGAAATAAAGGATAGAAGAATTTCGCACTGGCAGCCAATTGACACGGTGGCTCAGTTGGCAGAGCGTCGGGGCGTATACCCGAGGTCGCGGGTTCGATTCCCACATGTGTCGAAATTTTTCTTTCCTTTATTTATTATCAAAAAAATTGGTATCATATTCAAATTTTAAAATTTCCAATAACATATTGCGTTTGAAAATTCAATTATGTATATATGTTTGTGATTCATATGCAAAGATGCATATACTCGGCTAAGAATAGCATTGACTTTCTTTCCGTGGATGTGTTGTGATTAGCGATGAAAATTCCGAAAGAAACAAATTGTTTTTTCTGTCGAAAGAAACGATTTATCGTTTTTTACCGTTTTATTCGTTTGTTACACTGAATTCTATAATAAAAAACTCTTGGGAAAAAAACAGTTTTATTGAAAGTTTTGCCGTTTTTTTTCGAATATGAAAAAAACAATTGAAAAAAACAAAGAAAAAACTGTATCGAACTGTTTTTCGCGCTAGGTTTCTTCCTTTTATCACTAAATGAAGTCTTTATTTCGTATGGACACTGTGCACATGATAACAAATGCTCCATCATACGTGTAGCATATTTGCAAATGCATACTCCTTTGAACAAAATAGACATTTTGCGTATTTCTTATTATTTTTATCTACAATTTGACAATGATCCCATATGTTACTTTTCCTACGAGGCATTGTGATATCGACCGAAACACAATAAGAACATAAGTAAACTATTTTAGATATAACTTTCCGTTATAACAAACTGCGTCCGAGCTGAGTAATACCAGCAGGCGAATTGATAAATTAAAATATATTGTACAAATAAATGATAAATTATGCACGGAACGATTGCACGAACTGAGTGTGGTCTGTCTGACTGACCGGAATGAGCGCATTACAACAATAAAAAATAGTTTTATCTACCCTCCAACTAATAATAAAAATATTCTACTAAAAAAACAACAATATGTTTCCGTTTTTTTTTATATTTTTCGGTTTTTTTCCGTTTCATAGATAAAAAATAAGAAAAAAATAATTTTTATTTTTCTTGAGACTTTCGAATAAAACTTGCATAGAAACGAAGGAATTTGAAAAAAAAACGGAAAAATTTCTCGCTTTTTTCAACGCTAGTTGTGATAGGTGGGTTAGGGTATTTGTGCTTTTTAAATGATTTTCGAGCAATGGGGCTGGACACCCGTCACGATTAAACTTGTATTCCGAATAAATTTTTGGCTTAAGTTTATAATACTTTTGGCTTATTCCGTTTATCCACCCTAAAAAATCCTCCCTAGGTCGGATATTCGGAAACGCATGTCCATCCATCCACCCTGAACGGGGTGGATATCCGGAATGCATATAATATGGTTCTTTTGGCCGTAAGTATAGTTACATGTGTATAACGACAATTAAGACCTATATGTATTAATTATAAAACTAAAACTAAACGATATCGTATTAATCCTTCTCAAATGTATCGAAGAAACCGGATAGAAAGTGTCGCTAAGGTTCCTTCGTGACCCGAGGGTCTAGGAACTGGTTCCGGGGCGATGATCTGGTCACGAGCTTAATGTTGTCTCATAGTATCTGTGCTGTACTGACAACGATATTAAATTAACCCTATTTGGCGAGCTAAGATACTATAATGAATAGAATAGAATAGAATAACTCTTTATTGTACATCAAACACAAATTTACAAAAGAAATTATCATACAGTTTACAGTGAGGTACAATCGGCGGTCTTATCGCTAAAAGCGATCTCTTCCAGACAACCTTTGGAAGGTGAGATCGGTAAACTAGTTATCTGGGTAGATGCACAAAACAAGCTTACTTTAAAACTAACTTATTCAATTGAAATAATATATAGTAACATAAATATTAATTACACAAAATAATATAATATTACAAACATATGAACACACATACATACATAACTACATACTTTTATATATACAAGTAATACAAATACCTAAATAAAATACACAAATAAGTTTTAGAAATATAATTAATACATATAATCCACCTCCACAGAAAGAACCTAGGTACTTCTAAAATTCGGAAAGAATTTTTGGAGAAAATATATGAATAGAAGCATGTTTTTAGACATGTAAATATGAATAAAAATATCACAAACCAAGACTAGGAAAAGAATAAAATATTTTATAAATTTTAACACCATTTATAAATTTTGAGTTATTATTAAGTGGTTAAAATATCAATGGATATAATTAATTGCGTCTTGTTATAGTTTGTCAGAGAAAATAGTAACCATTTCCAAAACGTGTCTTAAAAAAACTTAGTATGACCTTAAGTTAAAGTGACGAAATCATTAGTCAATACAAACTACTGAATACTTTCAAAGCCTTGCTAATTACCTTTTTCAAGCCACAATAAAGGATGATGTTGTGAAAATAGCATAATGGTTTCTTTTTGTTTACAGATGAATGGAAATATTGCTAAGAAAAAAGTGTTAAGCAAAAGCTAGTTAATGATTTGCACTAATTGTAACCTTTACCTATATCTATATTTTGATGTATGTAAAAGTTTTAGTCTCTAATACAGTATTATTCAAATTCAATGAAGATTGAAAAAGCTGGAACAACAATTTATCCTCATTTATGATTACTACATAAACGTTACATAAACGTTCACGCCGTTTATCCCCGAAGGGGTTGGCAGAGGTACCAATACTTCTGAACTCACATGACAAGCGCCATTTAGTTTCCAGAGAAGGTACCCACGTTTTGCTTAGACAGTGTACTCACGTGATAGGGGGCAGGCCTATCGCCGTTTTGTACGAATACACTGTCACATGACTAATTACAACTCAGCCATGTGGGTTTCCTCACGATGTTTTCCCTCACCGTTAACAACCATGATAAACCAAAATAACAATTATGATTACTATTAGGTTCATAACGAAGCATTTTTTTACTTGGATAAATAGCAAACCTAATGAAACGTATACAAATACATGTTTATATTTACTTTTGATATTAACCTCGCAGTTGATAATATGTTATCAGTAACCGACGCTCTGCTTTATCGAATAACCTACATAATAATAAACACAACGAATTTATTTACATTAAAACTTTTTTAAACTCAGTCATGTCGGCTTAGAATAGCACTACCCCATTTCTATCCGTGGGTGTACGTAAGAGGCGACTAACGGTATGGGGCTTTTAAGGGATTTTTGGGCGATGCCCATCACGAACAACCTTTATCTCACCATCTTTTCCCCACTTAACTTTCCAAACGTGGCTGAGGAATTTCTAATTCCTTAGCTCTGGCTACCCCATCTAGGGATTTATAGCCGTGAGTATATGTATGTAATATTACACACTTGTTTGTCATAAGTACCAGTCAGAGTTTAAAACTATAAAAATAAACTATCTTGTCAAAAAAGAATAGTTAGAGTTACTAAATAAAAGTTAGAACTATGTTATATCTATAACTTTGAATCAACTAAGGCCACTTCAAAAGAAGAGATAGCTATACACAAGCCATTATATACGAAATTCACCAAATTTTCGCATTAATAACAAAAAGCGAGTGAGGCATTATACCCCATTATACTTTTTTTGTATATCAAATAGTAATTACTTTCGTCTATAAACAACTTATTTTTGATACGTCCACAGGTACTAGTTCTTGCGAGTGGTTTTTGTCAACTCAAATAAACTACCATTGGAAAAGTCACCAATCGAGTGGTTGCAAAAAGTGCGATATCAATTTTCTAACCTAATTAAGTCTAAATGTTTAGAGGATAACAAAAAATCTTATTTAGGACCATTTTTTGTCATTACATATAAATTGCTTAATGATACAGATATTACTAATAAATAAAGAATAAATAAAGGAAAGAAAAATTTCGACACAGGCGGGATTCGAACCCGCGACCTCGGGTATACGCCCCCGTCGCTCTTGCCAATTGAGCTACCGTGTCAATGGCTGCCAGCGCGAAATTCTTCTATCCTTTATTTCTTTTACACATTTTAAAATTTTTTCTTTCTTTTATTTATTAGTAATAATCCCCAAATGAGGTTTTCATAAACAAAAAGATTTAAAAATAAAAAAAATACAGACATTGTTAGTATCTAAACAAAAACCTAATAAAAAAGTTAAATTACTTTGTGTCATTAACAACGTCAAGTGTTAGTCAGAGTTAAGTCTTTAAAAAGGATGAAAATTAAAATGGTTCTATAGAGCTATTGAGGAGAGTAATTTTGTAGAGGACGGCCATTAAAAACATACTTGGACCAAATTTAAAGAGTGCACAATAAGTCAGGCTTCCAAAGTATGAAGAATAAAAGAGTATGCATGAAAAGATTTATGGTTATAAATGAAGCACTTTTGATGAATGAATGATGAAGCTCGTATGATGTGGCGATCGATAGTCTCTGCCTACCCTAATGTGAAATAATGGTGTGAGTTTATATGTTATAAAAGTAATACACCAATGAAATCTAAGTTAAAGCCGAGATGTCATGTCACTTGATTTTTTCGTAAATTTTACGTCAAATTATACTCAGAATACTCAGAAGTAATAAGTTTCAGTCATCTTCCTCAGGGAAGTGATAGCTTATTCATAACCCTTTGTTTAACGTTCTTTGGATTCGGGACTACTTATTTAGGATTTGTGATTACGCAAATGAAACTTTACTGGTTACACTGACATGTTGAAACAGCCTACATTCGACTTGCAACTTTTCGATCTATTGAAAAAACATAACATATAACATATAAACATAAACGTTCACGCCGAATATCCCCGAAGGGGTTGGCAGAGGTACTAATACTTCTGAACATCACGTGACTTTGTCACCTGGTGTTCAGAGTACCCACGTTTTGCATGGACAGTGTACTCACGTGATAGGGGGCAGGCCTATCGCCGCTTTGTACGAATACACTGTCACATGACTAAGTATAACTCAGCCATGTGGGTTTCCTCACAATGTTTTCCCTCACCGTTAACAACCATGATAAATTAACCACACATATGTCTTTAGAAAAGACAAATTGGTGTAGGCCCGACCCAGGATTTGAACACTAGTCGTTTGCACGATAACCGAGTGTTCTACCCACTGGGCTATCACGGATGACATACTATTTCATAAACAATTTGTAAGAAAACTTACAATCATAATTCACATTACGCATCAAATATATGAAGTCCATCGAAATTCGTCACTGATATAACAGTCTAAATTAGGGAACGAATATGACGACATAAGTCCAAAATAACCTTTTGTAACCTAGTAAAATGGAGCAACAAAAATAATTTAATTTACCATCACAAAAGTGCATAGCATTTACAATACATATTATGAAATAGTATGCCAAGTATCTGCACAATACCGCCCACGGATTCGAGATCAATACAATAGAAGTCTAAAACAGTTATCTATCATCTCTATGCTTTTGTAGACCGGTTGAAATGAAAACGTTTCTAGCATCACCAAGTAATGCAGAGGCGGGTTAGTATTGGTTGGAAAGGATGGTTTTGAATAGGAATTTGCGTTTAATTCTTGCAAGCCAATAAGTTTGGAAGCATTATTTCTGTGAAGAAATTTATCATATTTTTTCAGGCATACATTGTATTATGATATCACATAGGAAAACATACCATTAAATAAACCGAAAAATCAAAGTATCCATTTAAAACGAATATGGAAATGAAATCAAAGTGCATAATAACCTCATAAATTTTCACAAAAAACTTATGTAGTTTATTTGTTTTATTAAAATAAAGAAATTTCATCTTTTAAACGCTTGTTACTATATTATTTTTTGCATAATTAAATTTAAAAAAAACATCAAGATATAAAAACCAGGGCATAACGTCTTATGAAACTTGATAGTTTTCCTCTGCATATTTAATGAACTTCGCTTGCAAATTTTAACTTTCGTACACTCGAGCTATACAAAGAACTTAGTTCAGGTTATTATCCGAGGCAAGAAAGGTAATCTAGTAGAAGCATTGGTTGCGGCTTCTGACTAGATTAATTTAATCTATCAGCCACAGATGGCCTACTTACATGACTTACAAGATAACCCTTACACGGTCTTGCCGCAATATTGGTTCGATAATTCTGTGTAAGCAAAAATAAAGTTAGACACACACACTCATACTCACGGTTATAAATCCCTAGAGAAGTAGCCAGAACTTCAGTTTCAGAAAATTTTTCAGATATTAAGGGGGAAAATATTATCAAACAAATGTTTTAATTAATTGGTCTCCAGTCTTCAACCGCTTCGCCCAATAATCACCTAAAAAGCCCCGATACCCTTGGTCGCCTCTTACAATCACCCATGGGAAGTAATGGGGTAGTGCTATTCTAAGCCGATACTACACAGCTAAGCAATTTTAGATATTATGTGCTAAATTGCCATCTGATCTTCACAGTGACCATGTATTGTTTTGCAATATGATTTCAATTATAAGGTAATGTTAGTAGAGGAAGACTACGGAGTACTCATTTGGACCAAATAGAGTGTGCTCAAAAAGGCAGGCGTCCGAAGTATAAAGAATAAAAGGACATGTATGAAAAGATTGATGGATGTAAGCGATGCTAGAGAGGTTTGCCTGGATCGTACGAAGTGGCTATCGATAGTTTCTGCGTACTCAAATAGGAACTAATGGCGTGAGCATATGTTATATGTTATGTTTTCATAAGGACAGTTTACAATTCTTGTACATGAACGAAACAAATGACTTTACAAAAGCCAGAGGCCCTATTTAGTATTAACATGCTCAGCCATTAGGGTAGCAAGCAAACACGTTAATGGTATACATAGGCTAAACCAAGGGCAAAAACCAATAAAATTCGATGTTTCATTTCCAACTATAATGTATTCGGAATCCTCATGGTGATCAGACCGTACTTGGCCGTAACTACACCCACTGTCAGTTTGAGTGTTTGCACCTATCATTATAGTCTGGATTGAGGTAGACATGTAATTCAAATGTATCTGTGGCTGCTATCTAATTGCAGATAGTTCTAGGATTTGGAATCTTTAACTAGCTGTTACTACTTTTTTAAGATTCCGTACTTATACTACCGTATAACTAAGACTTCGCTGTCTGTCTTTCACCAGGCTCCATCTAATAAAGCTTGTATCTAGAAAGTTTATTTTTATAGATGATGTATTTCTGTTGTCGCTATTGTAGCCAATATGATTATATGTTACTAGGGATGGTTTACTAATAGGAACGCTTAATTTAAGATCAGATTTGGTTATTTTCAGTCTCACTTTCAAATAATATCCACCTGTGAGCAGTGATTAACTTAACAAAACTTAAGTTTGAAGGACATGTTCGAAGAATAAATATATTTTGACACTTATACCTTTCAGATATAATACAAAAACACTGGAATACAAAGGTTATCAGGAGAATCATTTGTTCAAGTCAACTAAAAAGGTGAGAAGTGATTCATTGACTGACAGTTGTGTTTATACTGTGGATTTTTACTCAGATGTATGGGCCGTCCAGTATGTATTCATATAAGTCTAAAATAATAGTATTAATAGTATTAAAATTATAAATAAAAAGTAACTAAACTATCACTTACTTAAATGAAAGATAAGTTAGGATAAGATAAGATATATTTTCTTTTGGATATTATAATTACTACTCAGTTTTCAGAGATTAATTTGAATAATTTATATATATTTCAGTGATGTTTTGTAGTACGGTTTAGAATGATACTATACCATTTCCTATCGTGAATGTCTTAAAAGGCGATTTGTTTTGCTATCGTTTCTCCATTCAACTTCAAACAGTAGCTGAAGAGCTTCTGATTCTTAAGTGCTGGCTACCTATTTTAGGATATATAGATGTAAGCAATTATATGTATGTATCAAAAACAAATAGATGAAACAGGACATATGCGTGAAGTGTCATCTGGCTCGCATTAGTGACGTAAGCACGTCTAGTTATAATCGATTCGAAGGTCAATGAGCACTCTTTTAGGGCACGAGTGTGCAACATCATGAGTAATCGCCTCACAACTTTGAACAATGATTAGTAAACACACCATGAGACTACAAAGAGGTAAAATGTAGTATCATTTGTTGGTTTCATTGTTACTTTTGTCAAAAGTAAAATGGGCTGTCATAGCACACGTACGTGGACTGTTTGTTGCTTTAGGTTTTAAGTTTCTTTTGTGTTCTTGATGGTGTTGTAATGGTAACATCAAGGCTTTTTTTTCTTAAGTAGGTTGGTGTTGTATTCAATTCGTGCAAAGTTGATGTGCCTGGTTTGGAGAAATATTTTTTAAGAGCATATCAGCTTTATAATAATTTTACACCTAGTGTTAAATTTGTCCTTCATATATTGATCACGGTGGATAAAAAAAGGACTGATTCCAATACTTGTTTAGAATAAAAATATAATATAATTGTGTTTTAAAAAACAATAGAACAAAGAATAAGCAAAGCGGAAAGATAATTTTAATATGTAATGAATGACTAATGTTTTTCAGATTCTCATTTCGTACGTAACTTTAAAAAAATACGAAGATGATGATTATATTTATATATATTACCACGTAAATATGATTTGACTAAGTGATTAGAGCTAAACAAAGGACGCATTTTTCCCAAAACTTTGTTATTTGAAATATAACATAAAAGTGGAGCTGTCTATTCACAGTCTAAAAATTATACGAAAACAATACGATTAAACACAAAAAAAGGTTTAGAAATCAAGTTTCTTACTCCCTAATAAAAGGGCGAAGCCTTGCAACTTGCAAAACTTAGGATAAGTATTAGGTGTAACGATCTCGCGCAGTGAATTGTTGAGGTTACTTGAAAAACATTTGCTAAAGTAAGATGATCCAACATTTCTATAAATTTATTTATCACTAGCTGACCCCACAGACTTCGTACTGTCAAAAGTGTAGACTTTCACGGCGTTCAACTGAAATATTTAACTGACCCGTTGAGGGTCTCTGTCATGCGATGAGAATAAAAGTGTTTTTAATAGTATTTTCACAATTTTTTCATTTTATAATTTTTAAGTTTATAAGTATAGTAAGTAAGTATAGCAGGTTATTGCTGAAAGGGTGGATTGCCATATACAGGCTTACTGGATGTCCACTCATGTACATAGTAATTATTTATTTAAGTTCTACTAACATAGATACTAAGTCTTGTTTACTAATAAATATAATTGTATGGATATTTTTAAGTCTGAAATAAATTTTTTCATTCATTCATTCATAGTAGTTTCGGCTGAGATTGATTCTGAGTCAGTCCGTCCGTCTTGTCTTGCGCTTCATGCACGCGTGTCAATTTTGTTGTTACTTAATTTTAAAATTGTATCATATTCTAAGATGTTAATATAAATTAAGTGATGTCAAGGACAATTTTGTTCAAAATTAAATACTCTTAATCAACAACACAATTATTTGGGTAAGGATTAATATAATATTTATAAAATATTATGGCAAATAATTGGAAACAGTGCATTAATTTCGACCAAATTTGATTATAATAAAAAAAGTTATGGTGAGTCATTCTTAAAAGATACACATATACTGTCGTGGACATTTTTTTAGATCATTTAAAAGGAATAATTCTTTCCGTGTCCGTTATTTTCTTTCCGTTTACGCAGCGCACACAACGCAAGCCTTAAAAAATGAATAATTATCCCTGTTTTTGCAACATTGTTCGCTGATTCTTTGCTCCTATTAGTCGCAGCATGATACTATATAGCCTAAAGCCTTCCTCAATAAATGGACTATCCAACACAAAAGTAATTTTTCAATTTGATTCGGCAGTTCCTGAGATCCTAGCGTTCAAACAAACAAACTCTTCAGCTTTATAATATTAGTATAGATATAGATTTTAAGCCGTGAGAGTACTTATAGAAGATTATTTATTTCAATCTTTACGCAAATGATTCCATGAACTCAAATCCAATCTCAAACGTTCACGCCATGTGGCAGAGGTACTAAAACTTTTGAACATCACGTGACATTGTCACCTGGTATACAGAGCACCCACTTGAATTGAATTGCTTGACTCGTTCAGCAATCAGACTTTTATAACTAAACAAATATTATTTAAACAGATTTTAAGTAATTGAACTTAACCATATATTTGCGGTAAAATCTTGTGGTCTTACAGAGTAAATGATAACCACAAGCTTATTTTTATAAGTATCGCAATGATGAAAAACAAGTCTTGGTCAATTGGTCATTAATATGGATAATCCAATGTTTCAAATTCCAGAGATGTTACCGATGTAATAAATTCAAAGTACTTACCGGCGCAATAAAACGTAGGTACCTCTAGTCACACGTGAATCATTCACTACCTTGTAATATTATCAACGAGGTCTTTTACTACTGTACCTATAGATAGACATATGGACTACATAGTTAGCTCTAATATAGGGTTGCTAAGCTACAATTTACAATCCAGATTCTAATCTAGAAATATCAGAAGGTTTCGGTTTGGATCCCAGTTGGAAATCGAATAAAATGTGGGCCTGAATTAGTACCCATTGAGTATTCTAGTGTTTTTATAAGGGCGCAATGTGTGAATTTCAAAGCACTGGTCACAAAATTACTTTAAGATTCAATATGTTGCTCAAGGTTCGATTCAGGATGACCTAAGACGCTCTGAACTCTTGCATCTTGTAAATTAAGCAGTTTCATTTTATTTATTTATATTTAAAATGTGAGAAGGTTGACAACCCTAGTCTAATAAGTATCTCGTTATAGAGGGCTTGAGACCCTGGCTGGGTCTCCTAGTTCACCTTGCACTCGCAAACGTCTGTTAAAGGACTTATTTACGTAACAGCGTTTCAATAAGCAGTTTTTAAAATACCATGCTAATGACTCTAATAGATAAACCTAGCACTGATAATTGGTTTGCTGATTTTTAATAATTAGCCATTTCATGTGTGATGTAGAAGTTGGTTTTTTGGGTATTTTAAAATGGCCGACAATTAGAGGAAGGTTAAAATAGCAATGTGGTCGTCTGGTTTCTTTAAAGTTTGCACTTGAAATGTATTTATTATATTTGCAAAATATTGATGAATTTAAATTAATTTTGAGAGGTTTCCAGGATCGTACAAAATAGTTATCAATAATTGAAATTATTGACATAGTTTTGGTAGTTTGAGAAAATCGCAACAATAAATTTAATCATAAATAAGGAATAAATAAAGGTAAGAAAAATCTCGACACAGGCAGGTCGCGAGTTCGATTCCCGCCTGTGTCGAGATTTTTCTTTCCTTTATTTATTCTTTATTTATTAGTTATAATCCCCACATGAGGTTTTCATGAACAAAAAGATTTAAATTTAGTCACCAAGTTCAGTTTATGAAATGGGGGGAAAATAATGTTTTTTTATTAACAAAGCGTCTATTATGATATACGAGTATTAACAAGAAGTTATAACAAAATGTTTACTATTACTTACTACTGTTGTAATAGTAAACTGTATGTTGCTTTGCTATTGCAGAAGTGGGTTATAGATATGCATTTTGTTTAACTAATAAAAATACTGATTTGAATTGAAAACTTATGAGTATAGATTCCCCCAAATTTCACATACATATTAATCTTTAAAAAAGGTAGCTAGAGCTGCGTAATAAGAAATTCCTTAGCCACTCTTGGAAGTTGAGTGGGGAAAAGACATACATATAAATAAAAGATGTTATTAAAGGAAAGAAAAATTTCGACACTATTATTTATGAGTAATAATCCCCACATGAGGAATTCATGTCAAAAAACATTAAATTAAAAGACATACATACATACATATACTCACGGCTATAATTCCCTAGAAGGGGTAGCCAGAGCCAAGGAATTATAAATGCCGTGTAGTGCCGGCTTGGAATGTCGCTACCCCTTTCTACCCACGGGTGTTGTAAGAGGCGACTAAGGGTATCGGGGCTTTTTATTGGATTTTTGGGCGATGCGGTTGGAGACCCATCACCAAAAACCTTTATTTTACCGCCTTTTCCCCACTCAACTTCCAAAAGTGGCTGGGGAAAAGAGTGTAACATTTTAAGGCTGTTGGCGATGGGTTTTCGATCGCATCGCCCAAAAATCACTTAAAAAGCCCTTAAGCCTGCAGTCGCCTCTTATGATCACCTATAGATAGAAATGGGGCAGTGCTATTCTAAGCGATCTCAAATAAACACCATAATAGAACCGAAACACCAAACTAAACTTAATCGTTTTTAGTGCGGGCCTAAGTGTCTCAAAATGACGAAGCGACAAAAACCTTAGTACAGGGAAAGCTCTGGTCAACAGGGCCTTGATCGTACCCTCAGTGATGGCCAGCAAGGATAAACCGGTCCTCGCGTGCGTACAAAGGAACGTTCGTAGCGCGAAACGGAGCGACGGAATTTCAAGGACCAAACGAACTTCGAGCTAAAACAAGTTCAAGTTTATTAACTTGGAAGCATTGTTTTGTTCGTTGTGTTTGTTGGAGAAATTGTGCGGTTAGATAGACTGTTTTATTTCGTGGCTTAAAGGTACTTATTTGAATAATGAAAATCAAGGATATTAATAGTGCAAGTAGATTTAGTTTATTTTTGTGATTTATAGTTTCTGACTTTAAGGGCAAAAATACATAATAATTATCATAACAATAATCTTTTTGCATTTCCGTCATCCAGTTTCATATACTTATTTGTACATAGCTTACTCCTATGATTTACGTTACATAAAAAACCGACGGAACAACACTTTAAATTCTTAAATGTCAAAATCCAAAAACAGAAACATTTAATTCAATTAGCCTTGCAAAATGGGCTAAACGGTGACTGTGTAAAAATAAGATAATTATGACCTTCCAAAACACTGTATACTAAGGTAAATGAACCCTTTCAGGTTACCGTATGCAATACTAAAAGTGATTCAGAGTTCAAACTCCTGTTTCATGGCGATTGGATAATACCCTGCAGTCGTGTTGATGTATATCAAAGAACATTTTTACGTATATATAGATATATACTCTCAGTAAGGGTTTAACAGATAACCAGTTTGCCATTAGTACGATCCTGATAATTTATCTATTAATCAACATTTTAATGCATTCTCTTCATTCCTTACACCTCCAACGCCTCTCTTTTTGAGCACACTTTTATTCTATCTAAATGCGTTTAGCGTGCCCGTCCTCTACTGAATTTACTCAACACGCCATCATCTTGATAAATTCTGTACATTTAGGTTATTTAATTATAACCCTTATAATCATCACCTAAGTAAAATTTAATGAATACTAACACTGTCAAAGTATCTCTGAATAATATACTTTAATTGGAGAAACTTTATAGAAAAGACTTTTTCTGCTTGTAACATTGTCGGTTCCAACATTTTTAACCGTTAACTAGGGACATGACAAATTTATAACATGGGAAATTTAAAAGTACATGACGTCTCATAAGCTACTGCTTTCAACGTGAAATTTTGTTATGAAATTGCATCTGGATGATTTATTTTATTACCTATGCTTTTGGAGTGCTGGAAGAAATTAATGCACTATTGCTCTGGCAAAAGTTTCATACAAAATCCATTGAAATTTAGACCACAAAGTATGTGTATATGTATTGAAAGTTGACTGAATATTAGAATCTCTCAAGTTAAGTGAAATCTATCTGTTTATATTCAATGGCATCCCGCATCTAAAGTGCACATGGTGAAAATCAATTAACAGGTTCGTGAGTAAAGATGAATGGCTTTGTCAGGAACATGTAAAGTAACGAATGACAGCCAGTCTTGTGTGAACTAATCCTATGTGTGAAAATTATTTTAATAATTAGTTGAGCTAGGCGGTTTCTCGCATTCATAATATGTTTTTATGTTTTATTATACGTACTGAATTTCAAATACCAATCGTTAGCATGTATAAAAAATCATTGAGAAGCGATGGTGGCTTCTCATTTAGAAGATGTAAGTTCAAATCCCGAGTCGGGCGCACACCAGAGATCTGTGGTTTATGTACCGACGTCGCTAAAGGTGAGGAATAACGCCATACGAATCCCAAACACTAAAATTCACTATGCAATGGGATCGATTTGCCGTGTAGTGTCGGCTTAGAATAACACTACCCCATTTCTACCTTTGGGTGATCGTAAGAGGCGACTAAGGGTATAGGGGGCTTATTAAGTGATTTTTGGGCGATGTGGTTGGAGACCCGTCACCAAAAACATTTATTAAAACCATCTTTTCCCAATCAACTTCCAAAAGTGGCTGAGGTATTTTTCATTCCAAAGCTCTGGCTACCCCGTTAAGGGATTTATAGCCGTGAGTATATGTATGTATGTATGTATGTAATGGGATCGGAACATTCTTACTCGACATAACATGGCTGCAATTATTTATATTATACAATGAACACCGTGTAAGGCGATGAAGACCCATCACCTTTTCCTAACTTAACTTCCAAATTGGCTGCAGAATTCCCGATTCCGAAATTTCGGCTACCCCTTTTTATGGGGTTTATAGCCGTAAGTATATGTATGTCAAATATTAATATTGCAATGTTTGTATTAATTTTATAAGTGTCAAATTTGCCTTCACATGACAAATTTATAAAGAAAAATTCATGAAAAAATATACAAGTGTTTAGAGATATATATGTACAATACAAATATAAGGGCTTTTTTAACCCACTTCATCCAGAAAGTTTAGTTTTATTTTTACTGCAAAGAACACACCTTATTTTAGCAGATAAGTTTGAATAAAAGTTGTCGTACAAAACGGCGATAGGCCTGCCCCCTATCACGTGAGTACACTGTCTAAGCAAAACGTGGGTACCTTCTCTGGAAACTAGATGGCGCTTGCCATGTGAGTTCAGGAGTATTGGTACCTCTGCCAACCCCTTCGGGGATAAACGGCGTGAACGTTTATGTTTATGTTTAAGTTTGAATAAACAAAATTGTACTTTGATTTTCCTCAAACATAATGACTAAGTTCAACCTAATCTCAGGTATGTACAAAAATCATGAGTTCTTACATAATTAAGTTTAATTGGGAAACGATTATTTTTTATAACAGAAAAACTCGCAATATGAAACGTAAAAGTTGTCCTTTGTCTGTCATTGCATTATAAGCTTTAAAGGTACCATCAAATGTAATTTGTTTTAATTCTCTATAGCAATCCTTACTAGACTTTTAGTTAAAAAAAAAGACAAACGAAAATAGTACATACATTCATACTTCTACCCACGCCGTTAGTTCCCTATCTATTATTCCCTATCGCTTTCCCTAGAGACTATCGCTAGCCACTTTGTACGATCCTGGCAAATTTAGTCTACAATCATGAATCTTTTCACGCATGCTTTTCTATTCTTCAAACTTCGGACGCCCGCCTTCTGAAGTACATTTTATATTTGATCTAAATACGTCTTTCGTGTTCGTCTAAAATAAAAAAGATACATGAAATGAGATATAAGTAAAAATGGTGCACTTAAGTACGAGTACAAACGAAAAAATTGTGTGGCAATTCAAATAGAAACTTTACTATGCAATATGTACAATAAAAATAATCAACAAAGCGAAACTGAAAGTGCAGTACATTGTCACTTTGCACAATAAACAATTCATAAAATAAAATTGAAATCAAATAAGTGCGCCACATGAATACACCAGAACATGCCAAGAAACATTGATCATAATATGAAATACGCCAATGGTTGCACGAGTGAGGTTATTTTTAGACCAGTTTAAGTGAAGTTCGATTTCGATGGGAAACCATCGCGGAGTGAAACATTGTCTCCAAGGCCGACTCATGTCTGATAGTGAGTCTTCGATAAACATTGAAACATAAAACAGCAGCTACTACTTATTATAGATACTAAACGTGGTTGCTTTAACAATTTTTACAGCACGCGTTTAGTATTAATAAAACGTACTTTGATCGTACATCATCGCAACTAATAAGAGTACTTCTTGATAAGAGCATCTCCAAGATCATAGAACCTACAAGTTTCGCACGATCTTCGCCAAGTCGTCGGTATAACTTGTTGTATAAATACCCACCCTGCATCATATTGTGTACGTGGCCTCTACTTCAGAATCTTTGAGTAGTAGGTCGACGTAGATAAACCTTTCGATATATTTATAGCTATATTTTCGTAAATTGTTAATTAGAAATTCAGATTAACCGTTTAATTGACTACTTTAAGCATTTGCAATGAAGAAGTAAATATTGGTTATCAACAAAGATTTTCTTAATAACCCCCTTACAACTAATCAGCTCCTTATACTCGTAGCATAATATGCAATATACCTACTCGACATTAATAGCGGCTACTATGGGAAGAATAAGGTTATTTTATCTTAAGTTTATCAACTTAATAAATGTTGAGAAAAGTTATGATAATGCAAGATTATAAGTTTGCTTTTTCTATAGGAAAAATGCCGATGCTTTCATTTTTACGTATGATTTACTGATGATCGATTTCTGATGTTTAGTGAAAGGAAACCCATAAATTCCATGACGTCTAAGCGATCTCGGAAATAAAAATGTTTTTTGTTAAATAGGTACAATCCATTAGAATGTGCATCAGATTTTTATTAAATTTATCGTTTCGTGTCGTGTAGAAATAGCACTACCCCATCTTGTTGATAATACCCGTGGGTGTTCGTAAGAGGCGACTTAGGATATAGGGGCTTTTTAAGTGATTTTTGGGCGATATGATTGGAGACCCGTCACGAAAAACATATATTATAATATAACCATCTTTTCCCCCATCAACTTTCAAAAGTGGCTGAGGAATTACTCATTCCAAAGCTCTGTCTACCCCGTTAAGGGATTTATAGTCGTGAGTATATGTATGTATGTAATAATAACATTCAGGTACGAAAAAATCAAAGTTAAACAAACCGTAAAAAGGCTGTGCCCAGTAACGCGTTTATAAACATTGCATACATTAAGGGACTCGCTGACATACTCGTAATATTGTATTTTCAAGTGGCAACTTTAAACATCGATTTTTATTTCACGTTTTTATCCCGATCATACTGCAAAATTTAAAAATATCTTGAAAATTGTCTGGAAAAATATAAAGTTGACATTAATAATTTTCTTTATAAAATGTCAACGCTCGTGAATGAATTATTCATGTTTATCGTAGAATATTTTTTACAGATTTTATAAATACAGTCTCTTTGGCCTTCTAAGGTTCTTTACGTTTTTAGCTACACTCTAAAAATACATAGTTCAGTATAGAAAAAGTCTTTGCCTGATTTTTTTGCAACAATAAGATCATACTTAAAACGCATTTGGTTGCTTGACAAAAAAATTCTATTGTTGAAACTAATAGTAAATAGTTTTAATGGTTACATAAGTTTAAAATAAGAATTTGGATTATTATCCGTCAATAATGAACAAAGATTTAACTCTTATAAGCAATATAACAGTTGAACCAATTAAAGATTTTATATAAAATAACACGTGAAAAAAGTTACAAAATAATTTTACCGTGATAAAATATTTGTTTTCTGTGTATTATATTTAGTTAAATTTACTGGTTATTTATAATTAGGTATAAACATTTTCATTGCGTAAGCTGTGTAGTATCCGTTTAGAATAGTACTACCCCGTGTCTTTCCATGAGAGGCGACTAAGGGTATTGGGGCTTTTTACTGGATTTTTGATTGATGCGGTTGGGGACTCATCACAAACAACCTTTATTTTACCATCTTTTCCCCTAAAGTGGCTAAGGAATTTCGAATTCTTTAGCTCTGGCTACCCCTTCTAGGGATTTAAAGCCTTGAGTATATGTATGTATGAATGTATAAACATTTTGAGATAAAGACGTTTGCATAGTGAATCACAGACTCTTAGACTAAGTAAAAACTATAGATCAAGTTTCCAGAACGTTTGATGAACGTCAAAGTTAACTATTGCTTGTGAAACAAATGATACAAAAGTGGTTTTTTAGTTTAGGTTTTATCTTGTTTCATATATTTTTCAAGGGTCCCGGCTGAAAATCAGTGTGCATTAAAGCTAAAACTCTAGTGTACATATGCTGAGTCGGCGCCTTTTTGGTTCTCATTGTGTGAAATTTGTGTGATTGTTGTATTTACATGTTGTATCATATGAGGGACTGAATAAAGTTATTTTTACTTTTTACTTTTACTTTACTTTTAAAAGTTAACTTTGGATAAACAATTGCAGAAGTTCTTCCGGACTAATAACAGCTAATTTTAATTATGTAAAAATACTCACATTAAAATAAGATATAAAATCTAATCTTAGCCGATAAAATAGCAGATTAAATCACGCAACCCGGTAAGATAGTTTAAAATTTAAACTCTCCAGCTCACCCTCACGTAACCAATAAATCTCCTAAATCACATCTCACTGTTCCGTTACTGGTCCATAGTTTTTACTTAATCTAAGTAAGTATAGGAAGTTATAATTTTCCAAGCTCTACCATTTATAATCCGACTGTATTTTTACAACACCAGTAGTTACAATAAATTACACACTACATAGACTGCATACGACTAACAAATATTTGCACACGGTTATTACAACTGATTTGCTTTGTAAAAAAAATACACGTTGGTTTTATAGCACAACAGAAAACGGTGTAGTAAACAAATAATTCACAAAGAAATTATATTTTATCAGTATTCTTGATAAACCAAATTAACGATTATGGAAAAAAGTTTTTGTAATTGCTTTAGTTATAAAAGTAGTATATAAAAAAAAACGTATGTAAGATCGTTAATTTTAAATAATTAAACATACGCAAACAATATTTTTAATGCAAAGTGATTACCATTTTATAATACTTTAAAATTACGAACGTTAAATTCTGAATTTGAATTAAACATTTCATTCATGAAAATAATAAAACCGCCTTAACAATTAAAATATTTACGTGGTTTTGACGTCTTATTTGGAAGAAACTATGTAAGGATCGCGATCTTTGAAATGTATTTTTACCAAATTTTATGTAGTGGACAAATCATAAATCTTAAATATTTGACGCACAAAATATGTGTTCGATAAAAAGGAGAGACCACTTTTATTTCCCTATTTTGATTTTGACTTAAGGAACTATTGAAAATGCCAAACCTTATTACCGGGTCTTTATTTAGAAGAAATTGTTTTTATTATGGGAAAAATAGTACCACACCTCGTTTTTAAAGTCAAGCCAAATTTCGTACGACGCACTCGCGGAAAGAAATGAGTTAGTACTATTTTAAGCCACTACAAAGCGAATATCTATTTGTCAAACATCAAATTATGATTAATTTGATATAAGTAAATTTATAAATTTTTTTCGGGTTCACACTTTTAAAATTGATATTTTAGCACCTAAATTGAAGTACAGATTTTGAATACAAAGGCCAGCTGTGTGCTTTATTAATCTCATTTTAATGTTACAATCACATACCGAAAAGAATTGGATAGTTTTATTCAATAGATTATCAGTCCTTAATATCGTATCAATGATAGACAAAGGACACAGCCCAGCAGATAAACAATAATGAATTAATGTTGATCTACTTACGACATTTCTTAATTACTCGGGGGCGAGATCTCTGCTCTGTTTCGATTACCGAAAATAAATACTTTATCTATTGCTCAAGTAATTTGGAAATGGATTTGCAATTAATCTTATCTGTTTGTTATCATTATTGAGTGGGTGCTAATGAATAAGATATCTGAGGGTGCTGCTTATTTCATTTAGGTCATATTTTTTCTTTATTCTGTTGGGAATCGTACACGATACATTATACAGCTTTAAGTCATTCGTAAGGTGAATTTGAACCACTAATATATTTACGTTATTTTTGGTTACAGTTGCAATTATAATTTTGCTTAACATAAGACAAAACCTTTAATTTTTACACAAATAAAATATATTTGGTGTAAATGTTTATTATTTAATTTTTGAATTTTCGGCAACAAAGGCTCAAAAAACTAAACTGAAAAATTACAATTATCATAAATCAACCAATTTTATCTCACCTCACATATCCTTCGTAACAATTAAAAACTATATCAAGCGAAACAACCGAAACGTGTATTGAAACAATAATATTCACTCACCTCGGCTGGACAGTGAACCCAACTCGATAAACACTGAGTGAGGCGCGCGCGCACTGTACCGCGAAACTGAGCCAACTGCTAAATGCATACACTGTTTGATAATATATAAACAACAATGGCACCCTGTACTGTATATACCACTGGCATGGTTCTATAATTACAACTCGAATTGTATGGAAAAACAACAGTGGAATATTCTCTTCCGGTACCGATCGGGTCAAGGTCACCTGCATCCTTTTTTTACAATCGGCAGGAAAGACCTTTCTCCGTTTTTGCTTTTTATTACATTCGTATAATTAGTATTTTAGTACTGCAATCAGAACTGGTTAATATGGGAGCTTGATATTTTGACCGAGCCGAATGGCATTGAGTGGCAATGACCAAGTGAACTTGCATGGGGTGATGGATGACATTTGTGAAATATTATTTTGTGCATTTTTTCGATGCGTTTCAAAGTGTAGTGCCTAACGGAAACAAAGCCAACTATGCACTATGGATAAATCACAAAAACTAAAGCTGTGTAGAATAGCACTACCCCGTTTCTTCCCGTGGGTGTACGTTAGAGGCGACTAAGGGTATTGGGCCAAAAGTGGCTGAGGAATTTATAGTTCCTAAGCTCTGGCTACCGCTTCTGGGAATTTATAGCCGTGAGTTTATGTATGTATGTACTAAAACTAGGGTAGGCTCGACCCCTTGATTGGACGTTGGAGCTGTAATGTATAAACCATACATACAAATCAGGCTTTGGGCTCAGCCTCTTGGTTCTAAAACATCAGAGCAAGGACTCGGTTTACTTTAACTGATTAACAATAATTCTAAACAAATAGCTTCGCAATATCATTCTAGCGTGGAAAAATCCCAACTCTGACTAAGGACATTCAAGGGCAATATTTAGTTTGACGGCAATTCCAACAATTTAAAGGGTGATAATTAATTGCGTCCCTATCACGTTATTGACGTATTAAAGAAATTGAATGAAGTTCTGGGGAGTGACATGAATTGAACAATAAAGAGTTGTGTTTAAATCTACGATGGGTACAACAAAAGCATTATGGCTAAGTGATACACCAATAGACCACCAAAGGGCGATTGGCGACAAGAAGAAAGTTTGGTATAATTAACTAGCGTGATTGCTAATCAACATTGTATGCTAGCTGATGATGTAAACAACGGAAGATGAATATAAGACAGTCAAGAGTGAAGAAAAGCCAAGAAAAAAAGTAATCTGCAAGAATGTGGGAGAATGTAAATAAATATTTCAGAATAAATACATTCATACATACAGGTGAAATTATATAAGCGTGTTAAAATAGGCACCGTCGTCGTTTCAAATATTCACCCGAAAATGTTCCTTAAGTTTTTCCTACATATATCAATCGGGCTTACGTTTAATCGATCCAGTTTCAACATCTGATTATTCTTTATGCTCATGAATGTTTGATGTTATCTTCGCTATGACCTTTTGGCTGATAAAACTACATGAAGGGAATTCGCAAATCTTTAATGCATCTAACGCCTTTTCAAACACATTTAGTTTTTCTTACGTAAGTAACATTTGCTTCATTAATAATATTGGCGCCTTATTAAATACTAGCTGACCCCACAGACTTTGTACTGTCAAAAGTGTAGACTTTCACGTCGTCAAACTGAAATATTTAACTGACCTTATGAGGGTCTCTGTCATGCGATGAGAAAAGGTGTTTTTCAGAGTGTCCTCACAATTTTTTCACTTTATAAATTTTAAGTTTATAAGTATAGTAGTTTCGGCTGAGCATTGATTCTTAGTCAGTTAGTCTGTTTAACCATTTTTTAAGAAAATTTATTGATCTCTTAATTTTTCTGGGATAAAAAGTGTCCTATTGTGTTAATTGGGATCATTATCTGGCTTCCTGTAAATTTTATTTTAAATACGTTCTGTGAATTAGTCTTCATTTAGCTACAATCACACAAAAATCTTATCTCACATTTATAATATTAATAGGATAAGGCTTAAACATAAGCTACTCGCGCAGGTGACCTCGCTCGCCGGCCAGCGAGCGCAGCGTCTTGTCCCGCGCTTCATGCACGCGTGTACATTATGTTACGGAGTAATTTTAAAATTGTATTATCTTCTAAGATGTTTATTTAAATTAAGTGATGTCAAAGATAATTTTGTTCTCAATTAAATACTCTCAATCAACAACATATTTATTTGGATAAAGATTAATATTATGTTGATAAAACATTATGGCAATTATGCATTAAATTCGACCAAATTTATTTACCATAAAAATGGTTACAGTAAGTGAAACTTAAAGTTAGACTTATACTGTCGCGGGCATTTTTTTAGATCATTTAAAGAGAAATAATTCTTTAATACATTTTTTCTTGGTACGTTTACGCAGCGCACACAACGGAAGCCTTAGTATGAATAATTATCCCCGTTTTTGCAACATTATTTGCTGATAGTTTGCTTCTGTTGGTCGCAGCGTGATGATATATGGCTAAAACCTTCCTCAATAAATGGACTATCCAACACAAAAATAATTTTTCAATTTGATTGGGTAGTTCCTGAGATCCTAGCGTTTAAACAAACAAACTCTTCAGCTTTATAATATTAGTATAGATTTCTGTGATACATACCCTCTCATTAAAGGCGGTAAGCTCAGATTTTTTTTCAGTTATAGTATAAGAAGTACTTTTTATATGGTGTGTAGTGTCGGCTTAGAATAGCATTACCCCATTTCTTCCGGTGGGTGCACGTAAGAGGCGACTAACGGGATTGGGGGCCTTGAAGGGATTTTTGGGCGATGCGGTTGGAGACCTATCACCAACAACCTTTATTTTACCATCTTTTCCCCACGCAACTTTCCAAAAGTGGTTGAGGGATTTCAAATTCCCTAGCTCTGGCCACCCCTTCTAGGGATTTATAGCCGTGAGTATATGTATGTATGTATAGGTAGTATTTTTTTTCTATACTTACATCATACTCACATACAAATACTCATGCCACTATTTCCCACAAACATACATATACTGAGGCCGGTAGTACCCATTTGAGTAGGGTGAGACTTATCGATCGCCACTTTGTACCATCCTGGCAAGTTTCTCAAGCTTCGTCTACATTCATCAATCTTTTCATACATACTCTTTTATTCTCTTCCCACTTCGGATGCCATATACATTGAATATTTTCGCCTTTAAAAATCTATAGTAATGAACAAAAGAAAATATAACTGTAAATACGACTGGTTTATTCTAATATTTGTTTTGCCGTGTACTCGTGTAGTGCTTACAATGTCACTACCCCCCACTTTCTACCCACGGGTGTCTTAAGATGCGACTAAGGGTATGGGGCTTTTTTAAATGGGTTTTCGGCGAGGCGGTTGGAGACCCATCACCAACGATACTTTATTTCTACCACCTTGTCCCCTATCAACCTTCAAATGTGGCTGAGGAGTTTCTAACTCTAATGATCTAGTTACTCCTTTTTGCGATTTTGGTATTTATGCAAAATAGCTTAAATCAGGATTGTAAAGAAGCACAAACATTTGTGGTCCACCTTTCTGGAACTTAAAGCACCTTAAAGCCTGTTCGCTAATTCTCCAAGAGAGTGCTTAGAGGATTCAGGGCCAGACTAAAACAAATTGGGCTCAGACATTAGCTTTGTACTGATATTCTTAACGAGTTGGTGCCTTTAATTTATGTAAATTATTTTCTCAATAATTTAAAGTTTTCCATAGATTTTCATGGGAAACTTTAATTATTCCTCAATGGAAGCATTTATTCGAAAAATCTCTGTCACTACCTGGTCCTTGATGCCTTTGACGATCATGCAGATTTTGGTTGAGGTCGGATATACCGTTAGTCGGGGGTACATAGAGCTTTGTTCCAATAAACGTAATGTCATAGGTCTTTCTTCCAAAAGGATGTACTTATCAAAAAATTAAATAGTCAATCGATATCTGAAGGACAAGCACGAGCGCTATTTTATCGACACGATAGCGGTTAGAACGAGATGGCAGTATACGATACTAAGTAAGTGCGTAAGAAATGGCTGCTTTATCCCACGCAATAACTAGTTTAAACACCGCTCGTACTAGCCGGGCAGAAAGAGTCAGAGTTTGACCTCCGAAACATAACATGACATGCAACGACACTGAACTTTGGTTATTCATACGTGGATGAGTTGCCGAAAGCAGATTAAGAAATCGGGAACGACAGGACAATAACCAATTACATTAATTAACAATAACTCATCATATCACAATAAATTATGATGAACGAAAGATCACAGAACACTTTCAACTTTAAATGTTAATGTGAACACTTTTTGACAGTTCAATTTACTGTCGTCTCCATAATATCAGAGTTGAATACATTTTGTTTAAGCTTTATACGCCCGAGGGGGTAGCAGAGATAACTTAAAATTATTTTACAAAATAAATGCCATTTTGCTACGCTTCTGTATGACAATGACAACGAATGTCGGGTATGGCAGAAGAAGCATGAGAGCAAAGTAAATGCAGTAGAGGTGAAAGGTGCGCTGTAAAAGATGAAATTGTGAAACTCAATTCATACGTTCACGCCGTATATCCCCGAAGGCGTGGCAGAGGTACTAATACTTCTTAACATAAAGCGATATAATCCCCTGGTGTTCAGAGTACAATTTACTTAGGCAGTGTACTCACATAAAGGAAGCAAGAGTTGGGTTTATTTTATTTACAAAGTTTTCTGATAAAGTACTATTGTAATTAATGTTAAATATATTAATTTTAAAATGAGCAATGTATGAGGGCGTTATCTATGTATAAACGGAAAGAGGGATTTAGGAAAGTGGTTGATTCTTGCATAAAGAGATAGGTTATTTACGAGGAAACCGGCGCTTACGAGCGGCACCGATTGCGGCAGATGAACGCACACCACTAAGAATATATCCAAACCACACACCAAGAAATACATTTGAAATGTAAGCGAGATAGCACATCTTATAGCAAGCGCTAAAGAGAGATAAACATATTTCCTCTGTACCGTCGTGAAATATGACACTAAGACGACCGTTTGACAAAGAATAATTTAGACCTATACGCACGATTTATTATAAATTATAATTAAAACGTTGTAAATTTATAATAATTACGAATGATAAGTAATCCCATAATTTTAGTAGTTTCTCTACTATAGTTTGTGCAAAATCTCATCACACACGACGGCATTCTCGATTATTTTGATAAACAAACACGCCAAAACAGGTGAACGATTGCGACGGCAGCTAGTGTGCGACTGAAGTCAGATGAGCCATTTAGCCTGTTTTTTAAGTGCCACTTATGATGTAGAGTTATATACCTATATCTTATAGCTTCTATCTATATCCTTATTATAGTTCATGATGCGCACGTGTAATCCAAATATATCTTAGTCGAACCTTACTCGTTGTCTCATTTACTTGTCTCCAACCGCCATCCTTATATGGCGACCGTGAATAAAAACAAAGTGTAAGTTAGTAAAGTGTAGCTGCTTGCGCGAAAAATAAAAATGGATTTGATCAGTAATAAAGTTACTTTCGTCGGGAAAAATTGTCGTGATGTGATAAATATACCAGTGAAAATAAATTAAAATGGGTACTACATATACTACCCCTAAACCCCCAGTGCAAACCCCTGTGACGGCGCAAATTGGATATCAAAATAATATAACAACAAATAGTGTGGACATTCATATCGGCATAATATCTTGGTGCATGCTGATTATACTACTGATGTTTGTGTTAATATCTGCGGTCTTCGTTTTGCGCTATTGCGCCAAATGCTTTAATAAAAGAGTGGACAGAGGAGTCGACGCTGGGATGCTGCGTATGCAGAGGGTCTCCAAGGTTTGAGGTCCCCAGGATGAAATGAATGAGGTCGCGTGAAACCTAGCAGATTAGTGAAGTGTTCTAATTAAATAAAAATAAAAATATATATATTATTCAACCTATATTCGAATCAACGTAATCATGTATGGACATTAAGTTCAATTAAGTTAAAATAATAATAAATACATAAAAAATATATATATAAAAATATAGTGTTATTGTGTATTAGGTGTTATGGGTAAGTTATGTCAGAACCATATATAATTATCAAAGAGAAGTTGAAAGCCATAAGGACCTATCTCTGTAAAATAGGCCCAAAAAGAAGGACAGGAAATATTTTAGACGAAAAATTTTCTGAAGCTGAACAATTGTATTTAGAATATGAGGAATTAATAAGTAAATTTACTACTTTAGTAAGCCAAAAATTGGTTGAAAAGAGTATCATTGATGAAGTGTATATTGAAAGTAACGAAATTGTAACTTTATATAGTGAGATTCAAGCTTATTGTAAGCAGGAAAATCATCAAAAATGGATACTTTCGATTTAAAGACTGCGTTGAACTTATTACCAGTAATGAATGATGACCAGACCAGTATTAAGCAACTTATCGATAATATCGATTATTATGGATCATTGTTGAAAAGTTCGGAATGTCAACAAAACTTAATTAAATTTGTCTTAAAAAGCCGATTATCTCAATCAGCAAAAATTAAATTGCAAAATAATTATGCTAATATTGCAAGCCTGTTACAGGACATGCGCACTGTATTGTTGGCTCAAAAGGGCGCAACCGCCATTCAAACAAAGTTGCAACATATAAGGCAGGATGATAGATCTATAAGTGAGTTTGGGAGAGAACTTTCGGAGTTATTTGTGGATCTTACTATTTCCCAAGCCAACGGAAACTCAGAAAGCTTTTCAGTCTTAAAACCTCTGAATGAAAAAACCGCTATCAAAAAGTTTGGCGATGGTTTGAGGAATAGAAGGATTAGTACAATAATTGCAGCCCGGAATTTTACTTCATTAAAGGACGCAATACAGGCAGCGGTCGACGAGGAGGAGTCGTCTCCTGGTACTTCAGGACAAGTACTTAATATGAATACCAATTCTCATAAAAATTACAATTTCAGGAATCGTGGTAATTATTATCAAGGCAGGAACTTCAACACAAGAAGCTTTCATTGCGGCCATTTCTCTAATTCTCGTGGTAGGCCGCCACACATGCAGCCCGAACAATCCTCACGTGGTCATTACTGGAAACGAGGTACGTCCCGCACGAGCCACGCAGCCGGCAGAGGCAGAGGTCGGTACCCAGGTAAGTCATATTATACAAATAACAATTTTACAGGACGAAGTCGGAGGAATAATATCAACTTCATGGACAACACGCAATCTAATACAGCTGAAAAACCTGAAAATTTGAACCAGTTTTTTCGTGACTAACCATTATATGTTTGCATGTGATAGTTCCCTTACAGTACAATTAACACTTTATAACCAGTGTTATGATTGGTTAATTGACACCGGCGCTACCATTTCGGCTATAAAGTATAAACATTGTGTTGAACAGAACTTAATGATACATGAGCAGCGAACTCTAATTAAGGGCATCGGCGGTGTGTTAGAGACTATCGGATACGTGTGTTTGTCATTAACCGCTTATGACAAAGTATTTGATCATATATTTTATGTTTTTAAAACACTCCCGTGTAAGTCTTACGGCATTTTAGGTCATGACTTCTTAAATAAATATAAAGCAAATTTAGATTTACATACGAATTCCATAACAATAACTAATATATACAACGAGTCGATTACATTACCAATGCGTCACGGTTATGCGAAAGAAGTACTTTCAATACCGCCTCGATCGGAATCTATACATTTTGTTGACACTATCGAAAGTAATGATATCATAATTTGTTCTAATGAACTAAGCGATGGCGTTTACATGGCTAACTCTTTAGCGAGGCCAAGGAATGGTAAAATACCGGTGAAAATTTTAAACACAACCGACAAAGAGGTATATTTAAATAACTTTAATATTGTGACTCAGCGCTTAAGTGACTATAAGGTATGCGTTTTTGATAAGTGTAAGAATAATTCGAATAGAGTAAAACAATTATTTTCTATTTTAAAACTGAGTCATTTGAATACTGAGGAGAAAAGGTCAATAGAGACGATCTGTGCTAAATATCCCGATATATTTCATTTGCCTGGAGACAAATTAACAACTACAAATTTAGGTGAACAAAATATACATTTAAAACCCAATGCCACACCAGTCTATACAAAACCTTATAGGTTACCGCATTCCCAAAAGTTAGAAATAAGTAAACAAATAAAACAAATGTTGGATGATGAAATAATTGAACCGACAAATAGTGAGTGGTCAAGCCCCATCTTATTAGTACCGAAAAAGAGTAATAGTAATGAAAAACAATGGAGATTAGTTATAGACTATCGAAAATTAAACGAAAAAATAGAAGAAGATAAATTTCCATTACCGAACATTACTGAAATATTGGATTCTTTGGCAGGTGCGATCTATTTCTCACACTTAGATTGTTTTTCTGGGTATAACCAAATAAATTTATCGGAAAATAGTAGAAAATATACAGCTTTCAGCCCGGGAAATATTCAAATAAATGAAACGTCAGGAAAACAAGAAAATTATAATTGTGCAGGTCAATTCCAAATGCGAAGACTGCCACAAGGTCTTAAAATCAGTCCAAATTCATTTTCAAGAATAGTAACACTTGCTATGTCAGGCTTAACTTATGAAAAATGCTTTGTATACCTAGACGATTTAATAGTTTTCGGAAGGAATTTAGAAAATCACAATAAAAATTTAATTGACGTTTTTGAACGCCTAAGAAAAGTCAATTTAAAACTTAATCCTAATAAGTGTAACTTTTTGCGAAAAGAAATATTATATCTAGGACATATAGTTACAGAAAATGGAGTTCTCCCTGACCCAGAGAAAATAAAAATTATGCAGGAATATCCCGTCCCTAAAAATTTGAATGATGTTAAGAGATTTGTAGCATTTGCAAATTATTACCGAAAATTTATCAATGGCTTTGCGGAAATTGCTCATCCTTTAAATAAACTATGCAGAAAAAATATTCCTTTTATTTGGAACTCAGAGTGTGAAAAGGCGTTTCATAAATTGAAAAATTGTTTGATTACGCCGCCTCTCTTAAGTTATCCGGATTTTAGTGACAACAACGAATTCAAGTTGCAAACCGATGCATCTGGTTTTGCTATAGGTGCAATTTTAGCCAACGGTGATAACAAACCAGTTGCTTATGCTAGCCGTACATTAAATAAAAACGAACTAAACTATCCCACGATTGAAAAAGAGCTTTTAGCAATAGTGTGGGGAGTTAAACACTTCCGCCCATACTTATACGGACGAAAATTTAAGATCTTAACAGACCATAAACCACTTGTATACCTATTTAATATGCGAGATCCAAGTAGTAGACTTTTAAAATTTCGCATGGTTCTTGAGGAATACGATTTTATTGTAGAATACGTAAAAGGTTCAAGCAATGCTGCCGCGGATGCATTGTCTCGGATAAAACTATCTTCAACTGACTTGAAAGAAATGAGTGACGTCATTAACGTCATGACGCGCGCGCAAAGAAAGAAAATGACGACAGACAACAGCGGGTCTGATCAACCCAAAGTTATAAGTCAAACTTATTCAGAATATGTGGAATTATTTTATAGTAATGAGAAAGAATTGAGGAATATAAAAAAACATAATAATAAAATAAAAGAAAGTAAATCGTTAATGTTTGTACCACAATTGAAGAAAATATTTATAAAGCCTTTTTCTCAATCACAAAGGACGCGAGACGACTTTGCGAGAGAACTAGTGCAAATGTGTGAAGAGTTTAATATTCAAGAGATATACATTGTAAAAAATAATTATAATAATATATTTATTGAAAAATTATTGAAAACAATGAATAAAATGAAAGACGTGACCGGCTCACGTCCACGTTTAAATGTGTTAAATAATAATAATATTAAAAGAATAAATGATAAAGATGACAGAAGACTAATTATTAATGATTTTCATATACTTCCAACCAGTGGTCATGCTGGAATAAGGAGAATGTATAATAACATAAAGAAATATTATTTTTGGCCTGGATTATACGAGGATGTAAAAAAATTTGTTAACAAATGTGTAAAATGTCAAACGCAAAAATATACGAATAAATATATTAAAGAACCAATGGTTATAACTACGACAGCCAACAGTGCTTTTGAAAAAATATATTTGGACATTGTAGGTCCTTTACCGAAAGATATTTATAACAATGTATACATACTAACAATACAATGTGAACTAACCAAATTTTTAGAAGCTTATCCATTAACCAGTAAAAGTAGCATAGATGTAGCAAAAAGTATGGTAACTAATTTCATATTAAGATACGGTATACCCAAAACCATTGCTACAGATCGCGGATCTGAGTTTTTATCCAGCACGTTACAAGAGGTTTGTAGAATACTCCAGATTAAACAACTGAATTCGACAGCATATCATCACCAGACAATTGGTTCACTTGAGAATGCACACAAAAGCTTAGGTAACTTTCTCCGAATCCAAACAGACAACGACCCAGACAACTGGAGCAATTGGATACCATTTTGGTGCTTTGCCCAAAACACGTCAGTGCATACTTCAACGGGGTACACACCTTTTGAACTCGTCTTTGGGAAGGTTTGTAATATACCAACTAATCTTATCAAAGAGACAGTTGACCCACTATATAACTACGAAAGTTATCCTCAGCAATTAAAATATCAGTTACAAATAACTCAAAAACAAGCTAGAGATAATTTAATTAAAAGTAAGACAATAAGAAAAGCATCATATGATACAAACTCTAATCCTATTACATACTATCCAAATGATTTAATATTGGTCAAAAATGAAACAGGCAATAAGTTCACCAGTATTTATTCAGGTCCTTACAAGGTTATACGAGATATTCCACCAAATGTCGAAATTGAGAAAAATGGAAAAGTTGATTTAGTATATAAGAATAGAACTAAGAAGTATATTACTCTCTAATATCCGAATAATAATATAATCTTTAGTTATAAATTTCATATATAACCAATGTATAAAAAAAAATATTGAAATGTATTGTCATATTTTTTTTTCTCTTACCGAGGGAGGTGTAGAGTTATATACCTATATCTTATAGCTTCTATCTATATCCTTATTATAGTTCATGATGCGCACGTGTAATCCAAATATATCTTAGTCGAACCTTACTCGTTGTCTCATTTACTTGTCTCCAACCGCCATCCTTATAATGAGCGCGCATGACTTATCTACGGTTTTTTATTAGTACATCGTATGACGTAGTAGTATGACTCGTCGGGATAACTAGACACAGTAGTCTTGATAAGAGTTAACTTGTGCAATACTTTACTGTGTTGGTGGAATAAGTAGTCTATCTCATGAAACTGAGTTTTATTAAAGAGCTCGTTATTCGGTATTATAACACTAAGTACATAACTTAGCCATGTGGGGTTCTTCACGATGTTTTCACGTTTTAAACATTTGGATTAAAAAATAAAATAATTGCATACATATACTCACGGCCATAAATCCCAGTAAGGGGTAGCCAGAGCTTCAGAGCTAGAAACTTCTCAGCCACATTCGGAAGTTGATAGGAGACAAGATTTATTTATTAGTAATAATCCCCACATGAGGTTTTCGTGAACAAAAAAATTTAAATTAGGAGACAAGATGGTAGAAATAGAAATGATGTATTGTAGTAGTGTTGATGTAGAAAGGTATTGAGGTGTAACAATCCAGTACAGTACTTGATCTACCTTTAAGGCGTCTAACTATATACAAACATTCTTATATATTAAACGAGAGAGGGCGGATTTTGTGAACCAGCCTGTGTCGCGATGCAAAGAGCTAGAAAATTGGTTCAGGTTGAAGGTCTCCATCTGAAGTTTTACCGAAAATTCATACATTTTCCATAACTGGATTAGTTAAATTGTTAGCGATTTATAAATTGTCAAAATTGGCCCATAGACTTTGCTGGATGCAACAAAATGTAGTCCACGTGGACGTAGTCGCGGGCAAAAAGCTAGTGTTTATAAATTATGAATTTTTATAATTGATACAGTTATCCATAAAAATTTATAACTTTATAAAAAAAGTAAGATAAAGAGTAGGTGTGTATTAAATTATGTTAAAAGTTAATTGTTTCATGCCATCACTTAATACGTTGTATAACTTAATTGCCTTAAAATCTGAATTTCGCCACCAAGTAGGCAAACAATAAACACTCAAAGTCGGTATTTTCATACTGCAGGTTATGTTAACCATGTTCATATCTACTAGGTCGTGGTTCTTATTAGAATAACGAAGGATTTTAATGAACAAATGACATCTATCTAATAATAAATCTGTAGAGAGGTCAATTCTGTACATGAAATATATTTTCAAAATAACTATCAGCAGGCCAAAAATGCAATCAGTAAAATTTTTGTCTGTCTGTCTGTCTGTCTGTCAGTTTGTATGTTCCTTATGGAAACAAAAACTACTCGACGCATTTTAACGAAACTTGGCACAATTATTCTTCATACTCCTAGGCAGGTCAAAGTATACTTTTCAGCAGAGTAGTAAAGGGGAATTGGGGGATATTTTGGGAAAATGGTAGAAATTACTATATTTTTAAGCTTCCATCGCGTGTGCAGCCTTAGTGGTTTAAGTTACATAGAAATCATGTATGACAAAAATATTTTTCGTAAAATTTTCTAAAAAAAAATGTACGACAGCATACGTCTATCTTTTATGGTTAACTCACAATATCACGTGTAACTCCTGATAGCTTAGCAGTTCGGTGCATTCTGATTATATTTCTTTACTCTTACGTTTATAATACTCTCACTCATGTCTTATTTAAAAAAGTGAACATAATTACCTATTCAATAAAAAAAGAATCATGGAAATCGGTAGAGAAACACTGAAATTACACATGAAATAAGTCATCGCGCCCGTAATCAAAACCAAATAATTACTAATTTTCATATCACATACTAGATGGCACCAGTAGTTGTAGTTGTTATAAGTACTTCATAGCTTTTTACTCAACTCAACTTCAACTCATTCTAAAAATTAGCTTATGTTCGGAGACACTAATTCAGGAGTGGTCTAAGTAGTAATCATTGCGCTTGAGCATTCAAAGCTTGAGCAGTGGTTCATGAAACCTCAGATATTAAAAAACAACGCTACCCGTGCGAAGCTGGGCCGATCCACTAGTCATTTCATATATGTATAGTCAGGGAATTGTAAAACTGCATGTTTCTTAAATGTGGGATATAATAATAATAATAATAAATATTTTTTGACGATGACGGATGATAGTATTCGGGGAGAGGTGGTCACTAGTGATAAAGGACTGACTCCCTTATCGTTGGCCTCACAGGATTGGCGAACCCTGGAGGTACTTAGCACCTCTGATCGGGAGTCCGTATGGAAAGAGAAGGAGCTGCATGGGAGGTTTTACAAGGTACTTCACGAACCTTTCGTGGACCGTAAAGCCTCCCTGAATTGGCTGCGTTTCGGGGACCTCTTTGGGGAAACCGAAGGTTTTGTCTGTGCAATACAAGACCAGGTTATCAAGACGCGGAACTATCGGAAATACATCCTAAAGGACGGTACCACAGACATCTGTCGAGCATGTGGCCGTCCCGGAGAGTCACTTAGGCATGTTATTTCCGGTTGTTCGGCTCTTGCTAACACTGAGTACTTGCACAGACACAACCAAGCAGCCAAAATCCTGCATCAGGAGCTCGCTCTGAAATACGGACTCTTGCAACAGAGGCTGCCGTATTACAAGTATCTGCCGGAGCCAATCCTAGAAAACGACCGTGCCAAAATCTATTGGGACCGATCCGTTATCACGGACAGGACTATTCTAGCGAATAAGCCTGATATCGTGGTATGGGATCGGTCGCAGTCGAGGGTATTTCTAGTCGATGTCACTATCCCTCATGACGAGGGTCTCGTGAAAGCCGAAACCGAGAAGCGTCGGAAGTATCTCGATCTGGCCCACGAGATCACCGACATGTGGGGTGTGACTTCGACAGAAATAATCCCAATTGTTTTGTCCGTGAACGGGTTAATTCCAACCAGCCTCGCGACCACCTTGAGGCGGTTGGATTTCTGTGGCGTGTCGGTTCCAGCACAGATGCAGAAAGCGGTGCTGCTCGATACGGCTCGGATCGTCCGTCGGTTCTTGAACCTGACTCCCTGACCCCGACCGACTGTGCTCTTGTCGGGGAGTACCGCCTCTCCCATTTAAAATTCTAATTTTCTGTTTCAGCCTTGGGAGAGGCGAGAAGCTAAAAGTGATCCCGAAATAATAATAATAATAATATTCTTTATTTCGCACAACAAGGTACATAACATACAAAACATACAACATACAATGGTTAGTAAGAAGACTTAAGACTATTTTTAGTAAACTATACAGTGTGTCCAGTAAATAAACGTCCAACCGCCAACCACCAATAGAGGACCCTGCGATATATATGTCCATAAACAGAATACGGAAGAAATTTGTCTCGCTGATGACTAGGGTGTGGCGGAGCTCAAACAGAGTCCTGAAGATGGTGAGTGACAGACTTGATTTAGCCCTGGTTGGCAGGTTCACCAAGCTACATGTTGCACGAGTTCGGTGAGCTTGTCTACTGAGGGTGTTGTATATATTTGTTTCTTTTTATACTTTTACTAACGTAGTTTATTTGAGTTTCATATGAGTAATAATCTATGAATCTCTGGTCTGATTTTTATATAAAATCAGCTCTACACAATGTATGGATACATTTTTTTCTATCCATCTCCACAAACTTTCCAAAAAAAATTATTCCGTATCGAAGAATGGGTCACACAAAGCCGAGATAGCAAATGAAAACCGCTTTTTCTGATGCAATGTATCTTATTCTATAGAGAACAGCTACCAATTTCATGAGTCATTTATATAAGTTTTCCGTTTGAAAAATTGATGTTAACGAAAAACTTCGTTTTTTCTACATCTAGTATTACATAACGTAACATATATTCACGCCATTAGTTCCCATTAGGTAAGGCAGAGACTATACTATAGATCACCACGGTTGTCGATCCTGACGAACCTCTCTAGCTTTGTTTACATTTATCAATCTTCTCATACATGCTCTTTTATTCTTCATATTTCGGACGCCTGCCCTTTTTAGCACACTCTCTCTCTCTATTTTATTGGATTTCTATGATAGACTACGAGAATGTGCTTAAAAAGGCAGGCGTCCAAAGTGGGAAGAATAAAAGAACATGAATGAAAATATTCATAAATATAGACGAAGGTCGATAGGTTTGCCATGATTGTATAATGTTGCGATTGATAGTATCTGCCTACCCCAACGGGAAGTTATAAGATTGTATGAATAAGCTATTAGTATATTACTTTTTACGTGACAAACTCGTTTTCACACTATGCATTTGATCAATTACACTACATCACAAACAAATTAAAAGTGGGTTTCTTTCATAATTTTCAGAGTAGTGTGTGGTAGTGTCACCTAGGCGATATTTGGTTAACTAAAAGTACTCGGGGCGGCGTTTTTTAATACGTTACTGTGAACTCTGTTTTTCCAATTGCGATTAGTTCAACACTCGTAGTGTAGATGGCGCATTACATTCGGATACATTAAAAATATTTCAATAATAAAGAAAATTTTACCAAATTATTTTCTCTCAATTGCATGCATTCGATATATAAAACACGACAATCTACATCAATTTAAAACGAATCATCAAAATTGCAAAATTAAATATATTTCTTATCAGTTCACTATTACTTAATAACAGGTATTTTATCTATAAGAAGAACCTATTACAAAACAGTATTATTCACGATTGATTGATAACTCTCATATTTACATTTCCCCACATCAGATAAGCCGGATGGTAGTGCAAGGGACCACGTACATCGCGCTATTTAGTACGTTCGCGTTTCTACCGCGCAGTCGTCAATGAGAATCACTTTTAGGCACATGTCTCAGCTGATTTATACGAGTTAACCCGGCATTTTATAGCCAGCTGATTTGTGTTTATAATATCAATCAAAAGAAAAACTCGTGTTTATTTTGGTTAGTTTCATCCAGTGTTTTTTTTATATAATGGTGCAAAATTTATGACAAAGAACCGTTTATAATCTAAAGCTCTTTTGTTATTGTATGAGTAAGCTCGTAGTGTAGTGATTACAAAATGCCAGCTGAAATTGAAGTGGAGTCAAGGGTTGTGCTGCGAGATGTTACACCTGAAAGTAAGTTTTCATTTTATTGTTTATGTTTTTCGGATACTTTTTGATTTCATTCCCATTATAATTTATCGATTTTTACCTTTTACTATTGAAATTGTTTTTTTCTTAAGATTTATATAACTTTTTCGTAATTCATTAGATAGTATTGATACTCATTAGATGTAAATAAAATATTCAACGCATAGATTCATTAAATTATGGCAAATACAATTAAAAGGGTAGTAGTAGTTCGTACTTCTAACAGTACGTAAAATGTAACGTCAATATTTATTCACCAACATAAAAAAATATTACTGAAAGCGAATGCTTTTTATTTATATAATACTTATTAATAAATAAAAAATAGTTAATTATTAATAAAAAACAAATGAGTATAGATCGAGGTCAGATTAGCCTTGACTTCTTAGCAATAAACCAGTTTACATCCTATCGACCTTTTTCTGTGTTTCCAGTCATCTTTTTTGTCATTTAATTGCAAATAGGTCAAACAGATAACAATAATTTCAAAATTTGTTAGTTATAGGATGGGATTTAAAAGTTTAATAAATACACACACATAAATATTATCCAGGGCTACGCATTTTTTCCTCATTCATATATATACTCACGGCAATAAAACCTAAAAAGGGTAACCAGAGCTTCAGAGATTTAAATTCCTCAGCCACTTTTGGAATTGATAAGGAGAAGATACTCGTAATAGGAATAAAGTATCGTCAGTCCCATCGGGGTTTCTAGACGCAACGAAAAAACAATCACTTAAAAAACGTTGCCACACAGCTAAATATATATATTGTTTTCATTTGTTTAGTAATATTATCTTAATCATTATTAATTAAAATAATTGAACAATGAACATGTCAATTTCAAACACTATACGATTGGTTTGAAAATGTTCGGAAAATAGGTTTTCAATGTTAAGTTGCAAGTTACCGAATAAGATAAGTGGTACAAGGTTGCCTGCACAAAACCAGCTAGGCTTACTTCGCTCCAGTGGCTAACAAGTTTTTTCTTCGTATTCTTTTATAAAACTAGATGAAATGACAATATTATAAAAAAAATATTTCTAACAACAATATTAGTATTTTTTTAAATATTATTAAGGATTGATTAAAGGTTTGAAGTTTAGTTAATTTGAAATATTTTTTATATTTACTTCATAAGTTTACGTTAAGTTAAGCACTAACGAGAAAAAAATATAACATACATACATATATACATATACTCACGGCTATGAATCCTTTTAAGGGGTAGCCAGAGCTAAGAAATCAGAAATTCCTCAGCCACTTTTGGAAGTTGCGTGGGGAAAAGATGGTGGAATAAAGGTTGTTGGTGATGGGTCTCCAACCTCATCACCCAAAAATCCCTTAAAAGCCCCCAAAACCGTTAGTCGCCTCTTACGTACACCCACCGGAAGAAATGGGGTAGTGTTATTCTAAGCCGACATTACACAGCAAAAAATATAAGTAAGACCTAATAACCCTATCTTGTTCTATAATCTGTATTAGGGGTTTTATAGAAAACATACATGCATACATACTTATACTCACGCCATCAGTTCCCATTGTGCTCCGATGTCGTCCACTACTAACATTATCTTCCACATTGGCCCTATAGATCTCTTACACTCATTTACTGTCAAATACCTACTGTGTTTACAATTTAAGTAAGAAGTAATGAACTATAAAATCTAGTTATATGTCTAGTTATGTATTCACCAAACTGATAATAATCATATTAATGTGAAATTCAGTAGCACTTGATGTTCCCTCGCTAACCCACTTAAGCAGACACTCCGGAACAATAATACGGAACAGTGTAGTTTTTTTTTAATTTTGATTTGAAATGATGCAAATTTAAATAATTATTTTTCTACAGTGTCCATTTTTCTACAGTATACCATATCTTGTGATACTTGCTTTAGTGTAAGTATTGGGCAACACCGTCTGTCATCCGCGTGTTCGGTTACTTAAAACTGATTAATTACAGCTGTCATGGAAAAATAACATACATTTTGCTCTATCCAATGTTTATACGGAGCCTTCACTGTTTGGCAATCTCGAATACAAACAAAATATTCTTTCGCAAAACTCTCAAACTTAAATTGAAAGTTTACGCCGCCGTCACTCACTAAAAAGGTGGCAGTCCCAGTCAGCCACTTGGTGTTCAGTCAAAGTACCCGTACGTAAGTACGTTTTGCTTGGAGAATGCATCCACATTTCAGAAGGTCTACTTTTTACATCGAGATCGATCTTTTGCACCAAAAATTCAACAAATAATTGATTGATTTTTTAACTTAGACTATAACCACTTTGCATATAGAGATATTTACTCAAGCACTGTTGTACCGGTTAACCGTTTTGGTAAGATTTTGTAGTATTTAATGTTCATAAAAATAATATTAGAGCAGTGCAACTTATAAAAATAAAATTATACAATATTTTAATTAATTATTTAAAAAAAACTGTTTTGTTTTGTCAATTACAAGATATTCCAATAGATTTTTGATTGTATTTAAAATAAGGTGACTATTTATAGTGTTGAGACTTGAGACCAACTAAAAATATACTGTCACGTCAATGCAAGTCAGTACTATAGCCATCGAAGTTTTTGATTTCCATACGAAGAATTCAAAAAGTACACTATATAATTACATAAAACAACGAATAAAAGAACCTTATAATGAGACTGTTCTAGATTTTGCACCATATTTTATAACAGCTCCTCCGTAATGTTTCGTACCGTTATGTATGCGTATGGTATGACTAAACAAACCTCCACGTGGCTATGTTCAAAGTTCGAATGATTCACTCGAATCGCTGGATGATGAACGGAACACCACTTGCTAAGTGTCTCAGCAAATACGGAACTCAAACAATACGTTTTTTTCTATCTATTATTTTTTTGGATATAAGTTGGTAATCGTGATATGACAAGCGAGACAATTTGACGGTATAATAACGGATAAGAATATAAAAATAAATCCTTTTTCTTTTGTTACAATTATTGTGTTCTATACAAATAATATGTTATTTGACCTAATATTATTTACCCTACCTACTTAATATATATACTAACGAGAACTACAAATCTGTAAACTGTAAACCAAATGAAAAGGCTCTCTGAGATAAATCGGTGTTAAATGATTCTCATATCTTGAAACAAAGTATTGTTCCATCTATAATAACTAGATATTAGCAAGAAAAAGTGAATAATTATAGAACGAAATTAGTTTGACCATGACTTTTCCGCCTTGGTCTTGAACGCTTCACAAGAAGGTGACGAAGGAAAAACCACTGAACTAATGTAAAAACACAAATTATTACGAGTATTTGTGTTATTCGTAACATGTTACCTGATGTTAAATGCTATATTATATAAATATTTTTATACAGACAAAAATATATTATATTTATAATTAAAACAACTGTTGATTTTCGGATATTTTAATAGCGTGTTATTACATTTATACAGTAGGTACTATAAAATTATTAATACTAACTACCTTCACAAAATTTAAGTAGTTGAAGGTAGTTAGTAATAATAATAATTTTATAGTACTGTATAATGACAAATAACACCTCAGTCTTCCCGTGACCATGATAACTAAAAAGTTTTCGAAACGTCGGGCTTAAAAAACAATGTAATGACACGCGATTAAAGTATCCGAAAATCAATAGTTACTTTAATTATAATGTGCAATCGTGAAAATCTTAGAAAATACTTTATATTATATTTGTTTAATTTTATTAATACACAGATAATTGTTGAAATTCCAAGTTTTTAAGCAAGTTTTCGTTCGAACAGTCTAACTTAGGGAGAAGCCTTAGTTGAGAATATATTTTTTTAACCGTCGATTAAAGTAGCCAAAAAGCGTAAAGTTCGGGTTTGACTTGCTCGCGTATCGCGTGAATATCGTAAAAATGGACGTTGAGCGACGACAAGGTGCTTTTGAAAAACGTGATTTTGAAAGGCCCTGATGAGCCAGCTACATTATTTCGCAACCGGTTGACCCAAACACGTGAACATCAAACAAAATCAAAGTGTCAAAATAGAACAAAATCAAAGTGTATCAAAGTGTAAAAATAATATTTCAGGATACTTCTCACGCAGTCCTTGTCGTGTCTTCTGCACGTGTCTACACCTATAGGCCAAAATTTCTCCCAGTAGGAGGACTTTAGTCCACCACGCTTGCCTTCTACGTGTTTGCTAGACTTTAACGACTATTACGATTATAGTAATTCTGTACGACAACTTAACGTGCCTCCGAAGCACAGGTCTCATCTTATTGTTCCAAATAATAATGTGAGAATAATAACTCTGGGATATGTTGCAAATTTAATGTGTTAGGGTATCTCGGAATAAATTTGTATTGCAACTAAACCTAAATCTTATCAAATCAAGTTTTTTTTAAAATTCAAATGCATAATTATTTATATTTGTGCGGAATATTACTTCAGAAGTAGCTCAATGACTGTCATTGACACTAAAGCCAGTTACTTACATAACGTATATATAGCGATTTGGTAATAGCCACTTTCGAAAACATATCTTTTTCTTTCGATACAAAAATAAACAAATTATATGGCCTTTTCTGGGGCCCTTTGCCATATAACAACATTATGTAAGTTTGTTGGCCTCGATATCAAGAGGTATTAAAGTTTGGAAGTCTCGATAGCGCATTATATATGATTTTAAGAATAGATTTGTATTCTTAAATTTACAGTGTATCTAGCATTATTGTTCTAATAATTAGGCTATTCAGATGCAATCGTACCCATTTGAGTTATACATATATAAAACTTCTACCATTTACGATATGTAAATATGTAGACCCGTGTATAAATAAAATGGCCCATGTGCTATTCCTGTAAATGGAAAATGTAGTTTTATGAGGCATTCCGTTCCATATTGCTTTTATGTAAAATGGTTTTAAACTATTCAAATTAATGTTACCACATAAAAAGGGTCGTAACTTTAAAAGTAAATATTGGTATAATAAAAAATGAATCAGCAACCGCTTCCCTGCCTACTTCGCTTCCGTACAGTGTACGGAAGCGAAGTAGGCTGTACGGCGTACACCAAAAGACTGAAGAGTAAAGCTGTCACATTTCTTCTAGTATTCTAGTTTTATTATTTGGACAGAACGATAAGTTTGTTTAATTGTTCTTACTTAGCTCGGATTTGGCATATGGCCATGGAAAGACCAAAATAATTACGTAAAGAATTTTTGGATAATAAAGTCTCTCAAAAATATGTGCTCGCACAACAAACATTTCGGTTACGCAACTCATTATTTCAAAATGGTTCCGTATCACGTAGCAATTGATTAGAGTCGTTCACGTTTTTATTCTCATTTGTTAAATTATCATGCTTGATTTCGTAATCATCATCTCACTACATTACATGTCCCCAAAGAAACAGGCTTATTCTAGATCACCCAGAGAAGGCTGTAATCTACAACGCTACCGGTGTCTGTATTGGTAGACTTCAAGCGCAAACATGAAATCATCATATTTTGGAAATCTGGATAAAATAGAAAGAAAGATAGACATTTATTCGCTGTACAAATTTAGTAAACTTAGAACTAAAATATAACTGACTGACTGAACTAATAAAAAAGAAACAGAAACATTAACAAAATTACATTAACACAAAATAATTTAAAAAAATAAAACTATCTAATAAAATACGAATTAAAACTGTTTTAAATCAAAGGAAGAACAGCCTCCTTCGTATAATGTAGGGAAGTGAGCTGTACGTGTGCCAGCACTTATGCTTACGAAATGAATCAAACGAATATTTAAATCTGAATAATTAAAAAGCGATAAGTAGTAGAAATCGTGATGGCTTAGTGGGTAGAACACCGCTTATCGTGCATACATATGATGAGGGTGCCAATTCCTGCCGGTCCTACACAAATTTATCTTTTCTAAAGACATTGTGTGGTTAATTTATCATTGTCGTGCAACGGTGAGGAAGACGTCGTGGGGAAACCTATATGACTCGGAGGACATACGGGAACTTAATATGAGACACCATGAAAGGGCAATCTAGATCATGTGTAAATGTGGCAAGTGTAGTAAGATTATGTCTACCTTCAACTCATTGTAAAGGTGTGAGGTAAAAATTCATCAAACCTATAAAAGTTATAAATAATTAGTTCGATTACAGACTCAGTATTAAATTATTACGATGGTAAACGATGTAAATAGAAGATTTCTATTCACTTTAGATGAATTATGAAAAATATAACTCTCTTAAAATCCACGTTGAACCACAACTTCCATCCAAAAGAGAAAAAACAACAACAAACTATGATATAGTGTGGAAATAGGTAGTAGCATTTATGATTCAAATAATATAATTATAAACTTTAATTTATTATTGCCCTATTTATTGTCTAAAGCATCTGGCATAACAGCGAGGCAGTTATCACTGAGTAATGGCCCGCCAATCGGTACATAGGTCGTGTGGTGTGAGGGCAGTCGATACAATGACACAATTTCCGTCTGCATATCTCTCTGACACACTTTTCCTACTGATTGTAGCTGCTAGGTTTATTCTGGTTCTAGCTAGATAAATCTATTTAAATTAGTGCTACTAAAATAGCTCAATAGGCTCTTTATTGGGGGTTTTATAAGTTTTTACTTACTTTATACTCATACATACATACATACATATACTCACGGCTATATTTCCCTAGAAGGGGTAACCAGAGCTAAGGAATTATAAATTCCTCAGCCACTTTTGGAAGATGAGTGGGGAAAAGATGGTAAAAATAAAGGTTTTTGGTGATGTGTCTCCAACCGCATCGCCCAAAAATCCAATAAAAAGCCCCAATACCCTTAGGTACCCGTGGGTAGAAAGGGGTAGCGACATTCTAAGCCAGCACTACACGGCATATATTACTTTATACTCATTCCCATTATTTCCGTTTGAGTAGGCTGAGACTGTCGATCGCCACTTTGCAGGATCTTGACAAATCTCTCTTGCTCTACTCATTGTTCTACTCATACATGGTCTTGTAGTCTTCTCACTTCGGACCCCACCTTTATAAGAACTTTTTCCATCTGGCCTAGAAACGTTTTACGAGGCCGTCCTCTACTAACTATACCATCCACATTGGCTCTATATATCTCTTTCTCTACTTTATTTTCATCCATCCTCTCTGCAAGTTTTTATGCATTCGATTTAAACCAAAACACTCGCAACTGAAGCCTCAATTGCGAGAGAGACTTAGTCAAATTAAAATTAGTACAAATAGTACGAGCGTAATCGCTTTTACTTTCTAAATAAATAAAAGCTGTAATTTAACATATAACTACTAACAGTCGATATAATTATATAGTACGACTTAAACTACCACTAACCCGTTTCTTAACATGGTTGTTGTAAGAGACAATTCAGGGTTTGGGTTTTTGAGAGATTTTTGGGTGATGTGGTTGGAGGCCCATCACCAACTATATTTTATTTTAGAATATTTTCTCCACTCGCGCTTCAAAAGTGACTGAGGGAATTTCTTTTTGATTCTGTTTTGTTTAGCTTTTTCTATATTTTTGTCAACTGACCTACCATAACCATTAACTCTGATCTTACCATCCAAAGATTTACTGGAAGAGATAGCCTATCGCTTAATATAAGTAATATTATTTCTGTAACATGCTTTCATTTTGATATGCAATAAAGAGTTTTCTATTGTATTTTATTCTATATTGATTATTCATTATTGTCACAGAACTAATAAAATATGCATCAAATACATAATTAACGATAAAAAAAGCTTTCATCTAATAATTGCCCATTTATAACGGTTTATAAGTACAACATTTACAGTTTCAGTTTTGCATTCAAACACTAAAATACACACATACATATACTCACGCTATAGTTAATTGGAAGTGAAATTAAAATTTAAAGAAAAATAAAAACATATAATGCATATAATACATGCTGCAGAGAGGTTTGGCCAGGATCGTACAAAGTGGCTATCGATAGTATCTGCCTACCCCAATGGCAACTAACGGCGTGAGATTATGTATGTATGTACATACATACATATACTTACGGCTTTAAATCCCTAGAAGGGGTAGCCAGAGCTAAGGAATTAGAAATTCCTCAGCCACATTTGGAAAATTGAGTGGGGAAAGGATGGTAAAGTAAAGGTTGTTGGTGATGGGTCTCCAGCCGCATCGCCCAAAAATCCATTAAAAGCCCCAATACCGTTAGTCGCCTCTTACGTACACCCATCGGTAGAAACGGGGTAGTGCTATTCTAAGCCGAGACTACACGTTGGTATGTATGTATGATGCTTATATCTGTTTGTTTGTTTTATCTTACGTTTCCCTCGATCAATGAGTAACCGGATATAGCACCGAACAAAAGATCATAATGGTAGTCGCGTGATTAATTAAAAAGAACAATAAGTGACACAAGTAAGCCTCTTCACGCGAACCTAGATCATGAATTGCATTGTGATTCATACTCTGTTACTATCCTATCCCATTTTTGGAGTAAATCGTATTAATATTTACATATATTATGCACTTTTCTTTGTATTTCTGTGTTATTTTGGAGTCACAAACTTTTTGCTGTATAGGCTTAGAATATCACTAATCTATTATGTACAGTGGGTGTGGTAAGAGACGACAAAGGCTTATAAGTAATTGTTCGGTGATATGGTTGCAGACTATCTACGGATAAATATTTATGTTTTTTTTCCTATTAAATTTCCAAAAGTGGCGGATGCATTTCTTACTCTGAAGCTCTGGCAGTCCCTTTCGGACTTCATAGCTATTAGAACATGTATGTATGATACAAACTCTTCAATTCATTTCAAACCAATACAGTATGGTACGCTAACGTAAACTTTTATCACTAGTATCAATACTCAAATCAATTGTAATCCAATGAACCAATAATTTAACAATTTTTGCTGTGTAGTGACGGCTTAGAATAGCACTACCCCATTTCTTCCGGTGGGTGTACGTAAGAGGCGACTAACGGTTTTGGGGCTTTTGAGGGATTTTTGGGCGATGCGGTTGGAGACCCATCACCAACAACCTTTATTTCACCATCTTTTCCCCTCACAACTTCCAAAAGTGGCTGAGGAATTTCTGATTCCTTAGCTCTGGCTACCCCTTTTAGGGATTTATAGCCGTGAGTATATGTATATGTATGTATGTTATTTCTCTAATATCTATACTTATAATAAATCTGTAGAGAGGTCAATTCTGTACATGAAATATATTTTCAAAATGACTATCAGGTGGTGATTAGGGATCGATACTGATGCCAAAACTGCAATCAGTAAAATTTTTGTCTGTCTGTCTGTCTGTCTGTCTGTCTGTCTGTCTGTCTGTCTGTCGGTTTGTATGTTCCTTATGGAAACAAAAACTACTCGACGGATTTTAACGAAACTTGGTACAATTATTCTTCATACTCCTGCGCAGGTTTTTGTATACTTTCCAGCAGAGAAGTAAAGGGGAAATTTGGGAAATTTGGGGAAAAAGGGAGAAGTTACTCCATTTTTTAAGCTTCCGTCGCGTGTGCAGCCTTAATGGTTAAACTTACATAGAAATCATGTGTGGCGGAAATATTCTTCATAAAATTATCTAAAAAAGAATCCTTGACAGTTTATGACTATCTTTTACGGTTGACTCACAATAACACGTGTAATTCCTGATAGCTTAGCAGTTCGGAACATCCTGATTATATTTGTTTACTCTTACGTTCGTAAACCTCTCACTCATCCCTAATTTAAAAAAGGTAACATTATTACCTATTCAATAAAAAAAGAATCATAGAAATCGGTAGACAAACACCGAAATTATGCATAAAATAAGCCATCGCGCCCGTGATCGAAACCAAATCTTTACTAATTTACATATAACATACTAGATGGCGCCAGTAGTTGCATCCTACATAGAGTAATGATTTATTTTTTAGATTGTTATAAATACTTCATGGCGTTTTATTCCAAAATTTGCTATTAAACGGAAATACTGAACCGTTCGTTAAAGCGCATTCAAAATCACCAAACTAAATTGTTAAGGGAGTGCTATAAATTTAATTAATTGAAAACATTGCGCTGAATTTCACAATGCTTGAGCAGTGACTGAAGAAAGAAACCTCAGATATTTAAAAAACATCGCTACCCGTGCGAAGCTGGGACGACCCACTAGTATTAATTATAAAAATCTTATATAAAATAGGAAAAATACCTCGACTCATACTCGTATCATCACTTCACATTGTAAACGATCGATTACCCCTTAGTACGACCCTAGCAAACGTATCGAGTTTTGTCTGCGTTCATCAATCTTTTCATACATACCAGTTTTTTTGTTTTTACTTCGGAGGTGTGCCTTTTTTAACGCATTCTCTATTTGATATAAACATAAACATAAAACATAAACGTTCACGCCGAATATCCCCGAAGGGGTTGGCAGAGGTACTAATACTTCTGAACATCACGTGACTTTGTCACCTGGTGTTCAGAGTACCCACGTTTTGCATGGACAGTGTACTCGCGTGATAGGGGGCAGGCCTATCGCCGTTTTGTACGAATACACTGTCACATGACTAAGTACAACTCAGCCATGTGGGTTTCCTCACGATGTTTTCCCTCACCGTTAACAACCATGATAAATTAACCACACATATGTCTTTAGAAAAGACAAATTGGTGTAGGCCCGACCCAGGATTTGAACACTAGTCGTCTATTTGATATAACTGATTTGTTTTATGTCCATAATATTTGCAGAGTTATTAGTTTCCACGCTAGATGGCAAGTGAATTAATCATAATTGTAAGAAGATGTGCGTGTTCTAAGATTTCTACTAACAATTAAAGAAAAATATTGTTCAAGCATTTGGTATTAACTTATCCTACTACAATGGGTAACAAAGGAAATATTTTACACCATACTTCTGAATTTCTCAGGTATATTTGGTATTGTTCGATCGAAATATTATGAAACTCAGCTTAAGTGAATAGCGAAGTAAGTGATTTATAGACATTATTAGCTATTTTGCGTTACATTAGAATACCAATACTTTATCGCTTCCCATCAGGGATGTATGAAGCTACAAAGCAGAAAATGAGCAAGAGCTCTTATTTCGTCGCTTCTTCTTATAAAAAATATATTTTAGTTTAATACTCAAAAGTTTCATTCACTTATCGTCGTACTAAATTAATTAATCACCTTATAATTAAAAATGCTACTACATAGTCGCTTACTTCTTACATACATAAAATTTTATATAAAGCCTATATATAGACCACCTTTGAACTTGATATCCGCCATACGAATACGAATGTTAAAATAACAGTACCCAGCCGTGACCTAGAACTGGCGTACACTGCAGCGAGGGCACTGCACTCTGCCCGGGGAGCCGCTACACTCACTCGCAATCATACGAATTGGAACTATCAATTTACTAATATACTGTTGGGCCGCAGTGTGTTGAAATGTACACAATACTTTATCTATCTTAAACTCATATAGATATTTTTCAGGGCGGAATTTTCTCCGCGGTAAGTATTAAAATATAAACATTTCTAATAATATGTATCAATACATTACACAAGAAGCACTCTGACAATTGCATAGCTTTTCAAGGTTTAAGTTATAAAATAAAAATAATAAAATAAAAATGCTTTATTTACAAGAAACAAGAGTATTAACTAGATCTTATTATAAATTATGTCCTGAGCTCGTTCTGCCATTAAGCGTGTAAATATTTAAGTCCTAATAGTCCTATCATGTCAAACCAAAAATTCATAGTATACCTCGCACTTGGTATTTATTTATGGATATAATGTCACAGCAATGCCACATGAGTTCGTATAAAATATTAATGAGGAAAGCCAAAGTGGAGTTGTAGGCTTGATAAAAGTTTTGATCTTGAACTCGTATTACTCGGTAAAGCCAAGTTGTAGTTGTGCTATCAACGGTGGTATAAAAAATATTTCAACGTTTGGCTTACATTTTATTACTGGTGATACAGAGACTTTTTTTTGACAAGTGATATTGTAAAACTAGTGGTTGTTACTAATAAATAAAGAATAAATAAATGAAAGAAAAATTTCGACACAGGCGGGAATCGAACACGCGACCTCGGGTATACGCCCCGACGCTCTGCCAATTGAGCCACCACCGTGTCAATGGCTAAAGTAACAACAGTAGCACGAGTAAATTCGGAGGTAGGAAACGCAAACATTACTTAAACGTGTAAAAGAAATAAAGGATAGAAGAATTTCGCGCTGGCAGCCATTGACACGGTGGCTCAATTGGCAGAGCGTCAGGGCGTATACCCGAGGTCGCGGGTTCGATTCCCGCCTGAGTCGAAATTTTTCTTTCCTTTATTTATTAGTAATAATCCCCACATGAGGTTTTCATGAACAAAAAGATTTAAATTAGTAGTTGTTGTGAATTCAAATATATAAAGATATCTCTACATCCGCATAAATAAATTTTATTTAATTAAAGTATTTTAGTTCATTAACTAAAAAGCAAAAGTTAAAAAAAAGTATAAGTATCTATTAACAAATTAATGTGAACATATTTGCATAAACATATTCAGTAGTAACTTATTTCGTATGTTAATGTCAATTAAAGTAATTTAGTTGGCCATGGCAGCCATTGCGCATAATTGGGTTTTAAGAACAGCTGATATTGTATGCTGCCATTTTCTTTTCTTTTCTTTCGTATTCTTGAGTCTCAGTGAATTAGGTGTATTCCCTGTAAATCAATACATATATTCATATACTCATGGTCATAAATCCCAAAAAGGGGTAGCCAGAGATTCAGAGCTTAAATTTTTTTTTGGAAAATAAGTACCCTATAAAATTATCATTTTTCAATTTTAAAATTATAACAACACTCTCAACTGAGTCAACTCGCAACAGTGATAGCAGAGGTACTTACTCGTATATGTTTGAGTATCATGGAATATTTTTCATCGCCACCATCGGTGTTCAGTGTAACCATGTTATGCTTAGATTCTAAGCCTAGGAAAATGCTTCAGGTGGTGAGGGAACATCTACGGAGGCTTTTCATAATTGTATTATGTCATGATAAAGCACAGATTAGCCATGCCTAAGGGCAGCTGGCAGATGTTTTCCATCACTGAAAGCAATCTTGATTAATTAACACATCACTTATGACTTGAAGAAATACACATTGGCAATGGATTCAAACTCACCATTTTATATTACATAACATAAACATAAACGTTCACGCCGAATATCCCCGAAGGGGTTGGCAGAGGTACTAATACTTCTGAACATCTCGTGACTTTGTCACCTGGTGTTCAGAGTACCCACGTTTTGCATGGACAGTGTACTCACGTGATAGGGGGCAGGCCTGTCGCCGTTTTGTACGAATACACTGTCACATGACTAAGTACAACTCAGCCATGTGTCTTTAGAAAAGACAAATTGTTGTAGGCCCGACCCAGGATTTGAACACTAGTCGTTTGCACGATAACCGAGTGTTCTACCCACTGGGCTATCACGGTTGATATTTTATATTACTTATACAAATATAGGATGTTTGTTAGGTTATAGAAGTTTTGATAATCATCTGTGATTTATCTCTCGGAATGCATTTGAAGATATAATAGGAGAATATCATTGTACTTGATTGGCCTAGCAGTATTGTTTATGTCATGTCACGGGTGATTGATAACTCGTACAAAACAATTAAACGAACGTTTTTCCTGCTTCCTTGTACTACAAATATAATATCAAGCTTCTTACTATTTACCTAAAAGTTTCACAATGGTGATAATTTCACATTTAGCGTATTATTTTGATTTGTGTTTCATTATGCATCGTAAAAAATGATTATGTTGTGCGTACATATCTCACATCTATAGGTAACTTCTATTGGATATTAATAATTGATGAACTTTAAATATTTGTACCAAAATCAAGTATTGAACATTCGAAAAGAGGATCCATAATAAATAAAGAATAAATAAAGGAAAGAAAAATTTCGACACAGGAGGGAAAAGAAAAAAAAATCTTTCCTTTATTTATTAGTAATAATCCCCACATGAGGTTTTCATGAACAAAAAGATTTAAATTAAGAGGATCCATAGCATTTATTTCGTTATAATGTTCTTTAGCTAACTATATTTTTAATAATAGGTCATTTCACTCAACTATTAATACTTACTAGCGTCATTTTACTGTAGAATAGTGAGTAGAGATTATAATGAGTCAATAACGAATATCAAAACATACAGTCCTCACAAAAAAAAATATGTATGATTTGGATTCAATCCTGAAGTGATGAGAAGAAGTGGAGTACATACAATGATCTACATCCAATGCGCCGGTTTGACGCCTTTTGCACTAGCAATCGCAAACTATCAAAACAATAATCAAGCTGAAATTCAACCTCAGGCGTATTTTGCTATACTGCAGCCAGCAAAATGTACCCTATACATTTGCCATATGTACATGTACTCAAGCCATTAGTTTCCATTGGAGTAAGAAGAGACTATCAATCAACACTATATACGAACCTGGCTAATATTTCGAGCTTCGACTAGACTCATTTAACCTCTTCATACATGGTCTTTTATTATTTTGCTTTACATATTCGTCTTTATGTACAGTCAAATGAATGTTTATACGTATTGAACGATGACATCAAATTGGTAATAAATAAATATTTTTTTATCTTTTCCACCTGTCTGTTCTGTTCAGTTTTGTAAGATTAGATTGTAAGAATTACATAAAATAATACTGAAAAAAGAAAACAAGGATGAAAAGCTTAAAAAGAAAAATCTGCGCAACTGATAAACAAGAATCAGCTTTTTTACATATTTCTGATTAAGTAAGCAAAACATTGCTACAAAGGCGGGAAGAAGTCCCAAGGCTGAAGAATTAATGAACCAGTTGAGAAAATTAATTAATGTGACAACAGAAATTGATCAGTGGTGCAAACTGGCGATCGATAGTCACTGCCTAATCTAATAGGAAAAAGTAGTATAAGTTAATAAGTCAGCAGAAGAGCAATCGGCATTTTGTATATTTTGTTAGTGTAAAGGGATAGCCAGAGCATCAAAATAAAAAAATCCTCACACATTGGGACATTGTGTGGGGGTAAATTCAGGGTCATAGTTCCCCAAACACAGTACCAAAAAATCACCTTATAGCCCCTATAGTCGCCTGTTACGAAGACCTACGGCTATAAATGTGGAGTGCTATTCTAAGCCGACACTACAGAGCAATTTTGATTAATGTTATCCAAATATAACAATACACATTATTCAGTTTAATGGCAGCCAGAATAGTATCGCACAATTTCGATAAAATATCTATGAGATCTATCGAGAGTCAAAACCCGGTGATAAAAAACATAATAATATAAGATAAATAAGTGATACAAGATAGAAGATACATGTGTGCCATATGAAACACATGGTGTACATTGTACACCAACCGTTGGGATCATAAAGAAGTAAAGCATTTCCATGGTTTTATACATAAGTTAGATAGTCAAACTTTCGGAATCATTCCTTTTTCACGTTCTCAAGTTAAGAACGTAAAGACGACATATTAAATTCTAAACCGCCCAAAAACATTTAGGTCTAGTAGCCTTAGTAAGCTCGTAATAAAATCGTTAGCTCGCCAGCTATTAGAATGAGATAAAAATATACGGTACTTGAGAAGTGTGAGTGAGAAAAGTAGTTTAAACCACAAGACTAAGTTTAAAGGACAAACATGACTTCTTGACAAGGTCCTTAATTAAGTACCCGTTACGTGACGTGACATTTTTGACCATTGAAAGGTAGTTTTGGCTAAGAATATAAACCCTTTCTCTGCCTACGTATGGTTTTGAAATACAGTTATTTTTCGATGATGTTGGAAACCCATCACTAGTGGAGTTATTCACCAAGGATACTTTAATTTACCATCTTTAAAAAGTTGTTATATTTCCAAAAGTAGGAATAAATCGATTCATTTGGAAACTCCGGTAACACTTTTTGAGATGATAGTCGTAAGAATTGGTATATAAGATAGGTGGCGTTACAAATCGTGACACTTTAAATTTAATATCATCTTTGACCCCTAAAATATGTTTATGTTAATGGTTCCTTCAAAATTCTCACATTTGTTCATAATATATACTACAATGACTCTTGATTTAAATTTTTGTATTATCAATGAGTTAAAGCATCGAAACGATATTAAACTGGAATCAAAAACTCGTGGTAGATGGTGCCATTACAAATGTGAAAGTTTAGATGTTTGGATGTTTATGCGTTTAAGGCGAAAAGGCTCCTTAAGTACATAATGTGGCAGAATGCTAGATAATGACCCAAATTATCAGTTATGATACTTTTTATCCCGAAAAAATTAGACCAATAAAAAAACTAAAACTAAGTTTTGTCATAAGCAAATTTGACCAGACAATCACTGTCTCGTAACGTTTAATTCCAGCGTCTGCCACGAGTCTTTGGGTCCAGTATAATCTAAAATGTTATTCTTGTTTTTTATGACATATCTCCAATGTCATCTGAGTTAATTTATTAATCGGTACTATGAATTAATTTGTTTTTTTAACCATAATGCAAATGATCCTACGATATTGCTATTTAATTTGATTACGCAATAAAACAAATAACCCAAAACAACACCCAACACAACAGGTTTTTTTTTATATAATAGTGGTATTAAAGGACATAAGTGTGGTGGTGTAGGCGCATATGATCATCACTACCCTATCTCTTTCCGTGGATCTCGTACGGGCGGGGGAACTCTCTACGTACGGGCCTTTTGAGTGGCACTGGTGATGTGACTAGTAACTAGCGTTGCCAGACGTCCCGTATTTCCCGGGACGCCCCGTATATTAGGCCTAATTTGAAATGTCCCGGCGGGACCGCCTCTGTCCCGTATTTTACCCATGCATCGATTTTTACACATCAAACGATCTACGCTAGATAATTAAGCCCGCAGCGTTCGCTCACAGTTTGGCATACGCACGCACACATTATCATCATCTATGTAAACACTATTTTTCTCTTTTTGTTTCACGCATAACATTTTTTTTTCTTATTGTTTCTTTCTAATGCTTGTAAATTGATCGATTTTGATTAATTATCGTTGAGAGATAGCCGGTCATTGTGTCGCGGTTCTTGTGGCGGCGTTAATTTTTAAAATGAGTGACTCGATTGATAGTGGCAGTGACTTTAAAACGCTTTCCAAGAAAGCTAAACTAAATAAGTATAATGATGTGGGAGCTAATGACCATTTTCAAATATGATTATTATTGTATTGATTTTTATAAATACGTACAGTAACAAAACTATGTTAAATCTTACTCGCTCCTCTGAAAAGTACAAAATAGATTAAAAAATGACACCATATAATTTACTAATAAATAAAGAATAAATAAAGGAAAGAAAAATTTCGACACAGGTGGGATGAGAACCCGCGACCTCGGGTATACGCCCCCGAAACCGACCGAAATATTTCTTTCCTTTATTTATTCTTTATTTATTTTATTAGTGATAATCCCCACATGAGGTTTTCATGAACAAAAAGATTTAAACCATATAATTTAGTTTTTCATTTGTCCCGGGTAAAAAACTGAAATCCCGTATTTTTTAGCCCCGTATGGAGCGAAATAAAATCTGGCAACCTTACTAGTAACCCACCACCACAAATACTATATTTTTAAATCCTCTCCCCAGATCGACACATAAAAGAGGCGTATTAGGTTACAGAGAGGCATAAGAGTCACCAAGAACTTCAAATTAATAAATTAAGCTTTATAATAAAGCATGGTACCTTATTCAATTGTACTCCATAAAATAGAGGAATATGGGGTGATCGTGATAAATGATGGTTCATGTTCATGAATGTGGTTTTAAATCTGAAGTACATACATATACTCACGGCTATAAATCCATAAAAAGGGTAGCCAGAGCTAATGCTATTATTCTAAGCCAAGCTAAGTTAATAAAAGCTTGCTATCGCTGAAGTTATAAAAATAATAAATTCTTACAAAAGATTAAGGAGCAACAACCTGGCAGTGAAGCGAGTGATCGAACAATAAACTTGCCTGCAGGGTACGTTTATTGCAGGTTGTCACGACGAGTATTGAGTCATGTGGGTTTCTCCGCGATATTGCCCTTTATCTTTCGCAGCCCTGGTTAAAAACCCACTTGAAAGCCACAAAAGCTATAGATATCTATTAGGTCCACTCTCATTATGGGCTTAGACTATCTTAGATGATGAATAGAACATAAATATAGCCAGAGACAGATTTTATTGAACTTAGTCAGGTCACTGAGCTATCACGGTGGTTGTGGTATAATTAAAGGAAACAATTAAAGTTATCATACTATTTTCCATAAATATTTGTTAGCCGTGTAGTGTCGGCTTAGAATAACACTACCCCATTTCTACCCGTGGGTGATCGTAAAAGGCGACTAAGGGTATAGGGGCTTTTGAAGTAATTTTTGGGCGATGTGGTTGGAGACCCGTCACGAACAATTATTTATTATTACCATCTTTTCCCCACTCAACTTCCAAAAGTGGCTTAGGAGTTTCTCATTCCAAAGCTCTGGCTACCCCGTTAACGGATTTATAGCCGTGAGTATATGTATGTATGTATGTATTTGTTCAACTCATAAAAAAATAACAATAAGTAGTTCTCTTGTCACGCAGACGAAGTTAGGCGAGTTAACAACTTTAACATAATCTTACATCCGATTTATATTTAATTTATATACTTTATCATTATCATGTAGCTACTAAGAAGGAAATACTCCAACCGAACATATTCGACATCAAAACCGAATAATTCGGTCGAATACAAATAATGAAAAACATGCCGAATATTCCGAATACCGAGTAACAAATGAATATTTGGCGCATCTGTAACTACAATGATTTTAGGAATCGGGTATTTCAAAATCACTTATTTACTTAAATTTTATACTAGTTGGTAAAATCTGCTTTCAATCAAAAAAATAAACTACACATATTGTGTCTAATCCAATACTCACATTATAACTATTATTCGGTAAATTTTTCTAAAAAGGCATTGCTGTAATGCGTTTCAAGTTAATTGGCCCAACATTTACTTTAAAAAAGACAAAAAGATTTACTACTAAATAAAGGAAAGAAACCAGCGGGGATCGTTGGATCGTTGGTCCACATGGGGTTTTCATGAACAAAACATTCTAATTACACAAATAGATTTGGTTTGACTATGAAAAAGTTGGAGTAGATCTATTCTAAGACGGCATTATATAAGTTTTGAGATGGACAATAAAACACATGTGATTGGCAATAAGATAGATTAATGCAATACCAATGCCAAGAGCAACTATTTTGAAAGTGTTTATGATTTCAAACGAAGAAAGGTATAGTATTTATTCAATTTAATAGATTATCTTAAATGCTTATTAATAGCAAAATATAGTGACATATTTAACAAATACGGGAAGTAAGTAAGTGGATAGAGTGATTTAGAACATTATTGTAGCCCACAGAAATTGATTAGCAATTCCTACTCGAAATTTCTCGAACTCCTATTTATTTGTGATAATAGTTATACATAGTTCAAATTAATAAACTAGTTTCAGATCTCATTCCACTCAACTAAAATTAATCTAAATCTGTTCACTATTTCAATGCTTCACAAAACCGTAATTACGGAAAAATACATTAAAAATCATTTAGTAATACGAGGATGAATATCATAGGTAGGTAGATCTCCATTAATAAATTACCTACATAGTAATGACACGCTCAGTTGCGCGGGCGCTTCTTCCGTTAAAGCAACTCTTCAGTTCAGTGGTGTAAGAGTGCGCAACCAGCAGTGTCGTGTTTTAGACCAGATCAGAACCTTCGTAACCATGGGAAATTGTACGTATTGGATCTTTAGTACTTTCTAATAGGAAATCATCGGTTTTATTGTTTAGAAAATGTATCGTGTAATATTATACATTTGACACATGTGTTAGTGGCGTTCATATAACTATTTTTTTATAACATATTTATTAATTATTAATATTGGTGAGATTTTCTAGACTCTGTCAGTCATTTAACCTAAATTATAAGCATGCACAACATTAAATGAGTCGTCGTCATTAAGTTATTGAGTGATTGAAGGAACCAGAAAGTTATTTTACACGTTTATTAAATTTAAAATCCAAATTATTAAAATAAAAACCTTAGTAATTCAATTTGATGAGTATTACCGAGTTTGTTTTAAAAAAAATAAAATCGTGCATCGTACTCATAACATAACGGCATAATTACAAACATACATTTTCTTTGTACCTCGTCGACAATCGATAAACACCCTCTCTATTGCAATTTCTGTTTAACAAGCACCTGCAAAACACGAAAATCGTTTACGTTTTACGTTTGAACTTTTATATTTTTACCTCCTGTTGTTCATTATGAAGTCTTTTTATTTCAACGTCGATATTCAAAATGTGATCGGATTTTTGCCCAACTTTGAATTCAAGTTTTTATTCATTGTTATGTTTTCTTTTAGTCTTTTTTTCAGTGTAACTCAAAAGTGCTTTACTTTATATATGGTTTTTTTGACCTTCAGTCTCGACGGCAGTAAAACAACCTTTTGAAACCTATGGAAAATTTTACTGGAATTGTTTTTATTTTAAATAAGTAATGCAGACACAAAGGATATTTCAGTATTGAAGACATTTAATAATACCAAGTGATAATTGGGCCTGAGACTAGTTCTTCATTACCAGTTATTGGTTACTATTTCTTTTCCTACTTTTTTGCTTTTGCTTGGCTCGGAATGACCTTCAAGAATACATGTTTGTTACAAGTAAGAAACTATGTTAATCGAAGCTCGGTTTGGGAACTTAATTTATGAGAATTTCTTTTGGTTTTTATATCAAAGTTAGCTGTCAACTAACGGTCGAAATTAAACGGAAATAAAAATATTTATGAATTAAAAATATATAAAAATATATAAATTCTAAAAAGTAGCCTTATCTGCAGAATTAAAAATGCACTTTGGAAAGTTTAGTAGTTCGTAACGTTGTACAATAAAGGATGATTGGAGATAGGTCCATTCATTTTGGCAGAAATCCATCCATCCATCCATATACTCACGGCTATAAATCCTTTAACGGGGTAGCCAGAGCTTTGGAATGAAAAATTCCTCAGCCACTTTTGGAAGTTGATTGGGGAAAAGATGGTAATAATAAATGTTTTTGGTGACGGGTCTCCAACCACATCGCCCAAAAATCACTTAATAAGCCCCTATACCCTTAGTCGCTTCTTACGATCACCCACGGGTAGAAATGGGTTAGTGTTATTCTAAGCCGACACTACACGGCTTGCCAAAAATAACTTTAAGAAAACCCCTACACCTCAAGCCGCCTCAAAATCGTATGGAGGAATACTCATTTTAGGTAGTCATTAGTCAACTCACAAACCATGCTCAAACATATTTTGAGGTTTTTTATACCGAAATTGGGTCTTAAGGTCAATAGTGATCAATTTGTGCATAGCATATTAATCCATTTTGTACTTGGGCTTTACTTTTTGCTAATATTAATAATATAATTATATTATTTATATAAGCATTTTTGTCTGAATTGAACTCATTTAAACTTATTCCTAGAAATAATAAAAACAGGTTTGACAGTTTCTATATACAAAGATCGTTTGAAACTAGAAAGTTACTACAAATTAGTGGTTGTTCAACTATGGTTGAATTAATGAATTTTTGATTAACGTAATTTATATTTATACAATACATTAAATGTAAGTTACCCTTAGAAATTGAGATAATCATCATTTACGCTTGCCCTCAGCATTTTTTGTTATTTATTTTTTATAATTAATTCTAAAGGGTTGTCCTCTACTGCCAACAAATAGACCTGTACCAGTATTCTTTATAAATACTAACGAAATAAGAGACAAAAAAGAGTACTTTCGATAGAAAGAAACGAGTAATCTCTACCATTCTTTCGGTAGTATACGGCTAAAAGTATTTTTTGATATATTTTAATAATAATAAAATGTACCATAAAATATTTATATATATTCAATAGGACTGCAAAATTAAATAGGAATTCAAATATTGTTTCACCTTAAAGACCGACAGTTTTATTTTTTTTACAAAACAAGGTTCCTAACCCAGCTTTTGACTCATTTAGAATTATATTTACCCAATCAATAGACAATTTTGTTCACTATGGGTTAATACAGCACGATTATAAATTATTATTAACTTAAATATATCATATTAATTGCAGAATACTCGATGATGACGAATCTTGCTTCACCAAAAGTATAAGTAAAAAGCGTTACTGAAGAATGTATACAGTACAATGATTTTTAAAAAATAATCACTATGATACTGTTAATTAATACGATCTGGGTAGTTTTTATTTTAATTCATCAATAACAACTTATTTAATAAATGATTCATTTGACTCATTCCGAAATAAGAGATTAATCTTAGATATAGATTTATTTTTATAAGATACAATGTAATAAATGTTGATGTGAATAAATGACTACATTTTACCATCAATAAATATCGATCTTAAACGGAATATCATTTTTGTACAAATAATCTATAATATATAATTAAAATGTTAGATTATTAAATGATACATGAATAGACGACAACGTTGACAAAAACTGGATATGCATATATCAACATTTTATTGAGTTATTTATTAATTTAAGAGTTAGTTACGTAATGTTTCGTCAATGTAAGTACGTAAGAACAAAATTTGAAGGTTTCGAAAATCGGGAAGGTCAATATCACTCATATACATACATATACTCACGGCCATACCCTTAGTCGCCTCTTACGACACCCGTGGGTAGAAAGGGGTATTGACAATCTAGATGGCACTACACGGCATGTCAAGGCAAGGTTATATCAAATATATACAATAAAAAAACAATTCAAAGTTCTAGGTTAATAAAATACTTTAGAGTAGCTGAACCCAGAACCACATAAATCTAATAAATCATAAAATTAAAAGAAAATATACAGTGTGGTTAGTGGAAACATATTTTTCATTGCGAATCCTGTGAGAAAGTTTGTTATATTGGAATCATTATTCCTTACGACATTCCTGTTTTGAAGTACCTTATTAAAATATGAAAAATAATGCAACGTGATCAATCACAACTTAATCACGCTCTAAAATTTAATTATAATTGTAATATGAGTGGATGTTGCCTAAGCGAATTTGATTAAAATGTTGATTTAGTGTACAAATGACGGAAAATACTAATCAATTAATTCAAGTATATATTTCAATAGCTAGTGGTTTATAAATGAATAGTTTTATTTCATATAGCGTGATTTTTACTAAACTTTTACTAAAACTAATTTGTTAACAATGTACTGAGAAACATTCAGATGGTAATAAAGACCGAACCCTTTAAAAAATACATACATATATACATATACTCACGGCTATATATCCTAAAAAGGGGTAGCCAGAGCTTTAGAGCTAGAAACTCCTCAGCCACATTTGTTGATAGGGAAGCTGAAGGTAGAAATTAAGTATCGTTGGTGATGGTTCAAATACTGGTGACAGACAGATACCTGTGGGAAGAAAGGGGTAGTGACATTCTAAGTTATTCAGGCACTACACGGCATTTGAAACATACATACATATATTGTCTCGCCAACGTCGTCGTAATATGTAACGTTTATAATGCCCACGACTGTATATTTTTCTTTCTTTAGCTTTTAGTACATTTATCTTAAACATAACAATGTACGTTTAACATGAAACCGTTTGACTTATAAAGTTTTTTCATCATTTTTTTTAAATACGACGAGGTATCCAATTTAGTAAGGTAAACTATAATGACATAATGACACTATGGGTCTAAAACCTTTGGTGGAGAGATAACTAAACTAGAACTAAAAAAGCATGGATGGGGGGAACCTGAAATGGACAAAAATCCTATTAAAGGCGATTTTAAATTAAAAGCCACCAAATACTCACTAACTCAAATAAGCTTATACGAACATAACAAACATTTCAATATCATGAAAAAAATATCTAATCAATTTTTATTACCTTATTATATTTTAGCTGTCCCTATTACTATAGGATTAAAAAACTTTTTTAAAGAAATTAAGCAATGCGCTTTCAGTGTACTATCATTTTGCGTTTGTCTTGTCTTGTAATGTTATTTGACTTCGTTGAATGCTCGAATGCGCTCATTGTTTCTAGGTGTTTGCTGTTATTTGTTGTTTTATCTTGTTATATTTGTCAAGTTGGTTCGCCGTAAATGCTCTTTTTGCCTTTGCAGAGCTACACTTAATATTTTTTGAAGTCAGGTGCAACACAACCTGATTTTGTTACCTAGTAATATTATTTCTTGAGCATTAGTTTTTATAGATAAGTCAAAACCAAACGAAACTTTATATGTATCATAAATAAAAGATGTTATTAAAGGAAAGAAAAATTTCGACACTGGCGGGGTTCGAACACTACTTGAACGTGTAAAAAAGAAACAAAGGATAGAGAAATTTCGCGCTGGATGCCAACTGACACTGTAGCTCAGTTGGCAGAGCGACGGGGGCGTATACCCGAAGGTCGCGGGTTCGAACCCCGCCAGTGTCGAAATTTTTCTTTCCTTTAATAACATCTTTTATTTATGAGTAATAATCCCCACATGAGAAATTCATGTCAAAAAACATTAAATTATGTGATACTTAGGCATTCTATCTGAAAAGGTAGACAAGTGGCCGTCCGAATTAGTTAAAAATTCGGAGGTAGGAAACGCAAACACTACTTGAACGTGTAAAAAAGAAACAAAGGATAGAGAAATTTCGCGTTGGATGCCAACTGACACTGTAGCTCAGTTGGCAGAGCGACGGGGGCGTATACCCGAAGGTCGCGGGTTCGAACCCCGCCAGTGTCGAAATTTTTCTTTCCTTTAATAACATCTTTTATTTATGAGTAATAATCCCCACATGAGGAATTCATGTCAAAAAACATTAAACTTTATATGTGCTTTAGAAATGAAAGCTTTTACGCCAGCAAACTGGAAATACAGTATAGAATATAGTATAGCTGATTCATAACGGTAATAAATCACTCAATCGCGATCACTGACCCAGCCAACTGTAGATCTATTACTCTAGCTAAATGACATTACTAGAGCTCACCCTAGTGGAATGCAAGTTTCGATCGCACTCAATTATAACATAATGTCCATACAGTATAATGAAAACAACACAAATTTAAATCTCTTTTTCTCCATAAAATGCTACTTTTTTGCACGTGAAGTAAACCATGAATAAGTGGGATAAAAATCTACACAAAAAGGTAAACCCTACCTGTATCTTAACCCTAGTATTCAGTTTTCAGTATTTTAATCGTTAATCTGTGTGCAAATATATATTCCTAATGAACTTGTCCATCGAATATTACCATCTTTTTGCTTCATCAAAATGGCTATATGAACTGTTTTTGGCTTTTTCGGGATTAGCGCTATGACTTTAGGTTCGGTATAGAAAGGCAACAACATAAAACCATAATATCTCCGAACAAGTTATAAAATATCGTTCCTCAGACCTTCATATGGCAATTAAATTAACAGATTTCTATCAAAATTTTCCGCTCGCATGATTTGTAATTGAAATCAAATCATCTCTTCAACCTGCTAATTAGACAGGTCAATAACTTACGTATGTTGTTTTATATATGTTTCGTAAAAAAATATATAAATAATATATTTATGCCAGTAATTAAAGAAATGTAACTTATTCATTTGCGTAGGCGTAACGTAGCCAGAGCTTTGACTAGTATAATGAAATTAAAACTTAATTATAAATTAATTTATCATCGACAAATTTTATCCTTCAGAGTTACTTAAAGTTTACGTAAATTTTTTCATCTAGAGAGAACAATCATTATATGAAACTAGAAATATACGTACACAATTTTTTAAGCTCTATATCGACGGAAATAAATCTTCATTTTAGTAAATGAGTAGCCGCTAATATAAATCTGTGACGATTACTTTCTTATACGTAAACAAACTAGTTCTGTTTGGTTCTCATAAATAAACAAATTCAGTTTCTTTTCGAAACTTGATTTGAGAACGGAATATAACAGTTTTGTAATGACATTAAAATATGAAAACGTTATGCAGAGTCTGGGATAATTCGAAAAACAACAAACATAACATAGAGAATGAACAAAAAAAAAACAATTTTACTATAACAAGTTTAACGTCCCTTTTTGAAAATGTGGCATGTGTAATTAATGTTATAATAATAATTAAATATTTAAAATAATATTTACTCTTGTTTTAATATAAGATTTGTTCTTCTTTTCTGCCTCAGCAATAGAACTTCTTGTTTTATTATTATATCGTTAGTATCAGTTCTCATAAACCGAGTCGTCTCAGGTGATATTCATGGCGATGTCATAATTGCAACACTTGAAATCATGTCTCAAGCATTGTTAGTTTGTTCAACGTCACCCTCATACAAGCTACTTGTTTATGCAAATTACACTTTAGAGTCATCGCCCAATTAACAGTCACTCTAAAAGTCTTACCATTTAGTTGTTTGTCTAACACTTGTTGTTGTGGCATCGATATTATGTTAATTTTGTTTTTAAGTATGTGTTTGGTTAGGAAGTTTTGTTTCCATAAAATATTGCGTGCAGTAAAGAAGATATAAATTATATTTGAAAAAAAAATAGTTTTGAGCGCGGCAGATCGATAAAGTCACGGAACAATTTCCATAGAAGTGTAGACTGATGCCAAACATTAATTTATACCTACTTGATTCGCTTGGAAGACTTGCATTTACATCACGGTTTTTTTACGGATAACTGGATTCATTTATAATATGAATGAAAATATATTTTTTAACATCAAAACGTGCAAAACTAAATATTAATTGAGTCAAAACTGTGAAGGTCGTATTTAAATTTGAATGAGATAGCATTTATTTAAATAACACGTGTTTTAAATCTATGCTAAATAGATTTTTTCTTATCATTTTAACTTCAGAGGAAAACGGAAGACTTAAAAAATCATCCGACTGTCTTTTCTTCGGTCAGTCAGCAGTCCCTTGAAACTGTAGTCAAATAAACCCAACCAAATAATTGTTTTCTAGTATACAACACCCTAGGTCCTAGGTAGGGGGAAATACGATTAATACTTTACCTGTTATTACATTAAGTTTTTACTATACACTTGCAAATAATATAACAGTTGCCTTGATACGTCAAATGTACAAGTTAAAACATGATGGGTTTTTTGCTCCTTAGCTTAGGATCTTTATGACTGTTTTTTTTATTGATATTTTAATCAAAAACTAGTCGATTAATTTAAATCAATAGTTTATATCATAAGAGTTTTCATCCATATCTTATTTAGTTTTGATGTGGCTGTATACCCAATATTTTAAATAACGAACTTTTCTATGCTAGCTCTGGCTCTGGCTGGGAGGTCTGCTTCAAATATATATTTATTTATTTATATTAAAAATTTTCATTACAACAAGACACAACAGAACAACGAGCATGAAACAATCAACTCAAACTTTACTTCCACAAGACTCCACTCCACTCAATTCTAAACCACATTTGTCTTCCAGTATCAAAGCACATGCTGACAGACGTCGAGAAGCTGCCGGCCGTCCAGCTGGGCGACTTCCTGCTGCAGATAGAGCTGGACGAACCCCGGGAGTCGGTTATGGAGATCGCCAGGCGGGAACTGCGCGAGACGCCGGAGGTCGTCAAACCAGCTGTTGAGGAACTTAGGCGGTTGTTAGAAGGTACTTTATTGTACATATATATACTTACGGCTATGAATGCCTTGAAGGGGTAGCCAGAGCTAGCTATAAATCCCTTGAAGGGGTAGCCAGCCACTTTTGGAAGTTGCGTAGGTGAAATGGTGAAATAAAGGTTGTCGGTGACGGGTCTCCAACTGCATCGCCAGAAAATCACATAAAAAGCCCCTATATATTTAGTCACTTCTTACGATCACTCACAGGTAGAAATAGGTAAGTGGTAATCTAAGCCGACATAAGACAGCAAAACATAGCAAGTGAAAATACAATTCGCACTCTCAGAACGAAAGAGGCTCAAGTCAAAAATAGCGATAATGAGTTACAATCATAGAGAGACATAAAAAAGTATGTTCTATCCGATGAATAGTAAAACAAATGCACTTATTGTTAAAAAAACAGGATAGCGAATGTTTTGTCCCTATAACAATAAGTGCCTTTGTTTTAGAACATATTTTTTATGCCTCTCTATGGTTGCTACTCAATATCACTATTTTTGACTTGAGCCTCTTTCGTTCTGAGAGTGCGAATTATAAGTTAAACTAGCCATTTTAAACACGATTAACTAAAACTACAAACAAAGTCAACGGAAAACTTATATAAATTACGAACACCACAAGGGGCATTGCTACTAATTTATGATATGCCAATGCATTTCTAAAAATAAATTGTTATTGTTTTGTCTCAAGCAAGAACATTAATATGAACATAAAGGCGATAAAGTAATGGCAATTATTCTTTTCTTACTTGTCTTAATCATAATTTATTCACTTCATCTTTTGTAATTTGTCTTAATGGTCTTATCAAACATATTTAACCTCTTTAATTATATATATCTTTTTCACCACTGCAGCTTTATAAAGTATTTGACATACGATTACAATCTTAAATTTAAAAAAAACAAAACGTAATGTACTTTTTACTTCTTCTAATACATTATAATACGATCATTTAGAGTCAAAAGCCCCATATTGAACGCGCCCACGAGCTAAGCACGCTTTATTTGTCGATATTGCTCTCATATGTTGTTTTTAGTAAATAGTTATATAAAATACTAGCTGACCCCACAGACTTCGTACTGTCAAAAGTGTAGACTTTCACGTCGGCAAACTGAAATATGAGGGTCTCTGTCATGCGATGAGAAAAAAGGTGTTTTTCATAGTGTCCTCACAATTTTTTCACTTTATAAATTTTAAGTTTATAAGTATAGTAGTTTCGGCTGAGCATTGATTCTTAGTCAGTTAGTCTGTTTGACCATTTTTTAAGAAAATGTATTGATCTCTTAATTTTTCTGGGATAAAAAGCTAGCGTTCAAACAAACAAACTCTTCAGCTTTATAATATTAGTATAGATATGTTTCACTACTAATCCCTTTAATTTCAATTGAATATACGAAAACAATTACATAGTTAGATACTCATTTTATGTCTTAGTATGTACAACAAATTCACACCCATTATCCCTGTGCCTTCAGAAATTAGCAATTAATTCCTTTTCTGAAATAGAGAGTTGGAGGTTTAAATAACCTTAAAAGGCTCATTGCCTTATGCTGTCATTGCCATATAAGACACTAAAGAAATAAGAAATTTGTTATGGAGTAGTGCTATTTTAAGCCGAGAAATTGTTTCCAAACAGGACGTTGACAAGTCTCGACTTTGTTATAGAATATGCAATTGATACTTACCATAAAAAACTATAAGAAAAGTGGCATGAGACATATTTATACTAAATCATGAAACCATTGTAGTAGAACTACAACAAAAAAAGCAAATAATATACAAGATAATATATCATAGTCCATTGATAAGCTTGACTGGAATGAAACGTAATCATACACTGTGGTAAAGGTGAGTTAAATTACACAACCATTTTGTATTTTTATATCAGAAAATGATTAAAAGGAATTGTTATTGTCTTGTTCACGTGTTTGAATACCATTACATTATTGTTTTTATGGTGTTCGGTCATTCTAAGATAAACATTAACTGTAATTATTAGTATTTATATCATCGTCGGGTTTGTCCGTTAATTGGTGAGAAAAGACTATGGCGGACTGTTTATTTATTATCAATATCAATAAAGAGAGTTTAGCATGTGACAGCCACGAAATTATTTTAACTAAAGGTCGTCTAGCAACCTAAATTCTACCATCATATTATGTAACTTATTCGCTTTAGACCAATGATATTATTATGACAAACATACATACATATACTCTCGGCTATAATTCCCTAGAAGGGGTAACCAGAGCTAAAGAATTATAAATTCCTCAGCCACTTTTGGAAGTTGAGTGGGGAAAAGATCGTAAAATAAAGGTTTTTGGTGATGGGTCTCCAACCGCATGCCCAAAAATACAATAAAAAGCCACAATACCCTTAGTCGCCTCTTACGACACCCGTAGGTAGAAAGGGGTAGCGACATTCTAAGCCGGCATTATAATTATTATGACAAACATTAATATATCGTTTCTCAATTCGAACACAAATTCTGACAATGTATGATAGAGGACGTATTTTTTGTTATATTCATTAAATGTACTATTTGCACACAATTCAAAAATGTATAAGCAAAACACAGAAGTTTTTGCTTTAAGTGTAATATTCAGATACATAAATACAGTCGTATTAGATTTTAACCTGTAAAATCTATATTTTATGCTTTAATAAATAAGTAAATAACCTTCATTGGGATTTGTGATTATTTTATAAGGACAACGGTTTTGCTAACAATGAGAGAAAACATCGTGAGGAAACTGTCCAAGCAAAACGTGTTCAGAAGATTAGTACCTCTGCCAACCCCTTCGGGGATATACGGCGTGAACGTTTGATTTTTTTAGTTCGAGTTTATTAGAACAACACATTTATTACTTGCTAATTTTGACAAAATATAGAGTTTAAATGGAAATCTTAAAAGGTTTTTAGAATGCACAGAATGTACTTTAGTTTAAAAATACGGAATTCGTAGACTAGATGACAAATAGTTAAAGAGAAAAACCAGGTCATATTCATCAACAAAACATCTTGAACTGCAAATACCATATTAAAACGTGATGTTTTACATAAATAATATGTTGCTATAAATCTCAATTATATAATTACAATATTGGTATATGTGACTTTCTTAAATAAGAATAGTCTTTAAAAGAAGTGCAAAATACCTCAAATTTAAAATGCATTTTTTTATTTCATAATAAATTACGGAATCGAATAAATATGACAAATTCGTTGTATTTTACACATTTTCAAGTTCTCTGTGTCATGTCATGAGTGTATGTATGTCGAGTGGAAATCGGGACCGACTGCCCCAAGTGTCGTCTTACGTCATCTATGATCAATAAATCAATTTCTATGTGAATACAAAAATAAATTTATTCAAGAATAATTAAAAATATTTACATAGACAATTTACAACCTAAATTAAAATATAAAACAAAATAAATACCTTCTATAGATGGAAATTAATGGCTACCCCTTTTTGAAATTTATGGCCGTGATATTATGTATGTATTCTTTTGTTTTAAATGATATAGTAGAATGAATAAAATAGATTAAAAGTTTCTCTGCTTTTCTGTACCACAATGTTTCGCATGGCATGCTATTAACAAGCCTTGTAATGCAGCCTTTCGAGTAATAACATTAGTGTTTTCACTGAGCAATCTAGCTCGCTGGGGCTTTCACATAAACATACAATATTTATGATTCCAAGTGTAGGTACGAGGGAATCTACAGCATTTATAAAAAAAAAATTGATATATTTTTGATGCTTTACGTTTTAAACACATAGAAATTAATTTGAATGTTTTTTGAATATGTGATAGTTAAGGCGTTCTCAATGTTTGCATTCTCTCTGAAAAGGTAGACAAGTAACCTTCCGAATTTGTAAAAAAATCGGAAGTAGGGAACGCAAATACTACTTAAAAAGTGTAAAACAAAACAAAAGATAGAAGAATTTCTCACTGGCAGCCATTGATACTGTGGCTCAATTGGCAGAGCGACGGGGCGTATACCCGAGGTCGCGGGTTCGAACCCCGCCGGTGTCTTTCTTTCCTTTATTCGTCTTTTACGAATATTTACATAGAAATTATTTATATTATACTTCCAACCGTGACACCTCAATGGGTAGAACACCCGTTATCGTGCAAACGACTAGTGTTCAAATCCCGGGTCGGACCTACACCAATTTGTCTTTTTTAAAGACATATGTGTGGTTAATTTATCATGGTTGTTAACGGTGAGGGAAAACCTCGTGAGGAAACCCACATGGCTGAGTTGTACTTAGTCATCAGACAGTGTATTCGTACAAAACGGCGACAGGCCTGCCCCCTATCACGTGAGTACACTTTCTATGCAAAACGTGGGTACACTGAACACCAAGTGACAAAGTCACGTGATGTTCAGAAGTATAAGTACCTCTGCCAACCCCTTCGGGGATATTCGGCGTGAACGTTTATGTTTATATTTCCACTTTTTATCGTAAAGTTGTAGTAATTTTTTGTCTTGATTTTTATAACTACCGAAATAAATCCGTCTGTCTACTATATGCATCATGCCCGTGCGACTTTCAGTACACGTTATTATTTCATAAATGATACATACATTAGAAATTCGACTAAACTTGGTTTTTTAACAATAAGTATCATCTACATAATATATTTTTTTGGTTTAACACACCTTATAACAACACCCTAACCGCTTAGCCCGGAAACATTTGTATAAAAACGTGTCTTGACCTTTGCGAACATACAAATTGCAACAATAATTATTGTTCATTTATATAGATTTTCCAGTTTGCGATTCCAGTATAGCATATTTCGTGTTTACATTACAGAAGACAAAGATCTTCACGTGCCGCTAGATAATGAAGCCTGGCTCATCCGGTTTCTAAGACCGACCAAGTTCTATCCTCAGAGTGCACATGATTTGGTAAGTTCTTTTATGTACGAAGAAGTATCATAAATAAAGTATTTTGAAAGGGATGGTCCCTCAAATGATTTCATAAAATTTAGTACACTGCTATAGAAAAACTAAATTTTAAATCGATATATTTATAGTGGACACTCAACCACTTGGAAATGAATGCTATTTTATATTAAATCCCTTTATAATGCTACTTAATAATTTCATATTTTATTGCTATTAATTTTGCTATCATCTTAGTTTGTTACTTTGTAACTAGATGTAGCATTCAACCATTAATCAAGTATTTTTTACAAGAACTTCATACCTCAGATACATAGTCACAATTACCACATAATTACAGTTTTCTTACGAGAGTGGAAGTAATCATTGATTACAATTGACATTATCTGTGATTAACTTCAACGAATTGTTCATCACGGGTAATCACAATTACGTTACAAAGAGGAAGACCTTTGTTTGTTATCCGACTTGTAAATCAAAAGATCTTGAGTGGTTGATTTGTTTATAGCATCTCTGTCGCCACGTTGCAACATTTAAGGTCGCGGGATCAAGACTAAACTGTTTCCTGTACAATTTCTTAATTATAAATTCTGTCTAACTTTTGTAATGGTCAATCTGACTGTCAAAAACAATTGCACAACAACTTACCATAGAAAATAAAATTATTATTTTTATTATGTTACTTACTTACAGTCTTTGTATGTATTCCCATTGGGTGGGCAGAGATAATTGATCAACACTTTGCGTGATCCTGATGATTGTCTCTTTATTCTCTAGCTTTCATTATTCTTCTCATACCTATAATTATTACTACTCACGCTTAGAAATCCCATGAAAAAGTAGGCAAAGCTATATATTTAAAAACTGCTGAGCCACTTTCGGAAGCTGAGAGGGGAATAGATGCTCTGTTATTCTTCTCACCTCGAACTGCCGGTACTATGAAAATCTTATCTATTTCTCGTTATTTATGTTTAAAGTTACTCTTTAGAAGAAGAAGAAGAAGAAATACATTTATTCGCCGTAAATATGGCACAACAGATATGCAACACAAAAATAATAATAACCAAACCAAAAAAAAAAACAAAAGTTAACAAAATATTTACAACTACAAAAAAAAAAAATTTGAAAATATAAAAAACAATAAAATCAATACCTTAATTTTTACAAAGAAACACAAAATCAAAAAGAGGAAACTATTCTAAAAAAAAAAAATTGTGCCATTGAACAGCGAAATGGCGCTGACTCAGCAAAAACTGTGAGGAGTTACCTCACAGCACTGATTTTCAGTCAGCGCTCTCCAGTGACAGCACGAGAGTCATACAAGCGGAATACAATATATAATACATTACTTTTGTAAAAACAAATAGTCGATATAGATATATAGCTCATAATCATAAGACATATAAAGAGAATCAATAAAAATAACAAAAAAAAAACATACATTGTAACGAATACATCAAACCAAGTTTCGCATAGTGAGGCCTCCATAAATATCATATTCATCAATAGTTACATTTAACAATAATAACCTATACAATTCCAGATAAAACGCTACTACGCGTTCAAGGTGAAGCACCACAAGCACTACGAGGGGCTGCTGCCTAGCAAGGAGCAGAACATCTTCAACCACAACATCCTCACCGTGCTGCCCACGAGAGACCAGCTTGGCCGCCGGATCCTGGTCATTGAACTTGGAAGTGGGTATTTGCATTATTTTGTTAAAGATAACTTTAGATCTACTCAGGGATATAAATACCTAAAGGAGGCCAAAGGTTTAGATTTAGGAATGCCTCAACTTTTGGAAACTGAGTGGGGAGAAGTCTCTCGCACATCGCCCAATAACCACTTGAAAAATCTGGGGAAGAAATGAACTAGCGCTATTATATAAGCCGTCACTGCGCATGCGCAGTTAAAAATAAAACTCGAAAAAAAAGCATAATTCATATTTAAAAAAAAAATACCCAATTTCCATACACTCTGAATCTCTTCCCATTAAGTGATAGTTCAGATATGGAGATTGGTTTTTATTACTTAAAAAGAGCTATGATTTATATTTTTAGCAGTGTATATATTCACGTTCAGAATTATTTTTTAAATATAAACGTATACCAGCTTGAATAAGAATTCCAGAAAGCCCCGCAACCCGCACCATGTTCTAGAAATTACTTTTAATGGCTTCCTGAAGTTACATTGAGTTTCAAAGTTAATACAACATCGACAAGGAAAAAAATATATAAGGAAATTCAAACAGCATAGCTAAAAATAAATCTGTTAATACTAATAACATTGTTACTGCAATCCTATACTTTAAACGGGTACATCGTATGTCAATAATCAAACCTGATCTCAAACTCAACATTCAGGCTATATATCCCCGAAGTGGGAGCAGAGGTACTAATTGGAAATTGCGTTATATTTTGCCGTTTCGTATTTAGGGTACCCTAGTTTTTCAAAGACAGAACAAAAACGTCTGGCAGGCCTGGAATACACTGTAATATGTCTTAGCCATATGCGTTTTTTTACGGTGTTATGTCTCACTTTTAACAACATTAACAACACACATGAATGTAGAAGACACATTGGTGTAGACCAGACTAAGTTTGGAATCAACGCATAACTGCATTAGAAGAGGTTCTCTTACGTAAGCTGTCAACTTTTGAGGAAGTGACTCATTAAATATTTCAACAAACTGAAACATTACCAAAATTAAATTTGCTTAGAAAATTATCATATTTCCGGATAGACTCCCGGTTATAAATCTTAAAAGTTATGACGATAGCTAAGCAGCGTAAAGTGAAGATAGAAAAACTATTTTGTTACAGATGGCTGGTGATAAGAAGCCAAACTTCATGTTCTTAGACATGATCTAGTATCTGACTCAACATACATACATACATATTCTCACGCCGTTAGTTCCCATTGGGGTAGGCAGATCGCTATTTTGTACGATCCTGGCAAACCTCTCTAGCTTCATTCACATCCATCAATCTTTTCATACATGCTCTTTTATTCTTCGTACTTCGGAGACCTGCCTTTTTGAGCACATTTTCTATTTGATCCAAATGTGTCCTCCGAGGTCGTCCTCTACTAACATTACCTTCCACATTGGCTTTATAGATCTCTTTTACCAATTTACTGTCATCCATCCTCTCTATATGACTCAACACCACAACAAAACTAAAAAACATAGAATATCCCACACTAAACTTCAATAAATTACATACAAAAAATATTTAACTATAGGTAAAGTGTCAGAAATAAGTGTGCAAATGTCATTGAACCGCGTTTTCATATTACAATATTCGTTTAAATATACATTTAATTATAATTAGTTATTATATGATTTGTAGTTATCGCTATATATGATTGGTGTTGTATCTTGGATTTTTCTTGGCTTGTGTTCCCCATGCACGCTATAGGGGGCAACCTGTTGCCGAATTAAAACGTGGATACTCTGAATATTAGGCGATAAAAACACCACGTGATTTTTAAAAGTTTTTTTAATTTTTAGTTTTTTTTAAATTAAATCTATGTAGTTCATTCCTCATGCACGTCACCGACACTACTTGTACAATGTATAAATAAATTACAACTATGTAGAATTCCGAAATAGAACTGCAAGAGGTACAATTACCTCCTCGCAGATTACACGGTCACTGACCAACCTCCGCTATGACGTCGGTTGCATCACATTCGCGTGCACTTCCTATGCCATAGTATGTGTGTTTACGCAACCATGATCAAGATCGTGGAAAACACGAAGTAGACGACGCCTCTTTCAAAGTTTATGCAATTTGTTTGACATCATATACATTTGACTATAATAAAATAGTTGGTAACCAACTACCATTGCCTTTTATGTTATTATGTTGGCAAAAAAATAGCAAAAACATGTTGTAATCAATGTTTTTTCGCAAACTCTACTCAAAACTCTTATCCATTGAGCTATCACGCAAATTTTTTGCTAAATCTTTTTGACGTTTTTCATTAAATTACATCAATAATCCAATTAGTTCAAATCCTATTAAACCGAAGGGTTATATTTATTATTATTTTGAACTTCAAGTAATAATAAATTGCGAAAACACCACTGAGATTAAACTAAGGCATGTTAAACTTTTTACTATATTCACGACAAAAGTGTACCCTTGAAGATGATGAGACAACACGTGACATGAAGTTCAAAAATTATAGAGAACCTTGCCCTTCTGTGCTATACAATTTTAATAAATTAGATAAGTATAATGCAAGGGCCAAAACGATTCCAAAAGTAATACACATTCAAAAGTATTGTACATACATACATACATACATATACTCACGGCTATAAATCCCTAGAAGGGGTAGCCAGAGCTAAGGAACTTGAAGTTCCTCAGCCATTTTTGGAAGTTGCGTCGGGTAAAGATAGTGAAATAAAGGTTGTTGGTGATGGGTCTCCAACCACATCGCCCAAAAATCCCTTAAAAGCCCCAATACCGTTAGTCGCCTCTTACGTACACCCACCGGAAGAAATGGGGTAGTGTTATTCTAATATATTTGCTGTGTAGTGTCGGCTTTGAATAGAATAAAAGTATTGTATTACTTTAATTTGCATAAAAAAGTATATACTATAATATTCTGCAACTAATCTAATATTAATTAATATCTCTACCTTGTAAATTTCAGAGTTAGCTCTTACAAATGAGTTTCCGATGTAATGACGTCAAATGCCATGTAATGTAATACAATGTGTGAAACATTACTTAACCAGTATTATTTGGTATTATCTACTGCTTAATAACTTAAAATGCCATACTATTCCTGGTTGACGTCATGTTTATTACTTGATGTAACAAAAAATAATCATGATGATTAATTTAATTATTCATTAAACATAAATATGTGATAAAATAATTAGGGACACTATCATTTTAATTCTTTACTTACTGAATGAAATTCAGCATAAAAAGTAAATTTGTAACAAGAAAAAGGTCATACTGGTATGCATACGGTTATATTTTTACTATCACATTTAGCTAGTTCCTGTTTAAAGTCTAAACTCTAAATAAATTATTTAAAGCATCATTTCAATTCAATTATTACTCAAGTGATAGAAAAGAAAAATTTAATTCGTAATTATATTATGTAACACAAGGTCTAACAACCGTGTAGTATCGGCTTAGATTAGTTAGTAAGGATTTATAGTCGCAAGTAAATCAATGTATGTAGTAAATAACCAATTGTATCACCTCCAAACATTACCCACTTCCTAACATAATTTGAATGTACAACTTCAAAACTCCTTCCAGAAAAATGGAAGCACAACAAATGCAGCCTAGACGAGGTGTTCAAAGGCTGCGTGCTGTTCCTGGAGGCAGCCATGCTGGAACCCGAGTCCCAGATCTGCGGCGCCGTGGTCATCTTCGACATGGATGGGCTCTCCATGCAGCAAGTGTGGCAGTTCACACCGCCGTTTGCCAAGAGGATCGTTGATTGGCTGCAGGTAATTGATTTGTATAATTATTTATATAGGTAATTGCCTCTGGGGTTCTCGAAGGCTGCGTGCTGTTCCTGGAGGTGGCCATGTTGGAGCTGGATTCCCAAGCCTATGCAGCAAGTGTGGCAGTTCACGCCGCCGTTTGCCAAGAGAATCGTTGATTGGCTGCAGGTAATTGATTTGTATAATTATTTATATAGGTGATTGCCTCTGGGGTTCTCGAAGGCTGCGTGCTGTTCCTGGAGGTGGCCATGTTGGAGCTGGATTCCCAAGCCTATGCAGCAAGTGTGGCAGTTCACGCCGCCGTTTGCTAAGAGAATCGTTGATTGGCTGCAGGTAATTGCTTTGTATAATATTGAGGTAATTGCCTCCGAAGTTCTCGAAGACTGCGTGCTGTTCCTGGAGGCAGCTATGCTGGAACCCGAGTCCCAGATCTGCGGCGCCGTGGTCATCTTCGACATGGACGGGCTCTCCATGCAGCAGGTGTGGCAGTTCACACCGCCGTTTGCCAAGAGAATCGTTGATTGGCTGCAGGTGATTGCTTTGAACATTTATGTAGGTAATAACATGAGGTTCTCGAATGCTGTGTGTTGTTCCTGTAGGCAGCCATACTGGAGCCCGAGTCCCAGGTCAATGCAACAGCTGTGGCAGTTCACACCGCCAATACACTCTAACACAATAATACTGTAACACCCAGTACAACAACCGTGGAGCGAATTAACAATTTAAAAAATCTCCAGAATCTCCATAATTTTTAAGATTCACATACTAAAAAAGCTCTAATCAGTAGCTACGAGTTCCAGTGAATCTCTATTAAGTATAGTAACTAGCTATTTTATTTTCAGTGATATTCTAATAAACACCACCTCATACTTATAACTGAATTTAGAATACTTACCTTCTGATTTCCTTTATTTCAGGAGAGCATCCCTCTTAGAATAAAAGCATTGTACATCGTGAACCAGCCCTACATCTTCAACATGGTGTTCCAACTCTTCAAGCCGTTCCTCAAAGAGAAACTACGGTCCCGCATCATCTTCATGGGCAATGACCGGGAGCAACTACATAAATACATCAGTCCGAAATGTCTGCCAGATTGTTACGGAGGCACTTTGGCTTTGCCGAGAGTCACTGGATCGCAGTGGTTAGAGCTGCTGCTCATGTGTGATCAGGAATTTAATGGTAAGTGTACTAATACTTTTGTATCAGTGATATTTTAACTATTTTATCTACATGTTAGCAATATAAGACTGATCAAATTATATTGCTATGAAGCACGATCAATACAGGCGTTCCTATTACGTGCATTGTAGTATTGACGTCAATAATTTAATTTTTGCGGATGATTAGTTTTTGAGGGTATTAAAGCCATTTTACTTCCCTTCAAACAGCACTACCTCTTCTTCTATTTTATATTATACCAGTAAAAATTGGCATATAATTTTGGTTGGTACCGTTTCTATCCTCAGGCCATTCAGTATTGGTGGCATTTTTTTTGCATTCTTGGCCAATTAATGCAATAAAGTATTTAATTATAAATATTTCTTGTTTCAGCTATCAACTCATACGGCTACAAAAAGAAGTGATACTGCCAACAGATTGCCATTATGCCACAACTTTGTTTAGAGTTAATGTATGTGATATTATGAAGAATTATCGTATAATTTAAGTGTATTTTTATAAGATATAGCACAACTAATTTCATACAAAAGTGTGTTTTTAAGTGTCAACGATCTTGGAAAAATTGTAGATCAATTATTTTAGTTTCTTAAACATTCCGAATCCTCATAAAATAATTTGTACAGGGTGTGCTAAGAATTTAGAAACGTAATATTTAAGATTGTATTATAAAAAAAAGTCGTATACCTAACTGTTTTAAAAATATATTTATCACTATATAGTTGTTTTGGATTTATATGAAATTTTATTATTTGTCATTATGTGGATGTAAGATATCCAATAAAAATCTTTATATTTACAAAATTTACAAAAAAAAAACATTACAAATTGTAGCCATATCTTGCATAAGTTGAAATTAGAATAGGTAATTATCACTTTTGTACTTGGGGATTAAGATGTTAAGTCAAATAAATACAATATTTTTTACTATAAAACTCCCACAACCTTTTATTTCAATATTTTCACTGGATTTGTACAAATATTTGTTAAATTTAATAAACATCACAGTCAGTTTCAAAACATAAGTTAACAATGATTGAGCACAAAAATACGTAAAACTTTTTGTAAAATTATTAACATTTTGAGATAAGCTAACCATATATCACCAAGAGCTTTTTTATAAAACAAATTCTGCTTTTGCAAAAACTCTCGTATGAAGCAACGCGCCCTGGAGGCCTAGCACGAGCGTTACTCCGTCGGTTAGAATGAGATAAAAATATACAATACTATATCAATGCGAAAGAGATCGCTGTTTTATACCACGCGTTATCTAGTCAATGGGTCGCTCGTGCTAGCAGGGCTGGAACGTATCATGAAAGCTTACACAATAGTATATATTAGGACTACTCTTATCTGGTTTAAGCTATGAATCCAGAAGAGCAAGCACGAGCCGTGTTTAAACTACTTATCGCGTGGGATAAAGCAGCCATCTCTTACGCACTTACTTAGTATCGTATACTGCCATCTCATTCTAACCATTATCGTGTCGATACAATAGCGCTCGTGCTTGCTATACTGTTAAAAGCTCATTATTTCAAGCAAGATACTGTTATCGTTTTAACTCTGACCCGAATACGTTGACTCCGCAAACCAAACTTGGTCATAATATCCCACAAAACTTTTTTAACAGACTGTCATAATCTTTTTCTCAATATATGTTTTCTACAGTATCAGTTTAATACCTGAACTACTAAAATTGGTGCCTCAATTATCTCATTTGTTGTTTATAAAAAAAGTTTCGATTCTTAAATATGAGAACTTAATACCAGCAGAGTTAGACAAATGATAAATTATTAAATATAATATAAGTATTTCTGCCATACATCAATTTTATGCATAAACAGAATTTCCTCAAAATTCAACAAAAACAATTATAATCATATCGTCTAGAGTTCAACTGTCTTGATTCTTCATTTCTTCGCATATCCATAAGAGTTAGCCACTGAAACAAATAAAGCATTATTTTAAAAAAAAATAATTTAAGTACGATACGTAAAGTTAAAATTCAATTATTTCAAAATAAAAAAATACGTTATTACAAAAAATGTCATACATATCTATTTTGTCTATATTATCTATCTTCACCTTCGATTTACTGTCACTTGTTATCAACTACAAATGAGGATGTGACAGTGCTTTCGTACAAAACGGCGTCAGGACTGCCCCCATCACGTGAGTCCACTGTCCAAGCAAAACATGGGTACTCTGAACACCAGGTGACAATGTCACGTGATGTTCGGAGGTATTAGTACCTCTGCCAAACCCTTCGGGGACACACGGCGTGGACGTTTGAGTTTGACATTATAACAAATATTATAAAAACATGCTCTGCACATACATACATATTAAAATTCCATCACTAAATTGGCTTCAATTACCTTTCCAAACTCCACTCAGTGGCTATGCATCTATGCATCTAAGATTATTTATTATAAACATATTATATAGAACAACAGAGAAAATGAGGCCGCAATCCAAAGTGCGAAGAATAAAATGGCATGTGTAAACTGATTGATGAATGAAGCTCTAGTCTAGGGGTTGTCAAAATATCACGGCTATAAATCTTAGAATTTCCGCAGCCACTTATGGAAGTTGATTGGGGAAAAGATGGTAAAATAAAGGTTGTTGGTGATGGGTCTCCAACCGCATCCTCCAAAAATCCATTAAAAGGCCCCAATACCCTTAGTTGCTTCTTACGTACACGCACGGGAAGAAACGGGGTAGTGCCATTCTAAGCCGATACAACACATCTTGTCAAAGTGACGATTAATATTCTCTGCCGACCCCACATATTAAATAAAAAATTTAGAAAATAATTAGTACTACTAGACATATATTAATTATTACCCTGTAAAACAACAGCTGACCGAGCAAACTTTATTTTGCTATTTATTCGATAATGCAGAACCAAAGCATAACTTACATTTAAAACTATCTTCATAATGATGAAGCATTTCCCACAACACCGGTCCAGGGATATCAGGATCTGGGAGACAACCTCCATGCCTCTGCCGCAACACCTCAGGGTTTACATGTTTCAGTAGAGACTCCTTATTTGACCCGTGGAAGAATATTCTAGACCGCAGCTTTTCTCGCAAGAATGGCCGAAATAGCGCGTATAACATGTTGAAAACGTAAGGCTGGTTTATTATGTGGAGGGCTTTTAATCTGATTGGTGCACAATCCTGTAAAAATAAAAGAAGAACATTATATCATGTTACATTATGTGCATGGCTGCGTATTTTGCCTACACCGTGTATACAGTGTATTAGCCGCCTCTGAAGAACACCCACGGGAAAGAAAGGGGAAGTGCTAATCTAACCCGACACTACAATGCTTTGATTATTTAAATAAATAACATTATGACCCTATTACTGGAGACTTATACATATAGGTACATAACATAACATAACATAAACGTTCACGCCGAATATCCCCGAAGGGGTCGGCAGAGGTACTAATACTTCTGAACATCACGTGACTTTGTCACCTGGTGTTTGGAGTACCCACGTTTTGCATGGACAGTGTACTCACGTGATAGGGGGCAGGCCTATCGCCGTTTTGTACGAATACACTGTCACATGACTAAGTACAACTCAAGTCATGTGGGTTTCCTCACGATGTTTTCCCTCACCGTTAACAACCATGATAAATTAACCACACATATGTCTTTAGAAAAGACAAATTGGTGTAGGCCCGACCCGGGATTTGATCTGAAAAGGTAGACAAGTAACGTTCCAAATTTGTAAAAAAATCGGAGGTAGGGAACGCAAATACTACTTAAAAATGTGTAAAACCAAACAAAAGAGAGAAGAATTTCTCCCTGGCAGCCATTGATACTGTAGCTCAATTGGCAAAGCGACGGGGCGTATACCCGAGGTCGCGGGTTCGAACCCCGCCGGTGCGGTGTCGAAATTTTTCTTTCCTTTATTCGTCTTTTGCGAGTATTTACATAGAAATTATTTATATTATACTTCCAACCGTGACACCTCAATGGGTAGAACACCGGTTATCGTGCAAACAACTAGTGTTCAAATCCCGGGTCGGGCCTACACCAATTTGTCTTTTTTAAAGACATATGTGTGGTTAATTTATCATGGTTGTTAACGGTGAGGGAAAACCTCGTGAGGAAATCCACATGGCTGAATTGTACTTAGTCATCAGATAGTGTATTCGTACAAAACGGCGATAGGCCTGCCCCCTATAACGTGAGTACACTGTCTATGCAAAACGTCGGTACACTGAACACCAAGTGACAAAGTCACGTGATGTTCAGAAGTATAAGTACCTCTGCCAAGCCCTTCGGGGATATTCGGCGTGAACGTTTATGTTTGTGTTTTATGTTTATATTTCCACTTTTTATCATAAAGTTGTAGTGATTTTTTGTCTTGATTTTTATAACTAGCGGAATAATCTCATTCCAAAGCTCTGGCTACCCCGTTAAGGGATTTATAGCCGTGAGTATATATATGTATGTATGAATAAATCCGTCTGTCTACTATATGCATCATGCCCGTGCTACTTTCAGTAAACGTTATTGTTTCATAAATGATACATACATTAGAAATTCGACTAAACTTGGTTTTTTAACAATAATTATTTATCATCTACATAATATATATATTATAACAGCACCCTAACCGCTTAGCCCGGAAACATTTGTATAAAAACGTGTCTTGACCTTTGCGAACATACAAATTGCAACAATAATTATTGTTCATTTATATAGATTTTCCAGTTCACAATTCCAGTATAGCATATTTCGTGTTTACATTACAGAAGACAAAGATCTTCACGTGCCGCTAGACAATGAAGCCTGGCTCATCCGGTTTCTAAGGCCGACCAAGTTCTATCCTCAGAGTGCACACGATTTGGTAAGTTCTTTTATATACGAAGGAGTATCATAATGTAATGTTAGTAGAGGACGGCCACGAAAGACACACTTGGACCAAATTGAAAGTGTGCTCAAAAAGGCAGGCGTCCGAAGTATGAAGAATAAAAGAGCATGTATGAAAAGATTGATGGATGTAGACGAAGCAAGAGAGGTTTGCCAGGATCGTACGAAGTGGCGATCGATAGTCTCTGCCTACCCCAATGGGAATTAACGGCGTGAGTATATGTATGTATGTATATGTATGTATGAGTATCATAAATAAGGTATTTTTAAAGGGATGGTCCCTCAAATGATTTCATAAAATTTAGTACACTGCTATAGAAAAACTACCTGGAGGGCAAGCACGCGCGCTATTTTATCGATACGATAACGGTTAGAACGAGATGGCAGTATACGATACTAAGTAGGTGCGTAAGACATGGCTGCTTTATCCCACGCGATAACTAGTTTAAACACCGCTCGTGCTTGCTCTTCTGATAGGAAGTAGGCCTGACCCGTTTTAAATCGATTTATTAATAGTGGACACTCAACCACTTGGAAATGAATGCTATTTTATTTAATCCCTTAATAATACTACTTAATAATTTCATATTTTATTGCTATTAATTTTGCTATCATCTTAGTTTGTTACTTTGTAACTAGTTGTAGCATTCAACCATTAATCAAGTATTTTTTTACAAGAACTTGATACCTCAGATACATAGTCACAATTACCACATAATTACAGTTTTCTTACAAGAGTGGAAGTAATCATTGATTACAATTGACATTATTTGTGATTAACTTCAGCGAATTGTTCATCACGGGTAATCACAATTACGTTACAAAGAGGAAGACCTTTGTTTGTTATCCGACTTGTAAATCAAAAGGTCTTGAGAGTGGTTGATTTGTTTATTGCATCTCTGTCGCCACGTTGCAACATTTAAGGTCGCGGGATCAAGACTAAACTGTTTCCTGTACAATTTCTTAATTGTAAATTTTGTTCCACATTTATAATGGTCAATCTCACTGTCAAAAATAATTGCACAATAACTTACCCATAGAAAATAATATTATTATTTTTATACATACATACATACATATACTCACGGCTATAAATCCCTAGAAGGGGTAGCCAGAGCTAAGGAACTAGAAGTTCCTCAGCCACTTTTGGAAAGTTGAGTGGGGAAAAGATGGCAAAATAAAGGATGTTGGTGATGGGTCTCCAACCGCATCGCCCAATAAAACCTTAAAAGCCCCAATACCGTTAGTCGCCTCTTACGAACACCCACGGCAGAAATGGGGTAGTGTTATTCTAAGCCGACACTACACAGCAATTATTAATTATTAGTATTATTTTTATGTATGTTATTTACTTACAGTCTTTGTTTGTATTCCCATTGGGTGAGCAGAGATAATTGATAAACACTTTGCGTGATCTGATAATTGTCTCTTTATTATCTAGCTTTCATTATTATTCTCATACCTATAATTATGCTCACGCCTATAAATCTTATGAAAAAGTAGCCAAAGCTATATATTTTAAAACTGCTGAGCCACTTTCGGAAGCTGAGAGGGGAATAGATGCTCTGTTATTCTTCTCACCTCGAACTGCCGGTACTATGAAAAACTTATCTATTTCTCGTTATTTATGTTGAATGTTACTCTTTCAAACCAAGTTTCGCATAGTGAGGCCTCCATAAATATCATATTCATCAATAGTTACATTTAACAATAATAACCTATACAATTCCAGATAAAACGCTACTACGCGTTCAAGGTGAAGCACCACAAGCACTACGAGGGGCTGCTGCCTAGCAAGGAGCAGAACATCTTCAACCACAACATCCTCACCGTGCTGCCCACGAGAGACCAGCTTGGCCGCCGGATCCTGGTCATTGAACTTGGAAGTGGGTATTTGCATTATTTTGTTAAAGATAACTTTAGATCTACTCAGGGATATAAATACCTAAAGGAGGCCAAAGGTTTAGATTTAGGAATGCCTCAACTTTTGGAAACTGAGTGGGGAGAAGTCTCTAGCACATCGCCCAATAACCACTTGAAAAATCTGGGGAAGAAATGAACTAGCGCTATTATATAAGCCGTCACTGCGCATGCGCAGTTAAAAATAAAGACTCGAAAAAAAAGCATAATTCATATTTAAAAAAAAAAATACCCAATTTCCATACACTCTGAATCTCTTCCCATTAAGTGATAGTTCAGATATGGAGATTGGTTTTTATTACTTAAAAAGAGCTATGATTTATATTTTTAGCAGTGTATATATTCACGTTCAGAATTATTTTTTAAATATAAACGTATACCAGCTTGAATGAGAATTCCAGAAAGCCCCGCAACCCGCACCATGTTCTAGAAATTACTTTTAATGGCTTCCTGAAGTTACATTGAGTTTCAAAGTTAATACAACATCGACAAGGAAAAAAATATATAAGGAAATTCAAACAGCATAGCTAAAAATAAATCTGTTAATACTAATAACATTGTTACTGCAATCCTATACTTTAAACGGGTACATCGTATATATCAATAATCAAACCTGATCTCAAACTCAACATTCAGGCTATATATCCCCGAAGTGGGAGCAGAGGTGCTAATTGGAAATTGCTTGTCGTGTCGTATTTAGGGTACCCTCCTTTTTCATAGATAGTACAAAAACGTGTGGCAGGCCTGGAATACACTGTAATATGTCTTAGCCATATGCGTTTTTTTACGGTGTTATGTCTCACTTTTAACAACATTAACAACACATATGAATGTAGAAGACACATTGGTATAGACCAGACTAAGTTTGGAATCAACGCATATCTGCATTAGGTGGTTCTCTTACGTAAGCTGTCAATCGCCAATATATCTTTTGAGGAAGTTACTCATTAAATAATTTAACGAAACTGAAACGTTACCAAAACTAAATTTGCTTAGAAAATTATCATATTTCCGGATAGACTCCCGGTTATAAATCTTAAAAGTTATGACGATAGCTAAGCAACGTAAAGATATGAAAACTATTTTGTTACAAAGGATGGCTGGTGATAAGTAGCCAAACTTAAAGACATGATGTAGTATCTGACTCAACACCACAAAAAGATATCTAAGAATATCTCACACTACACTACAATAAATTACATACAAAAAATATTTAACTATAGGTAAAGTGTCAGAAATAAGTGTGCAAATGCATAGATGTACTAATAAAAAACCGTTTTTTAATCTATTATGGTGCAAATGTCATTGAACCGCTTTTCAAATTACAATATTCGTTCAAATATACATTTAATTATAATTAGTTATTATATGATTTGTAGTTATCGCTATATATGTTTGGTGTTGTATCTTGGATTTTTCTTGGCTTATGTCGTCCATGCACGCTATAGGGGGCAACCTGTTGGCAACCATTAAAACGTGGATACTCTGAATATTAGGCGATAAAAACACCACGTGATTTTTAAAAGTATTTTTAATTTTTAGTTTTTTGAAATTAAATCTATGTAGTTCATTCCTCCGACACTAATATCTTGTACAATGTATCAATAAATTACAACTGTAGAATTCCGAAATAGAACTGCAAGACGTACAATTACCTCCTCGCAGATTACACGGTCACTGACCAACCTCCGCTATGACGTCGGTTGCATCACATTCGCGAGCACTTCCTATGCCATAGTATGTGTGTTTACGCAACCATGATCAAGATCGTGGAAAACACGAAGTAGACGACGCCTCTTTCAAAGTTTATGCAATTTGTTTGACATCATATACATTTGACTATAATAATAGTTGGTAAATGCCGTGTAGTGCCGGCTTAGAATGTCGCTACCCCTTCCTACCCACGGGTGTCGTAAGAGGCGACTAAGGGTATTGGGGCTTTTTATTGGATTTTTGGGCGATGTGGTTGGAGACCCGTCACTAAAAACCTTTATTCTTACCATCTTTTCCCCACTCAACTTCCAAAAGTGGCTGAGGAATTTATAATTCCTTAGCTCTGGCTACCCCTTCTAGGGAAATATAGCCGTGAGTATATGTATGTATGTATGTATGTAATAGTTGGTAACCAACTACCATTGCCTTTTATGATTATGTTGGCAATAAAGTAGCAAAAACATATTGTAACCAATGTTTTTTCGCAAACTCTACTCAAAACTCTTATCCATTGAGCTATCACGCAAAATTTTTCGCAAAATCTTTTTGAAGTTTTTTATTAAATTACATCAATAATCCAATTAATTCAAATCCTATTAAACCGAAGGGTTAGATTCATTATTATTTTGAACTTCAAGTAATAATAAAATGCGAAAACACCACTGAGATTAAACTAGGGCATGTTAAACTTTTTACTATATTCACGACAAAAGTGTATCCTTGAAGATGATGAGACGTCACATGAAGTTCAAAAATTATAGAGTTCCTTGCCCTTCCGTGCTATACAATTTTAATAAATTAGATAAGTAATGCAAGGGCCAAAACGTTTCCAAAAGTAATATATATTCTAAAGAATTGTATTACTTTAATTTTCATAAAAAAGCATATGCTATAATATTCTACAACTAATCTAATATTAATTAATATCTCTACCTTGTAAATTTCAGAGTTAGCTCTTACAAATGAGTTTTCGATGTAATGACGTCAAATGACATGTAATACAATGTGTGAAACATTACATAACCAGTATCATTTGGTTTTATCTACTGCTTAATAACTTACACTGCCATACTATTCTTTGTTGGCGTCATGTTTATCACTTGATGTAACAAAAAATAATCATGATGATTAATTTAATTATTCATTAAACATAAATATGTGATAAAATAATTAAAGACACTATCATTTTAATTCTTTACTTACTGAATGAAATTCAGCATAAAAAGTAAAATAGTAACAAGGAAAAGGTCGTACTGGTATGCATATGGTTATATTTTTACTATCACATTTAGCTGTGTAGTGACGGCTTAGAATAGCACTACCCCATTTCTTCCGGTAGGTGTACGTAAAAGACGACTAACGGTATTGGGGCTTTTAAGGGATTTTTGGGCGATGCGGTTGGAGACCCATCACGAAAAACCTTTATTTCACCATCTTTTCCCCACGCAACTTCCAAAAGTGGCTGAAGAATTTCCAATTCCCTAGCTCTGGCTACCCCTTCATGGGATTGATTGCCGTGAGTATATGTATGTATGTATGTAGTAGCTAGTTCCTGTTTAAAGTCTAAACTCTAAATTAATTATTTATCATTTCAATTCAATTATTACTCAAGTGATAGAAAAGAAAAATTGAATTCGTAATTATATTATGTAACACAAAGTCTAAATACCGTGTAGTATCGGCTTAGATTAGCACTACCCCAGTCCTTCACGTGGGTGTTCGTAAGGGCTTATAGTCGTAAGTAAATCAATGTGTGTTGTAGTAAATAACCAATTGTATCACCTCCAAACATTACCCACTTCCTAACATCATTTGAATGTACAACTCCAAAACTCCTTCCAGAAAAATGGAAGCACAACAAATGCAGCCTAGACGAGGTGTTCAAAGGCTGCGTGCTGTTCCTGGAGGCAGCCATGTTGGAACCCGAGTCCCAGATCTGCGGCGCCGTGGTCATCTTCGACATGGACGGGCTCTCCATGCAGCAGGTGTGGCAGTTCACGCCGCCGTTTGCCAAAAGAATCGTGGATTGGCTGCAGGTAATTGCTTTGTATGATATTTAAATAATTGCTTCCGAGGTTTTTGAAGGCTGTGTGTTGTTCCTGGAGGCAGCCATGCTGGAGCCCGAGTCCCAGGTCAATGCAACAGGTGTGGCAGTTCACACCGCCAATAGACTCTAACACAATAATGCTGTAACACCCAGTACAACAACCGTGGAGCGAATTAACAATTTAAAAAATCTCCAGGAGCTCCATATTTTTTAAGATTTGCATACTAAAAAAACTCTACGAGTTTCATTGAATCTCTATTAATTATAGTAACTAGCTATTTTATTTTCAGTGATATTCTAATAAACACCACCTCATACTTATAACTGAATTTAGAATACTTACCTTCTGATTTCCTATATTTCAGGAGAGCATCCCTCTAAGAATAAAAGCATTGTACATCGTGAACCAGCCCTACATCTTCAACATGGTGTTCCAACTCTTCAAGCCGTTCCTCAAAGAGAAACTACGGTCCCGCATCATCTTCATGGGCAATGACCGGGAGCAACTACATAAATACATCAGTCCGAAATGTCTGCCAGATTGTTACGGAGGCACTTTGGCTTTGCCGAGAGTCACTGGATCGCAGTGGTTAGAGCTGCTGCTCATGTGTGATCAGGAATTTAATGGTAAGTGTACTAATACTTTTGTATTAGTGATATTTTAACTTTTGTATCAGTGATATTTTAACTATTGCTAACATGTAGATAAAATATCTACATGTTAGCAATATAAGACTGATCAACTTATGTTGTTATGAAGCACGTTCAATACAGGCGTTCCTTTTACGTGCATTGTAGTATTGACGTCAATAATTTAATAACGGATATATAAACTCGTATAGACATTGGTACCATTAAGTTATAATCATGTAATAGTTCAATAACGACGCCTAAAGATAATAAATTAACAGTACTGTGTAGCTAAAACTCTATTGATTTACATGAACATAGTTTACTAGTAAGTTATAGGGTTGCTTTATATATGTTGCGGATGATTAGTTTTTGAGGGTACTAAAGCCATTTTACTTTTCTCAAACAGCACTACCTCTTCTTCTATTTTATATTGCACCAGTAAAAATTGGCAAAATTTTGGTTGGTACCGTTTCTATCCTCAGGCCATTCAGTATTGGTAGCATTTTTTATGCATTCTTTACCCAATTAATGCAAAAAAGTATTTAATTATTAATATTTCTTGTTTCAGCTATCAACTCATACGGCTACAAAAAGAAGTGATACTGCCAACAGATTGCCATTATGCCACAACTTTGTTTAGAGTTAATGTATGTGATATTATGAAGAATTATCGTATAATTTAAGTGTATTTTTATAAGATATAGCACAACTAATTTCATACAAAAGTGTGTTTTTAAGTGTCAACGATCTTGGAAAAATTGTAGATGAATTATTTTAGTTTCTTAAACATTCCGAATCCTCATAAAATAATTTGTACAGGGTGTGCTAAGAATTTAGAAACGTAATATTTAAGATTGTATTATAAAAAAGTCGTATACCTAACTGTTTTAAAAATATATTTATTACTATATAGTTGTTTTGGATTTGTATGAAATTTTATTATTTGTCATTATGTGGATGTAAGATATCCAATAAAAATCTTTATATTTACAAAATTTACAAAAAAGAACATTACAAATTGTAGCCATATCTTACATAAGTTGAAATTAGAATAGGTAATTATCACTTTTGTACTTGGGGATTAAGATGTTAAGTCAAATAAATACAATATTTTTTACTATAAAACTCCCACAACCTTTTATTTCAATATTTTCACTGGATTTGTACAAATATTTGTTAAATTTAATAAACATCACAGTCGGTTTCAAAACATAAGTTAACAATGATTGAGCACAAAAATACGTAAAACTTTTTGTAAAATTATTAACATTTTGAGATAAGCGAACCATATATCACCAAGAGCTTTTTTATAAAACAAATTCTGCTTTAGCATAAACTCTCGTATGAAGCACCGCGCCCTGGAGGCCTAGCACGAGCGTTATTTACTCGTTACTCCGTCGGTTAGAATGAGATAAAAATATACGATACTATATCAACGCGAAAGAGATCGCTGTTTTATACCACGCGTTATCTAGTCAAAAGGTCGCTCGTGCTAGCTGGCCTGGAACGTATCATGAAAACTTACACAATAGTATATATTAGGACTACTCTTATCAGTAGGGCAAGCACGAGCACTATTTTATCGACACGATAAATGGTTAGAATGAGATGGCAGTATACGATACTAAGTAAGTGCGTAAAAGATGGCTGCTTTATCCCACGCGATAACTAGTTTAAACACCGCTCGTGCTTGCCCTTCTGCTTTAAGCTATGATTCCTGTTAAAAGCTCATTATTTCAAGCAAGATACTGTAATCGTTTTAACTCTGACCCGAATACGTTGACTCCGCAAACCAAACTTGGACATTACCTCCCACAAAACTTTTTTAACACACTGTCATACTCTTTTTCTCAATATATGTTTTCTACAGTATCAGTTTAATACCTAAACTACTAAAATTGGTGCCTCAATTATCTCATTTGTTGTTCATAAAAAAGTTTCATTCTTGAATACGAGAACTTAATACCAGCAGAGTTAGACAAATGATAAATTATTGAAGATAATATAAGTATTTCTGCCATACATCAATTTTATGCATAAACAGAATTTCCTATCAAAAACTTAACTTAAATAATGATTTCTCTGTAATGTTCAACAAAAACAATTATAATCATATCGTCTAGAGTTCAACTGTCTTGATTCTTCATTTCTTCGCATATCCATAAGAGTTAGCCACTGAAACAAATAAAGCATTATTTTAAAAAGACATTTTTAAGTTCTTATACGTAAAGTTAAAATTCAATTATTTGAAAATAAAAAAATACGTTATTACAAAAAATGTCACACATATCTATTTTGTCTATATTATCTATCTTCACCTCCGATTTACTGTTACTTGTTATCAACTACAAATGAGGATGTGACAGTGTTTTCGTAAATAAAAGATGTTATTAAAGGAAAGAAAAATTTCGACACTGGCGGGGTTCGAACCCGCGACCTTCGTGAGTGTTTTCGTACAAAACGGCGTCATTGCAAAACATGGGTACTCTGAACACCAGGTGACAATGTCACGTGATGTTCAGAGGTATTAGTACCTCTGCCAAACCCTTCGGGGACACACGGCGTGGACGTTTGATTTTGACATTATAACAAATATTATAAAAACATGCTCTGCACATACATACATATTAAAATTCCATCTCTAAATTGGCTTCAATTACCTTTCCAAACTCCACTCAGTGGCTATGCATCTAAGATTAAATATTATAAACATATTATATAGAACAACAGAGAAAATGCTGAACGAGGCTGCAATCCAAAGTGCGAAGAATAAAATGGCATGTGTAAACTGATTCATGAATGAAGCTCTAGGGGTTGTCAAAATATCACGGCTATAAATCTTGGAATTTCCGCAGCCACTTATGGAAGTTGATTGGGGAAAAGATGGTGAAATAAAGGTTGTTGGTGATGTGTCTCCAACCGCATCGCCCAAAAATCGCCCCAATACCCTTAGTCGCTTCTTACGTACACGCACGGGAAGAAACGGGGTAGTGCCATTCTAAGCCGATACAACACATCTTGTCAAAGTGACGATTAATATTCTCTGCCGACCCCACATATTAAATAAATAATTTAGAAAATAATTAGTACTACTAGACATATAATAATTATTACTCTGTAAAACAACAGCTGACCGAGCAAACTTTATTTTGCTATTTGCTCGATAATGCAGAACCAAAGCATAACTTACATTTAAAACTATCTTCATAATGATGAAGCATTTCCCACAACACCGGTCCAGGGATATCAGGATCTGGGAGACAACCTCCATGCCTCTGCCGCAACACCTCAGGGTTCACATGTTTCAGGAGAGACTCCTTATTTGACCCGTGGAAGAATATTCTAGACCGCAGCTTTTCTCGCAAGAATGGCCGAAATAGCGCGTATAACATGTTGAAAACGTAAGGCTGGTTTATTATGTGGAGGGCTTTTAGTCTTATTGGTGCGCAATCCTGTAAAAATAAAAGAAGAACATTATATCATGTTACATTATGTGCATGGTTGCGTATTTTGCCTACACCGTCTATACAGTGTATTAGCCGCCTCTGAAGAACACCCACGGGAAAGAATGGGGAAGTGCTAATCTAACCCGACACTACAATGCTTTGATAATTTAAATAAATAACATCACATACATACATACATACATATACTCACGCCATTAGTTCCCATTGGGGTGTGAAGAATAAAAGAGCATGTATGAAAAGATTGATGGATGTAAACGAAGCTAGAGAGGTTTGTCAAGATCGTGCGAAGTGGCGATCAATAGTCTCTGCCTACCCCAATGGGAACTAATAAATACCATTATGACCCTATTACTGGAGACTTATACATATACATAATTTACATTAACAGCTGTGTAGTATTGGCTTTCATTAGCATTAGCCAATGTCTTTCAATCTTCGTGGGTGTCATACCAGGCAGATATTTTGTTATTATTAACTTGTTGACCCCATAACCATTCATCCTTTTTTTTAGATTTTTTTCCCCGAAAGTGACAATTTCGAAGCTCTGACTACCCTATTTTGGTACTCATAAATGTATTACATTTACATTTTACCTAAATCAGTATTGAAACGCATGATTTACATTCAACCCCTGGGTACTAAGTTCGTATTAGATGATATAAGCCAAGATTGTATTAAATACACGAGACAAAACCACTAAAATAATTTAGATAATTCATACCATATCAAAGGGTAGCCAGAGCTTCGGAATAAGAAATTCCTCAGCTACTTTTGGAAGTTGAGTGGGAAAATATTTGAATATAAAGGTTGTTGGTGATGGGTCTCCAACCGCATCACCCAGCAATCACTTAAAAAGCCCGAACACCCTCAGTCGCCCCTTACGGACACCGAAGGATAGAAATGTGGTAGTGCTATTTTAAGCCGACACTACACAGCTAATGAATTCATAATATAACATAAAGAGTATCCCCGAAGGGGTTGGCAGAGGTACTAATACTTCTGAACTGATGTTAACTGACTTTATCACCTGGTGTTCAGAGTACCCACATAGCAATTCATAATATAATCATTTTAATTAAAGATAAAATAATTATTAAGATCATTTACATAAATCTTAAAGATATTTAGACAAAGGCATTCATCGGTTGCAATAATATATTCAACATGTTATTATACCCTTGATCTTTATAAGCGCATCTATCTACTTATTATGCTAATGACTGCAGCCCAACAAATTGCTTAGTTTTTCTAATGAATATATATTTAAGTATTACCGACTTATGTCAGTGCTGTGTGAGGTGACTATAAATAAATGCGGTTTAGTGGTTAAGCTATTTTATGCTGTATAAACCACAGAAGATGTTAATAAGCGAATCTTTTCGTACGTACGTAGCGAAGTGAATAGGTGACTAGCTCCTCGGTTCGGAGGTCGCGGGTTCGATTCCCGCTGAGAGCAACATTTATGTGATGAGCGGCTGATTGTTTTTTATATGTGTATTATATAATATTAAATATATCGTTGAGTTACTTAGCTTCGGGCTAACTTGATTTGCGTATAATATGTCTGTTTATATATTTATTAACTTTTCTTTAGATACACTCACTACATTCACTATCAATGTCTTAAAAAACCAGAACCCTCAATCTCATCCTCTAAATAAATAGATAGAGTTAGTCATAGTAGTAGTAATAATTTATTGCCAGAAGATCTTTAAGGTTTACCGCGGTCGCCCCGTACGCCTTTTACGTGTTAAACATATTTAAATTGATGTCAAGATCCAATGTGAATACTAATCAATCTAATTCGTACCTAACTCATGTCAGTATTAACGACCTCACTTAAATTACTAGTCGGAGGTTGAATTGCAAAATAATAAAACTATTTATAGAGTAATATAATATGAGAGAATAATAATTTCATGACACTTATAAATTCAAATTTCCCTTCGCTTTGTTTATTTCACTATATTTTCCCATTCAATTTGCGAAGTGGCTGACGGATAGTTGACATAGCTAGATACGCGTATTTTGGATGACATACATACATTCATAGGGCCATAAATTCCAAAAAGGGGTAACCAGAGCTTTAGAGCTAGAAACTCCTCAGCCATCTTTGGAAGTTGATAAGGGATAGGATGGTAGAAATAAATCACGTTGGTGATGGGTCTCCAACCGCATCAAAAGCCCCATATCCTTAGTCGCATCTTACGACACCCGTGAGTAGAAAGGGGTAGTGACATTCTAAGCCGGCTTCACAAGGCTATACGAGTATTTTACATTTCGGATTACTGCCGCAATAGTAGGTAATCAGAGTTTGCTAAGGGTTGAGTAGAAGATAAGTCAAAAAAGGGCATGTATAAGAATATTCATTAATGTTAGCAATGACAGAAAGATTTATCAGGATCGTTCTTAGCGGTTATAGATTATGCCTACCCCAGCCCGGCTAGTACGAGCGGTGTTTAAACTAGTTATCGCGCGGGATTAAGCAGCCATCTCTTACGCACTTACTTAGTATCGTATACTGCCATCTCATTCTAACCGTCATCGTGTTGATAAAATAGCGTTATCGTCACGATATCGATTAGAGTGATATAAAAGTATACGATACTATGTAAGTGCGAAAGAGATGGCTGCTTTATACTACGTGCTAGCCATACAGCAGACCTAATGGCGTTAGTTTAACATGTAAGTAAGTAAATGTTTGATATTTTCTTTACACTCATAGAAAGACGTATTTAGTTTGTATGACGGGATTTAAATGGAATTCTAGTGATTAAATAGTTTTTTTATTAACAAACTAGTGGATCGTCCCAGCTTCGCACGGGTAGCGTTGTTTTTTTTTAACCGACTTCATTAACCGACTTCAAAAAAGGAGGTTCTCAGTTCGATTGTTTGTATGTATGTATGTATGTATAATTGTCCGCGATTATCTCGAGTTTGGCTTAAGCTATTTGGATGCGGTTTTCAGGACAGTATTCGTTACATTTAGGAGAAGGTTTTAGTGCCTTAACCGACCAAAAAAAGAAAGGAGGTTCTGTGTTTGACCTGTATGTATGTCTGTTGGTCCGCGATTATTAAATATCTGAGGTTTCTTTCTTCAGTCACTGCTCAAGCATTGTGAAATTCAGCGCAATGTTTTCAATTTATTAAATTTATAGCACTCCCTAAACAGTGTAGTTTGGTGATTTTTAATGCGCTTTAATGAACGGTTCAGTATTTCCGTTTAATAGAAAATTTTGGAATAAAACGCTATGAAGTATTTATAACAATCTAAAAAATAAATCATTACGTGTTGTAGGATGCAACTACTGGCGCCATCTAGTATGTTATATGTAAATTAGTAACGATTCGGTTTTGGTCACGGGCGCGATGGCTTATTTTATGTATAATTTCGGTGTTTGTCTACCGATTTCTATGATTCTTTTTTTATTGAATAGGTAATAATGTTACCTTTTTTAAATTAGGGATGAATGAGAGGTTTACAAACGTAAGAGTAAACAAATATAATCAGAATGTTCCGAACTGCTAAGCTATCAGGAATTACACGTGTTATTGTGAGTCAACCGTAAAAGATAGACATAAACTGTTGAGTATTTTTTTTAGATAATTTTATGAAGAATATTTCCGTCATACATGATTTCTATGTAAGTTTAACCATTAAGGCTGCACACGCGACGGAAGCTTAAAAAATGTAGTAACTTCTCCCGTTTTCCCTAAATTTCCCATAATTCCCCTTTACTACTCTGCTGGAAAGTATACAAAAACCTGCGCAGGTGTATGAAAAATAATTGTACCAAGTTTCGTTAAAATCCGTCGAGTAGTTTTTGTTTCCATAAGGAACATACAAACCGACAGACAGACAGACAGACAGACAGACAGACAGACAGACAGACAGACAAAAATTTTACTGATTGCATTTTTGGCATCAGTATCGATCCCTAATCATCACCTGATAGTTATTTTGAAAATATATTTCATGTACAGAATTGACCTCTCTACAGATTTATTATAAGTATAGATATATTTTACGATGAAGATGCTATGATGATTTTCTGCTTATGTGTTTGCGAACCAATTAAAGTACATATAGTGTTTTATTTCAATTACTTAAATGTTTATGAAATACCACGAAGTGACACAAGTTAGCTGTGTAGTGTCGGCTTAGAATAGCACTACCCCATTTCTTCCGGTGGGTGTACGTAAGAGGCGACTAACGGACTTGGGGCGTTTTAAGGAATATTTGGGCGATGCGGTTGGAGACCCATCACCAACAACCTTCATTCTACCATCTTTTCCCCACTCAACTTCCAAAAGTGGCTAAGGAATTTATGATTTCTCAGCTCTGGCTACCCCTTTTAGGGATTTATAGCCGTGGGTATATATGTATGACACAATAAAACCCAAATATTTTGGAGGTCGGTATCTATCGAGAACTTTTCGTATATACCATCATTAGTTAGTAAGTATGGTATCTTTACTATAAGACATACATACATAACTCACGGCTATAAATCACTAATAGGGGTAGCCAAAGCTTCGGAATAAGAAATTCCTTAGCCACTTTTGTTTACTATAAGACATGTTAAGTATTATCTTAGTGCGTCATTAAATCGAGACATTCATTATAATTAATTAATTATAATTAATTAATTAATTCTTATATAGATAGTGAACTTTTTATAGAAGTTAATATATAAAAATAGAACGGTCGCAAACTTAAGTAAACAAACATACATCTATACACATACTACAATAGAATAAAATAATTCTTAAATTCACATCACAAAAAAATGGATAATAAAAAATACAGATTTAAAATTGATGGTCTTATCACTAAAAAAGGTTATTGCCAAAAACATTTGGATACAAGGTCAATAACACTGTTGAGATCAGTTAGGTAAGATAAGTATAGATAACTAAATATCCTCTTAATATCAATTTTTGCCCCACATTCAACGATCACCCAAAAGACAAACAAACGCTCCTAAATAATATATATATAAATACATACATTATTATACACAAATCAAGTTAGCCCCCCACTAAGTAAGACTTGGATTGTGGGATACTAATACAACGATGTATTTAATATTACATAATACACATCAGCTTTCATCGGCTTAGAATAACACTACCCCATTTCTTTCGGTGGGTGTACGTAAAAGGCGACTAACGGTATTGGGGCTTTTAAGGGATTTTTGGGTGATGCGGTTGGAGACCCATCACCAACAACCTTTACTTTACCATCTTTTACCCATTCAACTTTCCAAAGGTGTCTGAGGAATTTCTCATTCCTTAGCTCTGCCTTCCCCATCTAGGGATGTATATCAGAAAATGACATTTGTTGTTCTCTATGATTGTAAGAAGAAATAGAATTGATATTAACATTGTATGGGTAATATATTTATGTTACATTATCAAAATTAATCGATTTTTGGGCGATGTGGTTGGAGACCCGTCACCAAAAACATTTATTATTACCATCTTTCCCCCAATCAACATCCAAAAGTGGCTGAGGAATTCCTCAATCCAAAGCTCTGGCTACCCCTTCTCGGGATTTATAGCCGTGAGTATATGTATGTATGTATAATACACAAAACCATAACACCCAAGACTAAGAAACAATCATTTATGCTCATCACATAAAAGTTGCTCTCAGCGGGGATCGAACCCGCAATCTATGGACCGAGAACTCACCTATCCACTCGACTACGGCTGTCGTCAAACCATTTACCGTCAAATCACAAACCATTCACCGTCAAATCACAAACCATTCACCGTCAGATCACAAACCATTTACCGTCAAATCACAAACCATTTAAACTTACTTGTATCCAATCAACAAGCATCTTAGCAAACGGAGGTGTAAACTGCAGAACTTGCGACAAAGACAGCCCCTTCATGTCCATGATGGCGATGACGCCGTGCACCTGGGTTCGCGGCTCCACCATGGCCGACTCCAACCCCACCTGGATCCCTCGGAACACCTCGCCTACTGGCACTTGGCGGTGATTCCATCGCTCTGAAAGAAGCAAACAGAAATATCTATACTAGTATTAAAGAGGTAGGTTCGGAACTTTAAGGGTTTGTTAGTTTGTAAGGTTTATAATCTTCGGAACACACATTCAGAAAGCTACACTACTACACCGTTTGGGTGGGTCTCATATAAATAGCGGGAAAACCTTTGACTCGAAATATGTTATGCGTTTATATATAAATATTTGGAAAACCAAATAAGTACCTAACTGAGATTTAAAAATAAGTGATTGTATTTGAAACATTGCATAGGCATGCTAGGTAGTTAAAATATGGTTTGTATAACATTTAGCCACTAAAAAAAGTCCCATTCGCTTAGTCGCCTCTTATGACACCCGTGGGTAGAAAGGGGTAGTAATTTCTATGCCAGCACTACACGACAACTCCGAGTATCATATACTCCTATATTCCATTTCATAATAATGTCAGAGCAACTAACCTCCACACTCAACAAAAAGTATTCTGCGACCATGCTGATCTCTCGGAGCCAGGATCGACACCACGGAGTAGTCGAAGGGATCCCGAACCATAGATGGCATCAAATCACGGCAATACTCTTTGTGAGATTGTCTGAATTTATAATAATTTTTAATCTGAAAATAACGTTTATATCATATTATATCCATAACAATTATATCCATAAAGGCAATAAAATAAAGCATAAAATAAAATATAATTACTGCCGCTTTCAGAGTTTTTGTCAAAGATTTTCCTCTTTAATTTTGAAATCTGTGGATATTAGTATTCCGAGTATGATAAGATACATACATAAATGAACAAAACATCAGATTAAACATTATTCAGTAATCATTAAAAATACGCAATTATTGGCAATGGGATCGATGGGTTGAGTAACATTCATTTTGAATGACAGCCATTACACTAGAATGGGTAGATAAATTAATTTTAAGTTTAATATGTAAATAATTATTATCTAAAGCCTTTTTCTATAATCTTTAGGGTTTTTTTTACATTAAATCTATTCTCGTCGCGTGTTGACTGGTAATACTTATCTACTAATTAATGAATAATAAACTGTTATATATTGCCCATAATCTGATACGACAAAACGCTAATTTTATATGTATGTATTCAGAAGGTTTGAGAACCAGCTTTTGTCTATTTTTCATACCCTTAATTGATATGTGTTGTCCACCCCTAACATTTCATTTTAATATATGGACAATATTTTGTTAATGTAAAAAATACACACTATCCTAATTTTTCACCCTTCAATCACCAACCTCAGTTTTAATATTAATTTAAGTATTTTTTTCTTCCCGCTCGATAACTGTTCAATTATCACTTTGTAGGGTTTTTTTACATTGAATTGAATGCCGTTCTCGTTGCGTGCTGACTGGTAATACTTTTCTACTACCCATAATTAATGAATAATAAACCGTTATATATTGCACATAATAAGATACGACATAAGGCTAATATTGCGTTCTATAAACCAACAAATCTGCTGAAAGACAGTAATTACATCAAATATATAATTAAATACCTAATAGCATGAGTACAGAGATTTAAAACTACTGTAGATGATTCTGATAAACCTTTCCTGCTTTAGTAGCATTCAAACTTTTTATTATTCTTAACACATTACTGACTTAAGCACGTTCTGAAATTGACCTAAAACTGTTGATCTTGGCCTTCCTGACACAATTTTGTCATCTAAGCCATTTATCGCATAATTTATTCTAACCAGCATAGCTATAGTACGAGCGACCTTTAACTATATATTGCGTGGTATAAAACAGCTATCTCTTTCGCAATTACATAGTATCGTATACTGTCATCTCATTCTAATCATCGTGATGATAAAATAGCGCTACTTCTAGGCCTCTAGGCGCCGATACAATCTCTAAGATTTTTAATTTTGACATTTTAAAGTACATACATACATATACTTACGGCTATGAATCCCTAGAAGAGGTAGCCAGAGCTAAGGAATTAGAAATTCCTCAGCCACTTTCGGAAAGTTGAGTGGGGAAAAGATAGTAACATAAAGGTTTTTTGTGATGAGTCTCCAACCGCATCGCCGAAAAATCCCTTATATCCCCAATACCGTTAGTCGCCTCTTACGTACACCCACCGGAAGAAATGGGGTAGTGCTATTCTAAGCCGACACTACACGGCATTTTAAAAGTATTCGTTGTTTAAAGATCTTACCTTTTGGAATGCGCTGTCAGGGTAAAACTTGCAAGGTCTTAAAAACTTCATGAGGAAATCGTCATTGTCTATGGGTACTAGAAGATTCTTTTCACCTGGAAATTACATAAATAATTACGCTTTAGATATAATATTATGGTTCTGAAATTCGATTATGAGATGAGATTTCTAATAATAAACAAGTATGGTCTATGAATAAAGACAATGGGTTTGTTTAATTAAGTTACGTTTTACAAAGGATGGTAAGAAGGAAGAATATTTCATCAATTTCATTCAATAAAAGAAAAAAGAGTCCAAATATCCAGTTGGGCTGAGTTCAAGATAATTTATAAAGAGATGTTTATCTTTCGTTGATATAAGGTAGCGAAAGTAGACGTGGCACATGAAGAATGAAAGTAGGTTTTATGCAGTTGAAATACCGCCTTTACGTAATATTTAATGTGAAATGAAATGAAATGAAATGAAGCATTTATTCGACGATTATAGGTGTAAAGGTCTTCAGGTATTTACAAGTGCGCAATCCATAATCTGCCTTAAATGGGCGTTCGAATATTTATCATTATTAATCATATATTTATCATGCGAACTAAAGAAAAAAAATGTCAACAAAAACCTATAAACTACTGGAACCAATACAATACACATGTCAATTTTCTTCAATAAAATATAAAGTTATATGGCAAATAACATATTCATTACAAAAAACAAACTTAGGTAATAATAATAATACAATGTCACCAATAACCTACTAAAAGTGTCAAACAAAGTCAAAATTTTAATAATTATAGATGTCAAATAAAAAAAATTAATAATAAAGAAATGTCATATATTTTTTTTATAATAATACAGAAATGTCAAAAATACTAAATACTGCATTTTTCTAAGAAATCTTTTACAGAGTAAAAACAATTATCCAACAAATATCTATGCAATGTCCGTTTGAATTCGATTAAAGTCATTTCTCTTAGTCCATTTGATAGTTTATTGTAAATTATAATTGCCATAAAATAAGCATTTTTCCTATACAGTTCCAAGTTTCGTTTGGGTGGATACAATATTAAATTAGTTTTTGTGTTTTTTCTAACAGGGCGACCATTTTCTGGTTCCATTTCAAATATATACAAGTTTTTATGCACAAATATACACATTTCAAAAATATAAAGACAGGGTAATGGTAGGATATTCTTTTTTTTAAATAAAGGTACACAGCTATCAATAAAACCTGCTCCACATAGGGACCTAACACACTTTTTCTGCAATTTAAATGCCCTATCTATATTTACTGAGTTACCCCATATAATAAGTCCATATCGCATCGAAGATGCTACATATCCATGGTAAGCAGCAGTTGCAGCCTCCTCTGAAACTATACTTCGAATCCTGTAAATAGCGTATACAAACCTATCTAATTTTGTGCACAATTTATCTATATGCTCTTTCCAATTAAGATGCTTATCTATATATATGCCTAAGAATTTCGTACAATTAACTTCTGAAATGATTTCATTCTGGAATTCAACTTTTATATCATTTTTTTTGCTATTGTAAGTTTGGAAATTGATAAAATTTGTTTTAGATAAGTTTATTTTTAAGTTACGGTCTTCTAACCATTTTATAACATTTTTCAAAGACTCATTAATACTGTTTGTCAAACAGTCAAGACTTTTGTTCTTTGCAATAATCGTAGTATCATCAGCAAACAAGATGCACTCATTACCGGTCACATTTGGGAGGTCATTAATATAGAGAAGGAATAGCAGGGGGCCCAGAATGCTTCCCTGCGGTACGCCTACTTCATTTCTTAGATAATCTGACTGATAAGTTTGTTTATAATTATTACTATTTAACATAGAAATTTCAACCGATTGAGTTCTACCTTTAAGATAACTTTCTAGCCATCTGAGCGCGTTACCTCTAACTCCATATCGATCCAGAATGTCCAATAAAATTTCGTGCACTACTAAGTCAAACGCCTTTTGCATGTCAAGAAATAAAACTAGTATTTTGTCCTTATTATTTAAGCAGTCAGTAATAAATTTAATTAAATGAAAACATGCTAAACTGGTCGAAGATTTTTTCTTAAACCCGAATTGGCTTTTGTGAAGTGTGGTACTTCTTGGAATCTTACGCGATTTTTTAAAAACAGTTATATCTCATTTTATACTTAACATGCATACATACATATACTCACGCCATTATTTCCCTTTAAGGTAGGCAAACCTTAAGACTAAGTAATACTTCAACTACTTTTGGAAGTTGAGTGGGGCAAATATAGGTTGTTGGTGATAGGCCTCCAACCACTCCTAGTGACCGCGACTTTGTACGATCCTGCATAGTTAGTACGAGAGACCATTCAACTAGATTACTTAGAATCGTATACTCTCATCTCATTCTAATCAATATTATACATACATACATACATATACTCACGGCTATAAATCCCTAAAAGGGGTAGCCAGAGCTGAGAAATTAGAAATTTCTCAGCCACTTTTGGAAGTTGAGTGGGGAAAAGATGGTAGAATAAAGGTTGTTGGTGATGGGTCTCCAACCGCATCGCCCAAAAATCCCTTAAAAAGCCCCAATACCGTTAGTCGCCTCTTACGTACACCCACCGGAAGAAATGGGGTAGTGCTATTCTAAGCCGACACTACACAGGTAATCAATATCGTGACGATAAAATAGCGCTCGTGCTAAGCCTCTTGGCAAACCTCTCTAGCTTCGTTTCCATCCATGGATCTTTTCATATATGATATTTTATTACATACTTAGCAGTGTTTAAAAATTCAAAGGTGAAAGTAAACAGTCGGGCAAAATTCTTATTTGATGACGATGTTAAAATCCGTTAAATCTTGGTAATGGGCCAAGTTCAAAGTACGCGTAATGACATACAAGTAAAAAGTGCAAGAGAATCACTTTAACAGTTAAAGATACATGCGAGACTTAAACTTCACTTATAGAAATTAAGTGAGCGCCTAAGAGGACGAATTAAAAACTTTTGAATTGTGTTCTACTACTTTTTTATCCTTATCTCAATAGAATAAAATATTATGTATTTTTTGTATTCAGTAAATCTGCCACAGATTAGAAAAAAAATGACATTGGCTTCATATTGTACACAAATAAAGATCGGAAAACATACTCCAGTCATCGGCCTGATATTTTCAAAGGATTTACTGCCTAAATAAATTAAGTAACAAGGTCACGTGATGTACAGAAGTATAAGTATACTGCCAACCCCTTCGGGAACATACGGCGTCAACGGTTGAGTTGAGATAAATAAAGTAAGTAAACGCAATGATACCACTTCTAATTTTATATCAAATAACAAGAATAATGCCAGGCATTACGTAAATGTAATATTTTCGCTGTGTTTGATAGTTTCAAAATTATGACCAAATTTTACACGGTTCTTGCACAAAATAATGAGACTAAGCACTTTCATTTGGAAACTCAAATGTTACATACAACTAATTGATTTCTACTATTATGCAACATGTTATGTTTTTTGAAATATGGCCCTCAAGTGTTTTGAGGTTATTAGTGGGGTTAACTGAAGACTGTGTTCAAGAGGCCATATGTGTCTTTCATAACTTCCTAATTTTCCTGTTAAGCATTATTATTTGACCTTGAATAAACAAACCATATAAAAGGTTCGTTAAAGTATTGAAGAGGCTTGAGCCTTCGTGTAAATTTTGCAAATTCTATATCTTAATTAATCAGTATTTACTCACGTGTCTAAAGTTTTCCGACAATCTGATTACTTACTCAATATTTGAACCAACGATCCAAGTAAATGAATCTTGACACCTTCACAAATAATTTAACAATATACATTCAGGATACCATTGATTCACGAGCTCTCCTTATTGCTCAAGTTAATTTCCTCCATACATATACTCACGCCATTATTTCCCATTGAGGTAGGCAGAGACTATTGATCGCCGCTTTGTAGGATCCTGGCAAATCTCTCTAGCTTCGTTTACATCCATTAACATTCCATCCATATATGCTCTTTTTTTCTTGATACTTTCCTCCATCTATTCTCTTCAGTATTATTGCTTTTCACTATATTCCTCTAACTATTGCTTTTCAGTATTATATCCTTGATTACTTTTATATATATTAAATAATAATTTGCCGGTTCTATCACAATATTTATTGGCTGTAATTTATTTAATTAGATATCCTTCTCATAAGGCCACCTTATTAACTAGTAAGCATTAATTTAATGTTTATAATTAACCTTTAATAATTGTAATTGTCTGTAATTTGATTACCAGAATATTAATTTCCACAAATTGGTCATTTTTTGTTTATTTAACTGAAAGTTCTTAATCAATCCGAAAGTTAAAAGAAATACTCGTACTTAAAATAATTATTTAACGTTTCATGCCATCCCATCTAGCTAGCTAGTTTAAAATGAAATTGTGTAGTCTTGGTTCAAAAAAACACCCTACTGCCTACTATATATATAGTACGCAGTGTAGTAGTATCAACTATATATATATATATATATATATATATATATAGTAGGTAGTAGTATATACCACACCCTCGGTGTGATAAAACAATTTGACCTATAACATCGCTTGATCGGCAACTGCCAACAAACCTTATTTCGCGCCAAGCGGCTGAGAAATATATATTTTAAAATCTTGATGAGTTAGTTACTGTCCAAGCAAAACGTAGGTACTTTGAACACCAGGTTACAATAATGTCACGTGATGTTCATAATTATTACATCTTCCACCATTTTCGGAAATATACGGCATTTACGTTTTATTTTTGAGTCAAATGTTTAGAAGGATACATCAAAATACTAAGCGTTGATTCGGAAGCCAGCTAAAAATCATAGTTGCTACTACATGGATGTACGTTTAAGGTCAATTGCCGACTGCAAGTTATAATTATCTACAACTAAACTGAGGCTAGACTTGAAGCTGTTCATTTTATAATGGGCTCCCAAGTGGGTCATTATAATTTAAACACTTGGCCGTCTAAATCATGGAGGACTCATTCACGTCAAAAATAACCTTAAACTTATTAATTGTAATCGTCTCTATTCAAGTTATTAAGTTAAAAAATAATTTCCAGAAATATTCACTACTTTTTATAAATACATAAGCGAATGAAACTATAAATATATTTAAATTTAAAACTATGTTTATACCACGACAGTATCCCAAGGATATATCAGGGTAGGGCTCTCTGACCCGTTTATTATTAAAAATAAAAAAAATAAAAATAAATGCAAATAAATAAATTGAAATTGAAATATTATAGGACCTGCAGGTCCTAAAGTAGCAAATAGTTGACAAGCTCTTAGTCAAGATTCAGATAGATTCTTCATTCCCAATGAAGTGTTCGTTGAAAATATAGGCAGATTTAAAAAATATACATAGATACATATACATATACTCACGGCTATAAATCCCTAGCAGGGGTAGACAGAGCTAAGGAATCCGAAATTCCTCAGCAGCTTATGGAAGTTGCGTGGGGAAAATATCGTAAAATAACGGTAATGGGTCTCCATCCAACCACATCGCCCAAAATCCTTATTAGTCGCCTATTCTAAGCCACTAAGACAATAATTTATGTATTTTATCTTTTTTTCAGCTGCAGGAAATAATCTAGCAATAACATTTTCTTTGTTCCGTATGAAGTTGTTGTAGTAAACAAATAAGTTTTAAATCAATGTAGAGGCATAGGTCTACACAGCGTAAGCAAAAAAGCAAAAGTATTGAATTGAGTCAATGTACTAAAAGTGCAGAAGATTAACCTTTGTAATACAAAATACTAGGCTTTTGTTAATATATCGATATTACAGACCGTGCAAAATACAACAAAGAAACCCGTTATGACACCGATCACTTAAGAAAGTACTGTTTATTTAAAAATCCGGGTTCTTATTGCTGTTTGACAATCTTATCACCACTCAACTTCCAAAAGTGGCAGAAGAAATGCCAATACTCAAGCTCTGGCTACCTGTTTTTAAGATTTATAATCTATACTTATAATAAATCTGTAGAGAGGTCAATTCTGTACATGAAATATATTTTCAAAATAACTATCAGGTGGTGATTAGGGATCGATACTGATGCCAAAAATGCAATCAGTAAAATTTTTGTCTGCCTGTCTGTCTGTCTGTCTGTCTGTCTGTCGGTTTGTATGTTCCTTATGGAAACAAAAACTACTCGACGGATTTTAACGAAACTTGGTACAATTATTCTCCATACTCCTGGGCAGGTTTTTGTATACTTTCCAGCAGAGTAGTAAAGGGGAATTTTGGGAAATTTTGGGAAAACGGGAGAAGTTACTACATTTTTTAAGCTTCCGTCGCGTGTGCAGCCTTAATGGTTAAACTTACATAGAAATCATGTATGACGGAAAAATTCTTCATAAAATTATCTAAAAAAAATCTGCTACAGTTTATAACATAAACATAACATAAACGTTCACGCCGTTTATCCCCGAAGGGGTTGGCAGAGGTACCAATACTCCTGAACTCACATGGCAAGCGCCATCTAGTTTCCAGAGAAGGTACCCACGTTTTGCTTAGACAGTGTACTCACGTGATAGGGGGCAGGCCTATCGCCGTTTTGTACGAATACACTGTCACATGACTAAGTACAACTCAGCCATGTGGGTTTCCTCACGATGTTTTCCCTCACCGTTAGCAACCATGATAAATTAACCACACATATGACTTTAGAAAAGACAAATTGGTGTAGGCCCGTCCCAGGATTGGAACTCACGCCCTTCTGTTTTCGGGCGGGTGTTCTACCCACTGGACTATCATGTAATGTAATCATGTAAGTTTATGTCTATCTTTTACGGTTGACTCACAATAACACGTGTAATTCCTGATAGCTTAGCAGTTCGGCACATTCTGATTATATTTGTTTACTCTTACGTTTGTAAACCTCTCACTCATCCCTAATTTAAAAAAGGTAACATTATTACCTATTCAATAAAAAAAGAATCATAGAAATCGGTAAAGAAACACCGAAATTATACATAAAATAAGCCATCGCGCCTGTGACCAAAACCGAATCGTTACTAATTTACATATAACATACTAGATGGCGCCAGTAGTTGCATCCTACAACACGTAATGATTTATTTTTTAGATTGTTACAAATACTTCATAGCGTTTTATTCCAAAATTTTCTATTAAACGGAAATACTGAACCGTTCATTAAAGCGCATTAAAAATCACCAAACTACACTGTTTAGGGAGTGCTATAAATTTAATAAATTGAAAACATTGCGCTGAATTTCACAATGCTTGAGCAGTGACTAAAGAAAGAAACCTCAGATATTTAAAAAACAACGCTACCCGTGCGAAGCTGGGACGATCCACTAGTCTTTAGTATATGTATTTAAGTTTGAATGCATCTTAATAAAAGATAGGGGCGTTTACAGAAGCGGAACGGATTTCTTGAATCGCTAATGAATAAAAGATCAGTAATTCCCAATATTGCCGCATTAAGTTGTTTAAAGTTACGTATATTGACTGATCAGATCCCAGTTGTATGAACATGATAAATAGGATAGACCCACTACATATGTTCCGAATTAAGAAAAAAAAATGTTCTGTCCACGAAAGCGGGTAAACGACATAACAGTTAAAAGGAAACTTATTTGAGGTAAGAAATAAATTACGAAATTATATTTACTCAGCGTAACATAAGTAAATTACCTACTTAAAAATACCTGATCGTGTTTTTTAGTTTGACCTTGTTCGTTTTTTAGTCTGATTAATTGAGGTAAATGTTTCATGGAAGTTTGAATGAAGCATTAACTCTAGGCTTTATGATAACAACACATAATAAGATCTTGATCTTCTAATTTCTCAGAAAACGAACCTAAGTTAATCAAATAATTCAAGGAATATATCTATCTAAACACAAACATTTTGGGTTAGATAATCCAATTAAAACTATATCAAATTTACCTTTTAATAATTCTTTTAACTCCCGCAGTGCTGACTCAACATTTTCTGGAGTTTCCCTCAGCTCCCGTTCAGCCTTTTCTCTATCCCTTATATCTGATAAGGGATCCTTGTCCAGCTCTATTTTGTTCTCGCCCCACATCACGAACGGGTTCCCGTCATCATTGTATTGCAATTTCATTTTGTCTCGTTGTGTAAGATACAGTAGGTCAACAGAGATGGCCCCTTCACTCTCACTTTGATACACTAGTTTAGCAAGAAATTGGTTTAGTTGTGTATTTTATTTAGATTTTATGAATAAGTTTATGTCACTAAAACTTTCTAAGTTTAACCGGTCAGTGAAAGTTTTTAGTTTAAGTTTGCGTTCGAGTGCTTGAATGAGGTGCAATGGACAAGCCGCGTTTCTGTTCGCAATCTCGCAACGCAACTAACTGACTGACCGACTCTTACGCATCTGGACCCGTCACTTCCACCTCCACTGCCTAGTTTTATTAAGACTACATTTCTATGCACACGATTTATGATTATTATAATCAAGTTTAAAGCGAACTGAGATAGCAGTGTGTTTGTATACGATCTTTATTTTGTGAGATAAGATAAGCAAATGTTTAAATTTAATGATGACATTTCATGCCGGACAAATTAATCACTATGCTAATTTATATTTATCTTTTTTAAAGTCAGCTGCAGGAAATAATCTAGAAATATGATTTTCTTTGTTCCGTATGAAGTTGTTCTTGTAAATAAATGAAATATAAATAATTTTTGTAATAAAAATTACTCAAAACCAAAGTGTCAGAAGATTTTTTTTTTATTTGCTTTCAAAAATAAACACTTGCATTAATTTACCTCAAGCAATCCTAGCACACCTCCGGCTTTACGTATAACATCAATCTTGTCTTACATACTCTTTTATTTCTCGTTTTCGGAGGGAGAAGTATAATAAGGGTTTCCTAATAAGGGATCGGTATTAATATGGTCACATCGTATCAAACCCTTTTCTTCGGGATTGTGTAAAGATATAGATTAGAAAAAAAAACGGAAATTTATTATTTAATAGCTCTTCATATATTTCCCGAATATGAAATTTTACAACATAAAATTAAAAAATCTCCTGCCCAAATTTTAACATTTTCCTAACAATAAGTTTGACATACTGGAAAGACGAGTCAAACTCACTTATTATTGTATTTTTTTCTGTTTAATCTGGAAAAGTCCGACAAAATAATTAAATTAGTCACATCATTTTCGTAAGAACAAGTGTCTGTGTTACCCTTTCTGATGCATGCTTGAAATCTGTTCTAGTATAACAAAAGTAATTATATAACTAGTAAATAAAGGAAAGAAAAATTTCTTCACCAGCGGGGATTGAACCCACGGCCTCCGGGTATACGCCCCCGACGCTCTGCCAATAGAGCTATAGTGTCAAGTGGCTACTAGTGCGAAATTCTTTTTTCCTTTGTTTCTTTTACACTTTTTAAGTAGCGTCAGCGTTCCCTAATTCCGATTTTTTTTACAAATTTTGTAGTTTTACAGATAAAATGCAAATGTTGAGATCGCCAAACTATCACATAATAAGAATTTCTTTCCTTTATTTATTAGAAATAAACCCCACATGAAGTTTTCATGAACAAAACATTCTAACAGTACTGATATGTTTTAAGTGGCGGCCACGTACCACACCGTAGCAGTGTAAATAGTTTCCACTCACTGTAAACGATTTGGTAAAACTTGCGGCTGATATATCCCTCTACGTACGAGTAACTCAACTGTCAAAAGTGACTGATTTTCGTTACAATTTTGAAGATCTGGCTACCAGTTCTAGGGATTTATATTAAAATCGAGTATGTATACATTGTGTTCAATTAACGTCAGTCAATGTAGAGACATAACAATGGTTTTTAATATGAACATTAAAACTAAGGTAACATAATAAAAGAAAACTGTGCCTACTGGAACGCAGAATGTTGCGAATAAAGACTCCGCTATTAGGCATCGATATTCATTAACCTGTATCTCATATTTTCCAGACCTTAATAATGGTGTGGCAGAAAATTTACCACGTATAGATTTTTTTTAAAATGAACCCCATAGTGATATTTTAAATTTGTCAATATACAAAAACTTCATTCGAGGTCCCACGAGAGATTTTCTCAACGATTTCTAAATACACATTTAGATACATGAAATTTGTAAAGTGATACAGACAGTATCAATTTACCTACTTAAACCAAAAAGAAATGAAACGATCTTTTGAATACCTTCTTTGTTTCATAAGATAGTATCAACCCAAAATTATGAACATGAACATTAAATAAATTACTCATAGTCATATTTTTATCCCTTTCGCCGTAAGACCCTCGGTCCATGGGGTTCAGATGCGCGTAGTTTTTCAAGGAAATATTTGCGCGCCTAGTCGAAGCTAGAGGTGATCCTAGAGCTGGCACATACTTTTGTCAGAAAGTATGTATTGCAATGTAGAGGGGTAATGCAGCCAGCCTCTTGTGAGGGTCTATATTGGCTCACATAAAATTCTAAATCATATTCGTTGCCTTTCTAACGATTTGTGTTCATAATAAGCACTCATCATAATTTTATTTGTCATTCTTTTTTTATTCACACATTTTTATACTACCAAGGGAGGTCATAACAGTCAGTGATCGTATTTTTTTTATTAATAATGTTACTACCAAGATTTTTGTTGAAACTACATTTTTTTTCATAATATACAATAATCATATTGTTCTATTTAATAATATTGTTACTAAAATAATATTCTGTTATGTTGAAAATATTCAATAAGAATAATATTATTTCAATAAAATAATTTTCCATATATTATTATTTATAAAATATAGATATAATGCATTTATTTTGCATTTATACATAACCTAACCTAGCTTAATGTGACCTAACTTTCCTTCGCCTGCAGGGGACTTTCGCCCCCCGAACCCTGTAATAATAATACTTATTAAAAGGTTATATTATATACATACATATAATTCTTATTATTATAATTGTAATATTTATAACGTAATTTTTTTATGAAGACTAATAATTATGATTTTAAATGGTATGTGTAATATTTTCGGACCTCCGATGATACGAGTTAAAAAGTTGTGTAAGAAAAAGCGCATCCCCCTTGCAAACCCTACCCCCTAGCAGCAGCGATTTTAAAAACATTTTTTAAATGTTTTGACTTAGTATCTGCTGAAAATATTTTATTTAAATAAAAACAATGTTTATCAAATAAAATTGATCTTTTTAATAAAACAAAATACACATATCGGGAAAACGAGTACTGTACCTATTATAATGTATGAATTTATATATATATATACATATATTTCCTCTTTTTCGTTCTTTATATTTTCGTTGTGGAAAATTCTCTTGTACAGACTACCCGTGTACTTAAAAGTGATGGTTGGTCCTAGCACGAACTCCGGTCTATTTGGACCAAGAGATAACCGTTTTACTTGGTTCTATAGGTTTGGTGTATAAAAAGTATTTTTAAATATAATAATATATTAAAAAAAATGAAATAAAATATATTCCAAAGTCTTAAATTCAACAGCAAGAAAAGATATATATTTAGTAACTTGCTCATACATCTTTTCAACAAGCCTTTTTAGCAAAGAACGATACGCCTTGATAGATTTATTTTGCTATATCTCATCATTGTATTTTATACATTGTGCAGACACATAGTCAAAGGCAGACACATTTATTTATTAAATTTGGAAGACCAACAGCTTAAACAACTAATATTAAATGAAAAGTAATAAAAAACTATAATTTCGTTATATAAGCCTGTTATAGGTGTAAAGGACACATGATAGAGTTACAATTTACTAGCTGCCGAATCTGAGTGTATTTTATATTCTGAAATCGACACGATACTTCATGCAGGAGATCAAATACAGCAATAAATTTTCATGACTTTATATTATAGTAATATTATCTTATAAAGAAGTCGTGGCGTTTCGGAGGAAGAACACCTCGGCTGCTCTAAGCTAAAAACAAGTATGTCGATTTTTGAGCGTTTGCTTTTTTTTACACCGTTGGATTCGTCATAGAAAGACCCTTATTTCTACATTAATAAAACTCAAAATATCTTCTTATTTAAGGCGCTATTGATAAAAATAATAGGGTAAGACTATGCTAAAAGCATTTTTATTCTGCATTGGCGTTACTGTAAAGGACAAGTTAAAAAAATATTAATTTCATTAGGAAACTACATCACGTCGGACATATCCAAAAATCATCAAGATCCGACAATCACTTTAGGAAATATTTAAATTTATAGAAATAAAATGTTTTTTCGCTCTCCTGTAAAATATGCCAAAAACGACATACTTGTTTTTAGTTTAACACAGCCGACCTCTTCTTCTCAGTCGTAACACTCTTGACAGAGTGGTCGTGGTCGTCATTTTGGTCGGGTGACCCGTCGGTCGCACAATTCGTCGACATTCCTCTCTGAGCGCTGCTTTTTTGGTGTGTTGGTACAGGGGGTCATCCAACGCTGCCTTAACACCAGGAAGAAAGAATACCAGGTGACTGAAAAGTCATATGATGGTCAGTGGTATTAAAACCTCAGCCATCCCTTCGGGCAAACGGCGCGAACGTTTGCGTCTTAAGTCTTAATCATTTTGATAAATTAATTATTTAAAAGACCTTAAAGAATACATATTACAACTATGATTCCGATCCCACGCCTCTCTGCATTAGAGTGCCTATCAAAGTAGTTTAAAGAATATATATACCATTATATCCTAATTCCATAAAAACCAGAAAATAATTTGTATATAAAGATTAAACATAGGCAGAGACCACAAACTTACTATCCGGTATCTTAGTATCAATAGTAACTTAGTATCAGTACAAATCGGTTCAACAAAATGGTCCAATAATCCCCCCGCTGTCACTGCACTTCACGCCCCTCAATGTTGCAAGCTGAAACATATATCGCCAAATTCTCGTAAATTATTTTATAAGGAAAGGAAAACAGTTAGCAACACCTTTACTAAATTAACTACATTCATATATACTCACGGCTATAAATCCCTAGAAAGGGTAGTCAGAGTTTTACATAACATAAACATACATAAACATAAACGTTCACGCCGAATATCCCCGAAGGGGTTGGCAGAGGTACTAATACTTCTGAACATCACGTGACTTTGTCACCTGGTGTTCAGAGCACCCACGTTTTGCATGGACAGTGTACTCACGTGATAGGGAGCAGGCCTATCGCCGTTTTGTACGAATACACTGTCACATGACTAAGTACAACTCAGCCATGTGGGTTTCCTCACGATGTTTTCCCTCACCGTTAACAGAGTTTTAAAATAATTAATTCACTTTTGAAATTTGAAGGGGGAACAAATTGAAAAAAAAGGTACAGTAAAAATTGTAATACAGGTTCTTGGTAATGGGTCTCCAACCACATCACCCGAAAATTCCTTAAGAAGCCCCAATACCCTTAGACGCCTCCTACGATCACCCATGGGAAGAAATGGAGTAGTGCTATTCTTAGCCGACACTACACAGCTAAAATTACATACATACAAACATATACTCAGGCCATTAATTCCCATTGGGGTAGGCAGAGACTATCGATCGCCACTTCGTACGATCCTGACAAACCTCTCTAGCTTCGTTTACATCTATCAATATTTTCATACATGCTCTTTTATTCTTTATACTTCGGACGCCAGCCTTTTTGAGCACACTCTCAATTTGGTCCAAGTGTGTTCTCCGTAGTCGTCCTCTACTAACATTACCATCCACACAAGCTCTATAGATCCCTTTTACCAATTTTCTATCATCCATCCTCTCTATGTGCCCAAACCATCTCAACATTCCTTTTTCTATCTTTCTTACAATATCATCTTTCACACCACACTTTTCACGAATAACACTATTTCTCACTCGGTCACACAATCTAACATTGAAATTTTTCTGAGAGACCTCATCTCTACTGCATTCACTCTGCTCTCATGCTTCCTCTGCCACACCCAACATTCGCTTCCATACATAAGCGTAGGAACAAGAACAGCATCATGCACAGCCATTCGGGCCTTTTCAGACACCGATTGACTGATTATTAGGCTATTCATTGCTCCATTTACCGCATTACCCTTTTTCACTCTTCTTTCAACGTCTTCATCACATTTTCCATCCCTTGTAAACAAACTTCCCAGATATACAAACTCCTTCACCTGTTCCACATCCTTGCCATCAATCGCAATCACGCATTCTGTCACATCTTCCTGTCTCTCAAAAACCATCGTTTTGGTCTTATCCACATTCACCCTCATTCCCTTTCTTACAAAAGACTCACATGCAATATTCATCATCTCTTGCAACTCTTCTGCCGATGATGCAAGTATCACTTGATCGTCAGCATACAAGAGGCATTTAATGATGAATCCACCCATTCTTAGTCCATAATCACTTTCACGCAACTCTGTCAAACAGTCATCCATGAACAAATTGAAGAGCCACGGAGAAGCTACACATCCCTGTCGGACACCCCTAGAGATTCCGAACCAGTCAGTGTTTTCCCCGTTTACTGTTACACATGCACTAGAATCCTCATAGAGTGATACCAATGCACGTATAAGTTGACTCCCCAAACCGAACTTGGATAACACCTCCCATAAACACTTTCTTACCACCCTATCATACGCCTTCTCTAAATCAATGAAGGAGCAATACACCTTTTGGTTCTTAGCTAAGAACTTTTCAGTGATGCTCCTTAGAGAGAAGATTTGATCCATACATCCCATTCCTTTCCTAAATCCCGCTTGCACATCCCATATTTTCTCATCAGTTTCATTCATCACTCTTTCAATCAGAACCTTAGCATACAATTTACCCACAATGCTGAGTAAGCTGATGCCGCGGTAGTTTTTAGCCTCTTGGTGTGACCCCTTTCCTTTATATAGAGGCACAATCACCGCCTTGCACAGCTAAAATTATCTACTAATTAGAAATTCAATTCATTAATTCTATACTAAGAAGAACCACAGCAGTAAGCTGTGCAGGTGGAGTTGTAAATGTCAAAGAAGTAAAGCTCTTTTTATTCAAATACATTCTTTTAGAATTTCTACCTAAACGCAATATTATTTTATTGAAATTGGAGAAAAAAAAATTGCGCTTGCTACACTGACATGGCGGCGCATAAAAATTCATAATTTAAACAAAACAAAATAGCTTTGAATAATTGAAAATAAGTGGAAATAAACAATAGTAACCGGTGCAACGTGATTCCCAGTCCTTTAACTTTGATATTTACCATATTTCGACAAGTTGGAAGTACGTACTCGTAAGTCGTCTTTTTTTTGTGGAGTTGTTTTGGCTTGTCACTTTCAAAGCTTCTAACCGACTGAGTACGTGCGGGTGCGTTGCGTTGACTGGCAAGTGAAACCAATGTGATATTACTATCGATATGGCCGTGAGCGGATTCTGGGTACTCTTTATTCTATGGCATAGACTATCGATCGCCATTTTGTAGTACGATCCTGACAAATCTCTCTAGCTTCATTTACATCCAGCAATCTTCTCACACATGCTCTTTTATTCTATATACTTCGGACGCCTGCCTTTTTGAGCACACTCACTATTTTATAGAGACAGTTCTCAAAAAGGCAGGCGTCTGAAATGGAATGGTGGATGTTAATGAAGCTAGTGGCAAACCTTGCCAGACTGTAAACAATGGAGCTTGATAGTCTCCGCCTACCTCGATAGGAAATAATGGCGTGATATGTCTTTGTATATGTATGTTTATACGCAAGTATTTCAATAAGGGAGAAAAAGAAAGTATTTTTTTTAAAAAAAACCAAAATACAAATTTCGACAAATTTTTATTGAGCAAACCAGGCATAATGATCAATATTAACTTACATGGTAATATTTGGAATGCATTTAACTTTGCTCAAATTATAAATCGAGCTTATATCTAATTATAAATATTATTCCACGGTGAGATACCAATAACTGGTATTTGTTGGACATGGTAACTGCTACAGCTCTTTAACAAATTACTACCTCACAGCCAAAGACATGAATGCTTCGAGAAAAATCTACATATCTACCCCTACACTACATTCACTTATCTAGGTACATATAAAAATAGTCTAACAAGACATTTCAAATTTCAAAGTCATGATAATTGCTCTGATTTGTTACAATTCTTCAACATCGAATTGCAATAGATTCAATGCGACTAAAATTAACCACAATCAACCCCCGTAGCATCATGCATGTGAGAGCGAGTATATCATGTGAGAAGTGAGATACTGAGAGATTTTGTGTCAGTTTCTCACTTCTTGCTGTGTAGTGTCGGCTTAGAATAGCACTACCCCTTTTCTTCCAGTGAGTGTACGTAAGAGGCGACTAACGGTATTGGGGCTTTTTAAGGGATTTTTGGGCGATGCGGTTGGAGACCCATCACCTACAACCTTTATTTTACCATCTTTTCCCCCACGCAACTTCCAAAAGTGGCTGAGGAATTTCTAATTCGTTAGCTCTGGCTACCCCGTCTAGGGATTTATAGCCGTGAGTATATGTATGTATGTATGTATGTTCTCACTTCTTATGAAACATACGCGCTCTCATTAGCCTCATGCTACTAGTGCATGTGTTTGGAAATCTTAGAAGAAATCATTATATTTCAATCATTTTATCTGATTGTGTTTACTTTTAATTCGAATACAAAAGGTATGTTACTAACTTTATTTATGAATCGTTGCAATCCGATGTTGATTTGATATCTAAAAAGTAACACATGCTATACACACAAGTATTGTTCAGTTACTCATATTTCTTTTTTATTAATTTTATCATTATATATGACAATGTAGAAAGTTATATCACTTAACTGCCTTCTATAAATCTATCTAGGAACCCTGCCACAAAATATTACAGTTGACGGTCCGCAACTAAAGAAATTATATAAACTAAGTTTTAGTTAGTTGTAACTATTTGGAGACTTCTTCACGATTTAAATTGTTGGAATATCAACTTTACTTCACAAAGCCAATTCACTGCTGCACATTATTCAAAATTTTGTTTATATATTTAGATCACATTTGGTACATAACAACTATTTTACAAAGATATCAAGAGGATTTTATCTTTGCACAACATTAAGCAATTGTTGAAATATTTACAAGAAAGATATACTTCAAACAAGAGAGAACATTCAACTGATTAAATTCCATATCTAACATTTCTAATTTAATTTATATCAGATACATTAAATTACAATAAAATTCTTCAAAAACATAAAAAAAACTGATTCCAAAAAACTATAAAAAAAAATTATTTACAGTAGTGATAATACCGGCTGTAATAGACCCCGTTACGACATTGTGTGGCATTACTAAAACTAAGGGCCTTTACACACCACGACTTTTGTTCGACACAATACTATTGTACCGAATTTGTATTGCTTCTATCGCTACCAAAAGTCGTAATGTGTAAAGGGTCTAAACATTACATAAGGCACTATGAATTGTTAACGAAACCGTATGAGTTCCAGTTATTGATGTGGGGGAGAACTTCGTTGATGACTGGGTACCAATCAGCTCCAGAGTAGTCTATGGCGGGAAGCACTCCGTCGTAGTCTGCGGGGAGGTGACTGGGAAGCATGTGCTTATGGAGGGAAGACATTTTGGAACCGTGGAAGAAGATCTGGAAAGCCAAAGTGAAAAAGTTAATTTATAAATTTTGTGTACTTAAATGGTGCTGGCTGAAAACCAGCGTGCAGCATCCGACGTGTCCTGCGAGATACGTGGTAGAGAACGGTGTGGTAGAGTCCATGCTGAGAACCTATTCGGTAATTTAGATTATTTTCTATTTTATATAATTTAGTTTTGTTTAGTGCCCTTTTTCAAAATATTTCTTAGTTATAAGGTTGGTAAGGTTTCAAAACTTACATAATATTAATTTATGATGCATATATCCCCACCGAGGAGCTTGAGCCATTGCTGAACAGAGTGTTTGGGCAAAAGTCTAATCCGCTGGCATATTACGGGTTGGCAGAGGAACGTGATACGTGTATTGTGATATATGTGATGGGAAATACTCGCGATATTCCACCTCACTGTTTGCAAACTTCATAAATAAACTACATATGGTCCTTTGAAAAGAAACATTGGTGTGGGCTCGGAATTTGAAACCACGCCTCTCTGCATTAAAGGCGATACATTTCTAATGTGTTTTCAAAGTTCCTTTACACTTATTATTCAATTTTGAAATTGAAAAATTACAGACAAGAAACTGATAAGACCAAAATAGTAGTAAACTCACCCTGGTCTTCAGCTTCTCCCGGATGAAAGGCTTGAACATGCCCCACACGACGTTGAAGATCATGGGTTCCTTGACGAAGTGGACCTCCTTGAGACGCAGCGGCATCGCGTCTTGGATGAACGTGAGAAGTCTTCGCGAGAAACTCGGTGTTAGGCCTTTAGTCTGGAAATAATAGCAATACTTTTAGGAGATATTTTGACTATCTTGGTAGCTCGGGATAAAAAGGAGGCGTAAGTGAAGATTCCATATTTTTTACAATATGCAATTTGTACAGGTCAGGCATAAGTGTACATTTGGACACATAGAGAGTGTGCTCAAACGAGCTTGTGTGAAAAGATTGATGATTTAAACGAAGCCAGAGAGGATAGCTTTATTCAGTTCATTGGACCATAATACTATTGTAGAAAACCAAATTATTATTCATAACTACCCAACTTTAAAATAACGCTCTGCTCCTACCTTACCTAGCTCCATAAAATAGATATGTCTTCTAAATTGAAATGTAATAATTAATGAAATATATGGGAAAAAACTAGTACCTAAGATACAGGCCCGGCCTAGTTTAGGTACTAGAGTTTTATTGTTTTGTTTTGTACTACAAGCCACAACGAAGAAATATTCTTTTGTTTTTCTACTCGACCTCTTAATATGTCATAAAAAGCTAAAGAATAGCTGCATTATAAATTACAATTTGTAAAACAATGATCGTTAGTTTAAGTACAAATGGTGTAATCTGTTACTTGGCAAATAAATCTTTTTTATTTTTATTTTTTATTTTTTATAGCTAGGATATCAGCCTGCCTCAGCCTGGGAAATAATGGCGTGAGTATATGTAAATAACACTCTTTCATAAATCACATAATGTACAATAACATAAATACAAAAATTGGCAATTCAAATTTACCATGAAGAGCGTATAAATTTGGTTAGCAAATTGTTAACAAACCTCACAAGGAATAAAACATACATACATACATACATATTCTCACGCCGTTAGTTCCCATTGGGGTAGGCAGAGACTATCGATCGCCACCTTGTACGATCCTGGCAAACCTCTCTAGCTTCATTCACATCCATCAGTCTTTTCATACATGCTCTTTTATTCTTCGTACTACGGACACCTGCCTTTTTGAGTACATTTTCTATTTGATCCAAATGTGTCCTCCGAGGTCGTCCTCTACTAACATTACCTTCCACATTGGCTCTATAGATCTCTTTTACCAATTTACTGTCATCCATCCTCTCTATATGCCCAAACCATCTCTATATCTTTAAGGAATAAAACGTGGTTAGAAATATACAATACATAATAGAAAAATTATGCGCATGAAACCGCGGGACTCATTTATGAAACATTATTGAGGCTTGGATGTGAATCATTTAACTAAAAAAATAGCACACATTTATTGGACACTGAATAGGTATAAATTTAGATATAATGAACTTTTTCTAAACATTATGAAATACATAATAGGATTTGTTTCTTCGCTTTACAAAATAATAAAACTGTAAACTTCTGTGCAACATTCTAAAATAAGAACATTATAACTTGAGCAAATATAAGTGTATGTAGGTGTCAATGGTCTATTCATACGGCCAAGTGTCTTCAAGTAAAGGTTTTATGTCCTTATTCTCACGGAAACAAATATATTGAGACAAATCATGCTTGTAAAATATAAGTACGTCGTCAACGTATGGTCATTTATGGATATTTGCTCAGCAATCTTGTTTGAAGTCACTTCGTCGTTTCCTTGCTATGGAAAATAAGGATGTTTACAACTATGGGATGCGGCGGGAAAATGTTATTCTAAAAAAATTATAGTAATAATAACAGTGTATAACTAGTGTTCAAATCCTGGGTCGGGCCTACACCAATTTGTCTTTTCTAAAAGACATATGTGTGGTTAATTTATCATAGTTGTTAACGGTGAGGGAAAACATCGTGAGGAAACCCACATGGCTGAGTTGTACTTAGACATGTGACAGTGCATTCGTACAAAACGGCGATAGGCCTGCCCCCTATCACGTGAGTACACTGTCCATGCAAAACGTGGGTACTCTGAACACCAGGTGACAAAGTCACGTGATGTTCAGAAGTATTAGTACCTCTGCCAACCCCTTCGGGGATATTCGGCGTGAACGTTTATGTTATGTTATGTTAATAATAACAATTAACCTAGGGTTATAGCCATTATGATTTAATTAGTAACCAAAATAACTCTTTGGGACAGCCGATGTGCGTATCACACAGAGAGGTGTCGGTTCGAACCCTGAGTCGGGCGCACACCAAAATGTCTTTTCTGTAGTCATATGTGTGGTTATTTTATCATGGTTGTTAACGATGAGGGAAAACATCGTGAGGAAAGCCACAGGTATTAGTACTAAGTCATGTGACAGTGCATTCCTTGTAATTAAATCAACTCAACTCAAACGAAACAGTCACGCCGTATATCCCCGAAAGGGTTGGTAGAGGAACTAATAATTCTGAACATCACATGACATTGTCACCTGGTGTTCAGAGTACCATCGTTTTGCTTGGACAGTGTACTCACGTCATAGGGGGCAGGCCTATCGCCGTTTTGTATGAATACACTGTCACATGACAAAGTACAACTTAGCCATTTGGATTACCTCACAATATTTTCTCTCACCGCTAACCACCATGATACTCGTATATTAACCAAACATACGACTTTAGAAAAGACAAATTGGTGTAGGTTGGATCCGGGATTTGAACTCTCATCGTCTGCTCGATAAGATCGATCTATCGCAGTTGCATTAACTAAACTATAAACAAATGTCCGAGTAAACAGATTACGTCATATATTCCAATCTGCGGAATCATCGGTCATTTAGAACGTTTATCAACAGAATAGCCAAGTGGATGTGACCTCTACATCGGTGAGGACGTGAGCTCCCTTGAAAAGGAACTGCAGCCCTGTGCCAGCGGTTTTCCTCACACTCCATTGCTCATTTGCATGCTGTGCGTTTGGTATTTACTTCCACTTTGTTTTCCGGGAAAGATTTGAATATTTATGTTGTTTAGTTTACCGTTTTCGTGTATCGAGGACTTTTTATCATTAGCTACATAAATTAGTAAAACATAACATAACATAACATATACGCACGGCTATAAATCCCTAGAAGGGGTAGCCAGAGCTAAGGAATTAGAAATTCCTCAGCCACTTTTGGAAATTGAGTGGGGAAAAGATGGTAAAGTAAAGGTTGTTGGTGATGGGTCTCCAGCCGCATCGCCCAAAAATCCCTTAAAAGCCCCAATACCGTTAGTCGCCTCTTACGCACACACATCGGTAGAAACGGGGTAGTGCTATTCTAAGCCGACACTACACGGCATTAGTAAAACATATAACATTATCAACATTATAGCTCAAATGTGTTCCTATATTATCGGATTGGTAGGGTGATTAAGCCATAGAACCACACTGTCCAAGATATTTCTACCGCTTTTTTTTCGCTATTTGGCTACTTACCTGCAACAGCCTAATCAAAATTGTTACTTGTTACAGTTAAATGTAAAAAAAGTGCTAAACAACCAAACAAAATCAAAATTAATGTTTATAACTATAATAATTATAACTATATAACTCAAAAAGGCAGGTGTCCGCAGTATGAAGAATAAAAGAGCATGTATGAAAAGATTGATGGATGTAAACGAAGCCAGAGAGGTTTGCCAGGATCGTACAAAGAGGCGATCGATAGTCTCTGCCTACCCCAATGGGAACTAACGGCGTGAGAATATGTATGTATGTAACTATAATAATTATAACTTTATGTCAACTACTTATAATTACACTTCTGAAAATGGCTGAAGAATTTTCTGATTCTGAAGCTGTGGCTATCCTTTTTAGGGATGTATAGCCGTGAGTATATGAATGTATAATAATATATATGTATAATAACCGTGATAGCCCAGTGGGTAGAACACTCGCTTATCGTGCAAACGACTAGTGTTCAAATCCTGGGTCGGGCCTACACCAATTTGTCTTTTCTAAAGACATATGTGTGGTTAATTTATCATGGTTGTTGACGGTGAGGGAAAACATCGTGAGGAAACCCACATGGCTGAGTTGTACTTAGTCATGTGACAGTGTATTCGTACAAAACGGCGATAGGCCTGCCCCCTATCACGTGAGTACACTGTCCATGCAAAACGTGGGTACTCTGAACACCAGGTGACAAAGTCACGTGATGTTCAGAAGTATAAGTACCTCTGCCAACCCTTTCTAAAATGTTTACTATATATACAAGTTCCAACTTAATACAGTAGGACCGCGGTCCCCAGGCATACCACCGCCTGGCGGAAGATCTTCCCTTTTCCTCCACACTAGGTTTTCAATATTAACGAATAAAACAATAATTATTGTTAGCTAGAATATTTTCATAAGAATAGTGTATTTGTATAAAACTGAAAGCTAAAATAACTCCAGCAATTAAAAATGGCTCTAAAAACTCGTCAACAATCTATAAAATAATGATTTTTACTGTGTAATCTTATAATAATAACTAAGAGAGAGCCGTGATGAAATGCAAACAAATTTAAGGGAATCTACCCCGTCTTACACCAATAAATGCATGCAAAATTTATTGGACGGAATGAAGATTAATAATAAATACTCTCCTTTAGTTGGTAAACAATGTCTACAACTAAAAAAACATCATTTAAATATGTGATCCCATATTTGAAGACCGAATATAGACTTTAATGAGGTTTTTAATTGGTAACCGTGTAGGTAGAAACCGTGATAGCCCAATGGGTAGAACACTCGGTTCTCGTGCAAGCGACTAGTATTCAAATCCCGGGTCGGGCCTACACCAATTTGTCTTTTCTAAAGACATATGTGTGGTTAATTTATCATGGTTGTTAACGGTGAGGGAAAACATCGTGAGGAAACCCACATGACTGAGTTGTACTTAGTCATGTGACAGTGTATTCGTACAAAACGGCGATAGGCCTGCCCCTGTCACGTGAGTACACTGTCCATGCAAAACGTGGGTACTCTGAACACCAGGTGACAAAGTCACGTGATGTTCAGAAGTATTAGTATCTCTGCCAACCCCTTCGGGGATATTCGGCGTGAACGTTTATGTTTATGTTTATGTATATGAATGTATGTATGTATAATTACATTTCAGAATATGTTTAGTTTAGTTTAATATTTGTAGTTTCACATTAGGTAGATTATTCAGAAAGAGATAGTTTCAAAAAAAAAATGCATATCTACATACAAACATATACTCACGGCTATAAATCCCTAGATGGGGTAGCCAGAGCTAAGGAATTATAAATTCCTCAGCCACTTTTGGAAAGTAAGTGGGGAAAAGATGGTTAAATAAAGGTTTTTGGTGATGGGTCTCCATCCGCATCGCCCAAAAATCCCTTAAAAGCCCCAATACCGTTAGTCGCCTCTTACGTACACCCATCGGAAGAATTGGGGTAGTGCTATTCTAAGCCGACACTACACAGCACATGCATATCTATTATCTTGGTAAAATCAAAGACCTTGTTGTAATTGTATAATAATATTAACGGTGATGATATAATAATGTTCTAGAGTGACTATTTGTCGAAACAATTTGTCTAGTAATGAGGACAAACATAGAGCTCTTATCTGGAATCCTGTTACACCACGTATCTTTATGTTGCTCACTGACCGTCATGTACCGTCCATTTACTATTTCGTAATATTTTACATAAATAATAAATATATTTCTGCAATGCTGACTCTTGCTGTGTAGTGTCGGCTTAGAAAAGCACTACTCCATTTTTTCCGTGGGTATTCGTAAGAGGCGGCTTAGGGTATTGGAGCGTTTTATGAGATTTTTGGGCGATATGGTTGGAGACCACTCACCAAAAACATTAACTTTGTGGGAACAGCAAAGATATACTGGCCAGTACACCCTGCTGTGTACCAACTTATAATTTGTATCTATGCTTAACTAAAAAAACATTTACACTCCGCGATGTAGGAATATGAGTGAGACGCTACTATGTGCGAGTGAGTCCGCAGTAGTGTGCGCACTAACATGACTCCCACAACTTTACAAACTTTTCCCCACTCAATTTCCAAAAATGGCTAAGGAATTTCTTATTCCGAAGCTCTGGCTACCCCTTCTAGAGATTTATTATTGTGAGTATATGGGTGTATGTATGCTCACTCTGGTGATAACAATTGTTTCGTACTTGAGGGACAAAGAACATACATACATATACTCACGGCTATAAATCCCTAAAAGGGGTAGCCAGAGCTGAGAAATTATAAATTCCTCAGCCACTTTTGGAAGTTGAGTGGGGAAAAGATGGTAGAATAAAGGTTGTTGGTGATGGGTCTCCAACCGCATCGCCCAAAAATCCCTTAAAAGCCCCAAGTTCGTTAGTCGCCTCTTACGTACACCCTCCGGAAGAAATGGGGTAGTGCTATTCTAAGCCGACACTACACAGCTACAGGACAAATTTAAATTAAATACATTTTACCATAACTAAACGGTCACAGTTTAAGTGCAAGCGAAATAAACGCGTGAAGGCTCATGAAAGGCAAATTGATGTTAACAAAGACATTCGTCATAGATTCTTAATGTGCCGTTTAGTGCTGGCTTAGAATGTCACTACCCCTTTCTATCCACGAGTATCGTAAGAGGCGACTAAGTTTATGGGTGATACGGTTGGAGACTTATCACCAACGATACTTTATTTCTACCATCTTGTCCCCTATCAACTTCCAAATGTGGCTGAAGAGTTTTTAGCTAGAAAAAGAGAAAACAACAACCTAATGTGTTCGTACATATATAATTCTAATTTACCATTTGTTAAATCTTGAAACATTTAGTAAACTATGGCATACAAGGATGGATTTTATTTATTAATATAAAATATTGTTCTCGATAAAGTTCTCTACACTGCCCAAGCCGTCGGTTCTTCTTGTGGGTTATTCTGGAGATATTTGTGAGAGAACTATGCGCAACAGTGTACTTCTATTGATTGGGATGCTGGTAAGATATTTCAAAGAAAAACCTGCTATTGAATTATAATTGTGATAAGGAATGGTTCTAACCGTGATGGAAAACAACGTGAGTCCACTATACTAGCAAAACGTGGGTACTCTGAATACCAGGAGACCATGTCACGTGATGTTCAGAAGTAATATACACTATACTAGCAAAACGTGGGTACTCTGAATACCAGGAGACCATGTCACGTGATGTTCAGAAGTAATATACACTATACTAGCAAAACGTGGGTACTCTGAATACCAGGAGACCATGTCACGTGATGTTCAGAAGTAATATACACTATACTAGCAAAACGTGGGTACTCTGAATACCAGGAGACCATGTCACGTGATGTTCAGAAGTAATATACACTATACTAGCAAAACGTGGGTACTCTGAATACCAGGAGACCATGTCACGTGATGTTCAGAAGTAATATACACTATACTAGCAAAACGTGGGTACTCTGAATATAGGGAGACCATGTCACGTGATGTTCAGAAGTAATAGTGCGTCTGCAAACCTCTTCGGGGATATACGGCGTGAATTTTTGAGTTGAGTTAAGATAAGAAACAATATCAGGAAGAAAAGAAATCCTCTTTTGGTTACAGGACGTTAAAGTTATTGTTCCTATTTAGCAACAAATTTTTATAAATAGAGGAAAATAAAGTTTATTTTTATTTTTTCAGAAGAGCTGTTAATGAAAAATAAGACATTATTATGCTTTATTGCTTTCATGTGTTAGTTATTAAACTCATAAATATTAAGAGTAGTTAATTATCTCATTGCTACAAAATTGGGTCAATAACCGATAATTGCGTTGCATACTGCAAACTAAAGTAACTGAGACCTGCATTGCTAGTACGAGCGACCTTTTAAATAGATATCGCGTGGTATAAAACAGCCATTTCTTTCGCAATTACTTAGTATCGTATACTGTCATCTCATTCTAACCACTATCGCGACGATAAATTAGCGTTCGTGCTAGGCCTCCTCTGAGTTGACTATTTCAAGCTGAGTCTACAAAGTATTTACAAAAAACATGTTTATTACATTTTGTTTGTATGGAGATTGACAATAACTATGATTCATGCTTCGTAACTGGAGGTTCATAATGCACTTTGTTGTTATCGTATTTATACTTGGGTTGCTTTGTTCGTTTTGTTGATTTAATACAAAGAAGGTAATGCCATCATATCAACCTTAATTTAGAAGAAAATCAGCAGTTTGCTGTGTAGTGTCGGCTTAGAATAGCACTACACCATTTCTTCCGGTGGGTGTACGTAAGAGGCGACTAACGGTATCGGGGCTTTTAAGGGATTTTTGGGCGATGCGGTTGGAGACCCATCACCAACAACCTTTATTTTACCATCTTTTTCCCACTCAACTTTCCAAACGTGGCTGAGGAATTTCGAATTCCTTAGCTCTGGCTACCCCTTCTAGGGATTTATAGCCGTGAGTATATGTATGTATGTAAAAAACAGCAATCTGTTATACCCGAATATAGAGTACTTAAGTAAATAGGTAATTTCGTAAATGATTCAGTGCATATCAACTGACTTAAGCGAAGCAAATGTATGAACGACAAAAATCAGGACATGGATTAAACCAATCAGGATGTAAGGACATCATATTTTGACAATTTGTTTTTAGTGGATTTTTTTTAGCAATTTTTGTGGTTTCCGCTCTATTTAGTTAAATTCTCTATGTACCCTAGTTACTTATCATTTTCAAGATTAGTGTACTGTGTGTATTGCTGTCTTCATTAATGTTATTTAAGCGGTTCCACTCATCTGTTCTTCAATAGCACAAATACCAGTAAATGTGTAGTGTCGGTTTAAAATTAGTTCTACATCATTTCTTCCCCTAGGTTTTCGTAAAAGTAGACGGGTGATTTTTGGGCGATGCGACTGGAGACCCATCAGCAAAAACCGACATTTTACATGCATTGATCTTGTCCTCACTCCTACATCCAAAAGTGGCTGAGGAATTTCTTATTCCAAAGCTATGGCTACCCCTTCTAGGGATTTAGAGACGTGAGTATTTGAAAATATTTATGTATGTATGTTGAAAACAATATTCTTAGAAATATTTTTTTATTTTTCATGTATTTGTATTAATGACGTACCTAATAACAGTCGGATGATATAACAAAGTTTAACACAACAATACCGTTATCAAAACAACTGGACAATGAGCCGTAAATATTATATTAGTTTCCGAACATTACTCGTTAAAATACAATAGTTTTTCTTAGAAACACACAGTTAGTACAATCATGAAACACATATAAATCATGGTAACGGCAAAGCGAATTACAGCTGAGAGTTGATAAAGAACTTAAATGGCATTTGTAATCAGATAAAGTAGAAACTTAATTTTCAAGACTGTCTTAATTTTGGAATTAATTCGAGATTCAAGTGGTTTAAAACATAATAAGTCTTATTATATCGTTGAGTTAGTATCCCATAATACAAGTTTTACTTAGGGCTAACCTGATCTGTGCATATGTCCGTATTTATTTATTTATCTATTTCCTCACAGCCAATATATGTCCCCACAAAGGGGCTCAAGCCTACCCTATATATATAGGGTGATTTAGCCTTTGTCCACCACGCTTGCCAATTGCGGGTTGGTAGACTAACGACTACTACCGTGATAGTAGCTGGGACTGAGACGGCTTAACGTGCCCTACGAAGCACGGTTGATTATGTTATATTTCTTTTTCCTTAAATGATAAATATGCATGTTTTACTTCGCCCATTAATATGATAATTTAGGATTTGGACCCATGACACTTTTGGTCACAGAACTACCAATGCTGTATGCTGAATCATAATTGCCAAACAAAACTATCGTTATCATCAGATTGTTGTGGTGCTGACAAAGTCAGGTATTTCAATGATTCAGTTAAAATATTCTTACACCTCAGACAATACAGCACAATGTCACCGTGCGTTAGTAGGCCGAGCCAATGATCCCAGCACGCGTGCGCAGAAAGGCTGTATATTGCTTTTATTCATATACCACGTATTGCTTATTTACGAATAAATTTTAATATTTTGCATTACTATAATATGACGTTAGCATTTATTTACTACGAGTACTACTAATGTTGCCCATCTTACGATGTGTTACAGCCTTACGCCTATTGTAATAATTTAAGTAATGAGGTCAAATAAATGGATAGAGTAGTAGTAGAGCAAAATGAAAAAAAGAATGAAGGTTACGCAAATAAGAAAGGCGATGTAAAGGTGGTTAGATCACTTCAAAATTTGGAGTAGGAATGGAGTATCAACGAGGAATTATAAAAGAAAACTGAAATGCGCAGATTTTAAGGGTCAACGTCCAATGTCATACTAGGATCAAATGCATCGAAAGTATACATAATCTCCGTGAAATGATCTTGCTATGAAAAGATCTTATAGCAATGTAATCTCTACCTACCCCTCACAAATACCAGCCTAACTTCATAGCCAAGCAACGGTAGATTACAAAGAGCACACAACAAGTTGGTAACAATGGTTTAGAAACCGCCGCGGACCCTGAAATATCCGGGCATCGCGCCAACCGCGCTCACGCGAGCGCCGCCGCGCCGCCACCCGCAGCACGTGCGGGCAGCCTTGCGATGCCAGTTTCCTTGATTTGGATTCAATATCAACTCAATTTTATGTATCGAGTGATGAATACGGTGTGATTTTAGGTTAGAATTTGTAACTTGGAAAGGTATGAGGTACTAGGGCTGAATAAATCTACTTCGTTGTCTGAGACATGTACTCGTAAAAGAATCTCGTTGGAAAAACTACTTTTTAACCGACTTCAAAAAAGGAGGTTCTCAGTTCAATTGTTTGTATGTATGTATGTATGTATGTATGTATGTATGTATGTATGTATGTATGTATAATTGTCCGCGATTATCTCGAGTTTGGCTTAAGCTATTTGGATGCGGTTTTCAGGACAGTATTCGTTACATTTAGGAGAAGGTTTTAGTGCCTTAACCGACCAAAAAAAGAAAGGAGGTTCTGTGTTTGACCTGTATGTATGTCTGTTGGTCCGCGATTATCTCACGTTTGGCTTAAGCTATTTGGATGCGGTTTTCAGAAAAGTATTCGTTACATTTAGGAGAAGGTTTTAGTGCCTTAACCGACCAAAAAATCAAAGGGGGTTCTGTGTTTGACCTGTATGTATGTCTGTTGGTCCGCGATTATCTCACGTTTGGCTTAAGCTATTTGGATGCGGTTTTCAGAAAAGTATTCGTTACATTTAAAAGATGGGTTAAAAGTTCTTTAACCGACTCGAAAAAAAGGAGGTTTCTTAGTTTGAATTATAAGTATGTATGTAAAGTTATCAATACTAGACAGAAATTTATCAATATATGTTAATAAAGTTTTTTTATTAGTAATAAACAGAGTTACTAAACTATTGAACAAAAAAGTATATAAAAACATGAATAAAATAACTCTTAATTTATATTAAACAATAAAATATATATTGCAACATCATGTTTTTCATCCTGGTCATTTCAATCAAGGCGCTTTCGTCATGGGGAATTTCGCGCTTTCGGAATGGTCTTAACCATTTAAGTAATTTCTTTGAATCCATATCACTTAAAGCCATCTCATCAAGGGATTTTACTCGACTCAACGCTACATATATATAAGAGTGTTTCTTCGCATTTGTGATAGGTGAACTTCTCTTTGCTCATCTGTTTCGGCAGCAAGAGCAGCACGCTGACGATCTCTCTCATTCTGAAGGGCAAGCACGAGTTATCGACACGATAACGGTTAGAATGAGATGGCAGTATACGATACTAAGTAAGTGCGTAAAAGATGGCTGCTTTATCCCACGCGATAACTAGTTTAAATACGGCTCGTGCCTGCCCTGCTGAAGTCTTTGTTTTTTTTTCGATGGGTGTTTCGTTCTCCCTTACGCGACTTTTCCTTAAAGCATCCTTTGCTTTTCTATCTAGGCCCGCAGGTAAACAAAATAGTAATAAGTAAGCTAAAGTCATAATAACAAATATTATAACTACCTGTTAAAAAAAGTATAAAATAAACGGACAGTAAAACTTATCTCTCAAAAACTATCACTAATTCACTAAAAAAACTCAGAGTGATTTAAGAACTTATCACTAAAAAGTATAAAATAAAAAAGAAAAACAAAAACTTCAAATTAAAAACTAAACAGAAAAATTAAATATTATTATTTTTTATTTAAAAAAGAACCGCCTTCAAAAATCCAACTGAAAAGTATAAAATAATTTTTATTTATTTTATTATGTGCAACTCTATTCAAGTTCTTCTTTTTGAAGTCGGTGCCAAACAGACAAATCCAAAATGAAAATTGCTACATAGAGAAAACCATACGAATAATAAATAAATCGATAGTGCCTCAACAACAGTAGGTAACACAATCGCGCTCAAAAATCAAGAAATTTCTTCCGCTCGCAATGACGTCGCTTTATAAAGGATGGAATTGGGGGACAGTGAGCGGTGCTTAGCCAGGTGTGCATGCGTCGCACTCCGCAGAGATATTATCATAATATACATGTCACCGTAAAACTGTAAATACTAGTAAATTATAATTTTAGATAGATAGCGAGATAGTAAACTAACGTTAGGTTAGGTTATGTAAGATTATCAGATTTCAAACTAACGGAATTAACAATTCGACAGAGACATGCATGCACCGAGTTGGCACAACCAATACTTCTAACACTTTGTAAAAAGACGACCGAGAATCTAAATCACTACATAGTATAAAACAAAGTCGCTTTCTCTCTCCCTGTATGGGATATACGGACATCCTTATGTATACTTTAATCTGTAAAACTACGAAATGAATTTTAATGCGATTTTTTTTATTAATTGATTAAAAAGGAAGGTTTATAAGGATGACATACGCTGATGGGGTGGAAAACTCACTCAACTTGGGCGGGCCACTAATATTCGTTCTTCTTTGTCATGAAAATTGGTTTGGCACCGACTTCAAAAAGAAGAACTTGAATAGAGTTGCACATAATAAAATAAATAAAAATTATTTTATACTTTTCAGTTGGATTTTTGAAGGCGGTTCTTTTTTAAATAAAAAATAATAATATTTAATTTTTCTGTTTAGTTTTTAATTTGAAGTTTTTGTTTTTCTTTTTTATTTTTAATTTTACCTTTGTTTGGTATGTGATGTTTCTATGTATTTTTTATTTTATTTATTTATATGCATCACACTACAGACATGAAACAGTACATGATAAATAACATGCTTAATGCCTTATGTTCTAGTTACAATGTCCTTAATTGTGTGTTGACAGCTTTTTTTTTTTATTTATTTAATTTATGCGTGTAAACGTTAAACTCTTAAATATTTATAAAGTACCCTAGTTAATAATAATAATAATATTGTGAAAAAACCTAACAAGACAGAGTAAAATAAAAGTAAAAGTAAAATAAAATAACAACTAAGGAAGTAGAGCAGTAGTATCAACAATTTAAATTTTGTAACTTTACTTTTGTTTGTTTTGAGATACATTTCTTATTTGTGATCTAAAACGGTTGAGACCCACAAAAATGTCAAGTCTATTGTTCAAACTATTACATAGGCGTCTCATATGAATGAATGGGTCGTGCTGAGCTCTTAGGCTTTTACAAGTAGGTAAATTAAAAGTGTTTACGTTTTTAACAGCTCGAGGTCTGAAGTTATGAATATTTAAATTCAAAGTAGAGGCTAATGTAGTACAAAGTGTACTGTGCAGAATCTTATGGAGTGTGATGAGCATTATTTCTGTTCGACGGGTTTCTAGCGTGCTAACATTAAAATGCAGCTGCCGGCTTAGGTACGATCGTTGTGTATATTTTAGACCATAGCGATAAGTTAGCACCCTGAGAAATCTAGCCTGTACCCTCTCGATAGCGTCAATATGCACCTGGTAAAATGGGGTCCAGATCACAGCGCAATATTCTAGTTTACTACGTATAAAGCTATAATAAAGCAAAATGAGCGATCGTGGATTACGAAAATCTCTACTGACTCTGGACAAGAAACCTATCATTTTATTGCATGAGGATATCAGATACTTATAATGTGGTCTAAATGAAAGTTCCCTGTCAAGTATAACCCCCAAGTCTTTAACTTGATCCTCTTTCTGCAAGCGTTCATCATTTATTTTATATGGGTAGTCGGCATAATCTGATTTGGTTGTGGAAAAGGGCATTAAAAAACATTTACTGGTATTCAAATACATCCGATTTTCCTGACACCATTTTGTAAGCTGTTGTAAATCATTTTGTAGCAATTGACAGTCATTAGAGTCCTTGATACGACGAAAAATTTTCAAATCATCAGCATAAAGGAGACAGTCGGAATCTATACCCTCTACCAAGTCATTAATGAAAAGGACAAAGAGCAGAGGGCCCAAATGGCTTCCTTGCGGGACGCCAGATGTGACCCTCAATGGAGCTGACAAGAAACCCTTAATAGCAACAAGTTGTGATCTGTTCCTAAGATACGCAGAGATCCACCGAAGAAGACTACCACAAATTCCAAATTGCCGTATGTATGTATGTAAATATTGTGTAGAAACTAAACAAGGATCGTCTTATATACCTTGCTATCCAGATTAAACATAAATATAATAACGCCAGTGGTCTTATAAGACTAAGAATCTCTTTGGAAAAACTACTTTTTAATTTATACCTATCTTTGCTTTGTGATGTTTCTATGTAAGTAAATATTGTGTAGAAACTAAACAAGGAATTTCTTTTGTCCAGATTAAACATACATATAATAACGCCCTTAGCTTCCAGTCCTGTTGATTGCCACTTTTTTGTAAGATCCCAGCAAACCTCCGGAGCTTCATTAACTTCATCAATCTTTTCATACATGCTCTTTTATTATTTAAACTTTGGATGTTTGAATTTTTGATCATATTATCTATATGATCTAAACGTGTCCTGAGTTGGCGTACTCTACCAACATTACCATCGACATTGGCACTATAAATCTCTTGCATCAATTAACTTTTAACCATCAACAACAACATTTACACTTTACGTTAGGCTTAAAATATCACTGCACCAAGATATTGTAATGTAAGAGGCGATTAAAGGTACGGGGATCAATCTCCAACGATACTGAATATTTGATAAATTTTGTCGACACACACTTTTAAAAGGAATTAAAGTTTATATAGCATATATTTTGTAAGGAAAATTTTAAGTAACTGAAGTAAGTATAACTGTGTACATTACAAAGTCGTTAGTCAGGTTATATGATTCCTATAAACGTGTCACGTGTGTAGGAATTTAGGCCAATAAAAAATCTGACTTACTTGTGTCCACCCCATATTGTGGAAGTCCATGATGACCACGGTGCCTCGAACCTGAGACTCCGGCTCCAGCATCGCGGCTTCGTGGATGAGGTAGAATAGTCTGAACAGCTGGTCTGCGGTCACCTTTTTAGGGTCCCATGAGCCTGTCAATGAAGACAAATATGTATTTCTTATAAAGATTTTAGCTATACTCCGGTAAAAGATTTTTTTAAATCGCTTGAGCAGGTTCCCAATCGATTACTTACAGTCAAACAAACAAAGAAATTTAAATCTTTTTGTTCATGAAAACCTCATGTGGGGATTATTACTAATAAATAAAGAATAAATAAAGGAAAGTAAAATTTCGAAAAAAAAGAAATTTCCCGCCTGTGTCCCCTGTGTCGAAATTTTTCTTTCCTTTATTTATTAGAAACAAAGAAATGCTTTCTCTTTGCAATAAATAAAGATATGTACAGTTTTAATTATTTTAATGCGACACAATATATTGTGAAGTATATTTATTAAAATGGATTTGAGTATGTTTGTATGTATATTTGTATTCAAGCGATAAGACTGCTAACTGAACTTGTTTTAAGTATTGTTGGCGTAATTGGTTTTAGTTGTGATGTGCAGTAAAAAACATTATTTTTTCATGTTCAATGCTTCTTCTTTTATTAACTTCCCGTTAACCTAACCCTATAACCAAATTTCATAAGATACGATTAAATTACACTAAACGCTACTTAAAATCTTGATAATATATACGCAGGGAAAGTTTTGGTCTAAATTGAAGAAGTATGGATGGAAGGAAACATGGACACATGTTGGCTTCCTAAAGAAATTTAAGGCATGATTCATTGGTCCAGGATGTTGGCTTTGAACAACACTATCTCATTTCTTGCCGCGCGTGTTTCTCTCTCAAATTCTAAAAGTTTTTTTTTTGCGGATTTGCTGATTTAAGCTACGAGTTTATTCTAAACTGATTATTGAATGACAAAAAATAATACGCAACTTATGACGCAACTTACAAAAGTGGCTAAGGAAATTCTAATTCCTTAGCTCTGGCTACCCCTTCTAGGTATTTATAGCCGTGAGTATATGTATGTATGTAAAAATAATACAAACAATCTGATTGTAATTTTTTTAAATATATTTTTTTGCATAGGGAAAAGTTTCTATCATCTTATGAAATACTTCATTAATATCATTAGGATGTAACGTCGCAATTTATAACTATTGTTATCATTAACATTTCACTTAGCAATGCAGATTTTATTGAACAAGGTGATATTTTAGTATTTATTTAGTACACATACTAAGTTATTACAAACGCAAATTTTATTGATCTTAAAAGCGGTTTTTAGACAACCATTGGATTTAAATTGAAAAAAAAATCTACATCTAATGCCGATATTCACAGCAACCGCAAGTAAGTATGTTCTTTTAGTAAGGTTTTTTTTATTTGACAAGGTTTGTAAAAAAAATTCTCCTCAAAGACAAAAGGCAGACATGCAGTCACTATCACTACATATTTGAATATGTATGAACGACTGACTCACCGCCAACATTAACAATAAGGACCCTCCTTCCCTTATGGTCGCGGCCCTTCATCACGTTGACCACCTTATGGTTAAGGAACGCCTCCTTCTCATCATCAGGCAGCAGGTTCTTCAGCAGCGACTCGTTGTCGCGTTTGAACTCCGCTGTGCGTTTCATCTGGGGACAAATATTTTATTATTTTATTTATTCATTTAATAATATTCTTACAAGATTGCCTTAAATCTGACATTGTTCCACAAAACTGTTTACACAGTTTGACTGTGGGATCGAAGTCTCTAACTCTAAAGATAACAATATATAAATGAAGTGTAATATAATTCCACTGATATATAATATATGATACACTTTCTGGTAGTTAATATAAATAATTATTTTCTACTATTATACTTGAGATCATTACAATAACTTAATCTAAATTATTTAATATATTTTACATTTATTATTGAAAATAAAAGAGCATGTATGAAAAGATCGATGAATGTAAACGAAGCTCGAGAGGTTTGCCAGGATCGTGCAAAGTGGCGATCGATAGTCTCTGCCAATCCAATTTATAAAAAAAATTGTCTAAAAACTACAAAACGACGAAAGAAGCAAGCAACTCAGATATAAATTTATGTCACTCCATGTTAAAGCTTTGGTCAAAGTACTGTAAACCAACAAGATTTTACTTGTGCGATGGTAGCTATTTAAGTAGGTTTTACCATGATCATTGTTTGCCGTGTAGTGTCGGCTTAGAATAGCACTACCCCGTTTCTATCGATTGGTGTACGTAAGAGGCGACTAACGGTTTTGGGGCTTTTAAGGGATTTTTGGGCGATGCGGCTGGAGACCCATCACCAACAACCTTTACTATCCTTTCCCCACTCATTTTTCCAAATGTGGCTGAGGAATTTCTAATTCCTTAGCTCTGGCTACCCCTTCTAGAGATTTATAGCCGTGAGTATATGTATGTATGTATGTATTGTTATACTTTTCTAGACGTATAAAAATTTGAGAGATCGCAAGAGTTGTAATTAGCAAAAATATAGAGTTGGCTTAAAGTAATTTCAGTGTGGGCTACACGAGATGGAAGTGGTGAAAACATATCGTAGATTCCATAGAAACATAGCCATTAAATTTCTAGTATTTACGTCACTTGGGGTTTTATGAGTCGTATGCCATAATTGCCTAATTTAAACATAAATGTAATTTGAATAAATGTAACATCTATCTATTCTTTGCTATGCAGTTGCAAATGAAAGGTCATCTCATCTACAATGCAATAAATACGACGAGACGCGACGACAGTTAGATTTTTATTATCTTCATGTTCGCAATGTCTGTAAGAATAGGATTTTATTTGTTTGATAATCAAATATTGCACAAAATACATGATGTCTTCATTTACGAAATTTTATACTGTTTGAGGTTAATAAATGATTTGAATTTCATTGCACATTTTGGCCGTAACGTGTATATGTATTTTGGTGAACTCTTTTCGTCCATCCCTGCTTTATCCTTGTGAGTCTATGTAATTTATTTGCTTTGTATATGTGACTAGTAAATGGGTCGGTTTAGCAAATTTTTTTTGATCGTTTATAATTTTTATTAATAATATCTATCATACCTACTCACGACTATAAATCCCAAAAAGAAGTAGCCAGAGCTTCAGAGCTAGAAACTCCTGAGCAACATTTGGAAGTTGATAGGGGAATAAAGTATGGTTGGTGATGGGCCTTCAACCCACACCCTTAGTCGCCTCTTACGACACCCTTGGGTATTAATGAGTAGTGTCATTTAAGTCGGCACTACACGTTGATATTATCTTTCATGGTGACTACTTAAAGAAATTATTATTTACATTGCAGGATATGTTTGTAAAACAGTTCAAGACATTCTCAGCCGTAATAATGCCAATTCCGAATAGATGTACATTGTACAAATAAGAACTGTTCGGTGCAATTGAAGTGGTTATCACAATATTGACTGTTTTACATTACGCTCTACACTCGCTGAGATGCACATGTCATCCGCGTGCACTTGATAAGTGCATGCAACGTTTACAGCTATCAAGCAAATTTAGAGCGACTAGGAACTGCAACAATGCAATCACATTTTGTTCAATCATGCAAAACTATTTGTAAATTGATGTTCATTTGTGGCTGAGATGACTTCTTTTATTTTACATAACATAACATAAACATAAACGTTCACGCCGAATATCCCCGAAGGGGTTGGCAGAAGTACTAATACTTCTGAACATCACGTGACTTTGTCACCTGGTGTTCAGAGCACCCACGTTTTGCATGGACAGTGTACTCACGTGATAGGGGGCAAGCCTATCGCCGTTTTGTACGAATACACTGTCACATGACTAAGTACAACTCAGCCATGTGGGTTTCCTCACGATGTTTTCCCTCACCGTTAACAACCATGATAAATTAACCACACATATGTCTTTAGAAAAGACAAATTGGTGTAGGCCCGACCCAGGATTTGAACACTAGTCGTTTGCACGATAACCGAGTGTTCTACCCACTGGGCTATCACGGTGGGTTTTATTTTAATAGAAATATAAATGCTAACATACACGCATGACTAAAAATTACATTGACCAGTTGCATGGATGTTTCGCGGAAAAAAACAATAACTCTATATTTCGCATTTATCGCATTTATTTGAGAATTTCCGCTAAAATTCACATCTATTTCGTAAATACGAAAATTCCGTACCCCTAACTGTAATTCATCACTTAGGATTCACCAGTTGAATATTCAACAATAAAACTTAATCTTTTAATTTAAATCTTTTTGTTCATGAAAACCTTATGTGGGGATTATTACTAATAAATAAAGAATAAATAAAGGAAAGAAAAATTTCGACACAGGCGGGAATCGAACCCGCGACCTCGGGTATACGCCCCGACGCTCTGCCAATTGAGCTACCGTGTCAATGGCTGCCAGCGCGAAATTCTTCTATCCTTTATTTCTTTTACACGTTTAAGTAGTGTTTGCGTTTCCGACCTCCGAATTTTTACTAATTTTTTACATCAGTGGTTTACCTTTTTATATTTATTTCCCAATCTTAGCCCCTCTAAGTGCCACAAATGCCAGGGAGTTTCAAACACTTAACCTTTTGGCTTAGCTTTTTGGGATTTAAAAGCGTTGTTTATGTATGTATTTATGTAGTATAGGCACATATAGATAATCATTATCACTCAAAACTCATAGTTCATGCCGAATATCCCCGAAGGGGTTGGCAGAGGTGCTAATACTTCCGAACATCACGTGACATTGTCACCTGGTGTTCAGAGTACCCACTAGTGATAATTATTATGCATAAATATATGACCTTAACATTATAACCCTTTTATAAAACCCAAAATAACTAGCAATACCTCAAAGCCATTGTCTTAAAGTGCGTTAGTGTTACCCCACCCGAATGTCGAGTGCATCGATGTACGAAACATCGCTTGACCTCGCCGACTAGTCTTTGTTTGATAATGTGTTACGTTACGCAGTGGACAGCGCGTTACACATTTCACTTGCTCAACGCGGGTTAGTGACTGATTGCTCTAGTTTGGTTAGAAGCATGGCTCTAGGGAAAGTGGTTAAAGATTTTTGGTCCTTAAGGTAGGTAAGGGGATTTGTAGAACCACCAAAGGGAAAGATTTAAAGATTTGTCATATTGTCATGACAGCTTATTTTTAAGCATGAAGAATTCGTTTAAATGAAATAAATTCGATGCAATGCAAAGCAAAAAAAATATGTCATATTAATAGCAATATGATAATTTTGGGAGTAAGAAGGTAAATATAATATATTTAACATACATTCATATACTAAAATTCCCTAGAAGGGGTAGCCAGAGCCAAGGAATTATAAATTCCTCAGCCACTATTGGAAGTTGAGTGGGGAAAAGGCGGTAAAATAAAGGTTTTTGGTGATGGGTCTCCAACCGCATTGCCGAAAAAATACAATATAAAGCCCCAATACCCTTAGTCGCCTATTACGACCAACATTCTAAGCCGGCACTACACGGCAATAATATATTTAAGACGTATAATTTTCAAAAACGACCTAAATAATGCATAGTTATAATAATATATAGTTGTACGAACATATTGAAAAACATCTGTATTTATCTTTGAAAGATGATTTATGCTTATAAATGTAACTTTCATCATTCAATATACATATACTACACGCATACGCGCATTGCATTTTGCTACGGAACCTTTAACTGATTGAAAGAAATTGTTATTATTATTGAAGTAATTTATGTCGAATCGGTTGGTGTATAACGCTGCATGCAGCTCAGAGACAAGTTTGTTGCAAAACTCATGGCCACAGCACACGACTCAAGTACCTTTGGCCGTAAATAAATAAACTAACAAGTACCTTTCTTTCCTTTTTCGTCGCAAGTGTGATAAGCCTTATAATAAATCTTTGGTTTAAATTAAAACTATTCCCAACACTGCGTAATATTATTAACTTGACAAATATTAAAATGACAATTTACAGCGTTTATTTAATTTTAAAACATCAATATCATTATGAGCTTAATTAGTTCTGAAGACAAATAATTAATAAGGTCTTTGAATCCCATTATTCTTTATTTTTTGTGATACAAAATATCAAGTTGCTATTATATCCTTATGTTTAGGATAACTTAATAGAGGTTGTATGTCATATTTTATGGCAGAGCCCATTATTATCGGGTTGTAAAATGACATGGTTAGGAACGCAAAAAATATTAAGTAATGGTATATCAAAGCGAAGTTGTTTAAGTAATAAAGTATTGAAAATTTACCTAGAAATTTTGCTTGTACATTATTGTTTGGATAATAAGGATATTTTATTCTTTTGTATTGTACTTGAAAAAGTGAAAAGAAAGGTGTCTGAAGTATGAAATATAAAAGGGTATATATAAATAGATTGATGCATAATACATACACACATATACTCACGGCTATGAATCCCTTGAAGGGGTAGCCCTCTGGCTAGGGAATTAGAAATTCCTCAGCCACTTTTGGAAGTTGCGTGGGGAAAAGATGGTGAAATAAAGGTTGTTGGTGATGGGTCTCCAACCGCATCGCCCAAAAATCCCTTAAAAGCCCCAATACCGTTAGTCGCCTCTTACGTACACCCACCGGAAGAAATGGGGCAGTGCTATTCTAACCCGACACTACACAGCAGATTTATTTGATAGATTGATGCATTTTACTGTATTTATGTAATGAAAGTTGCGGATCGGCTTATATTTTTAATACTAGCAGTAATTTTGCTTCCGCGGCTAGCATTTATTTTCAGAGGAAAAGGATATCGTGGTGATATGTATGGTAAGTTGTATGGGCTTTAACTGAGACATTACAAGGGAAAACTTGAACTAAATCTTTATCTGTATATAATGTTTTAAACGAGGCTTTAGGTAAAGTTATCATATGTGCCGTGCCGTGTAGTGTCGGCTTAGAATATCACTACCCCATTTCTTTCCGTGGGGGACCATAAGAGCCGACTAAGGGTATAAGGGCTTTTCAAGTGATTTTGGGCAATGTGGTTGGAGACCCGTCACCAAAAACACTTATTGTTACCATCTTTTCGCCAAGCAACTTCCAAAAGTGGCTGACGAATTTCTCATTCCAAAGCTCTGGCTAAACCGTTAAGGAATTTATAGCCGTGAGTATATGTATGTATCATATGTTTTACAACTCTCTCCTCTACCATCTCTTTGACTATATACGGTGCTTTACTTGCCTGTTGTTTATCATAACGTAAGGTATTTCCCGTCTCATAACTTACATTCCCGTGCTTCATCAAATATCTTGTGAAATTTATTTTTTTGTTTCCCATAAGATGCTCTTAGGCTACACCTGCAAGTCAGTGTTTTTGCTATAAAGCATATTTACAAATGCTGGGTTATGGCCTTGTTTGTGTTACCATAGCGCACAAAGCTTGCACATTTGTAATTTGATTGTTTAATTTTATTTTTGCAAATTTTTATTCATTATGCCGTGTAGTGCCGACTTAGAATGTCGCTAACTAACGCGACTAAGGGTATTGAGGTTATTTTTGGATTTTTGGGCGATGCGGTTGGAGACCCATCACCAAAAATCTTTAATTTTACCATCTTTTCCCCACTCAACTTCCAAAAGTGGCTGAGGAATTTATGATTCCTTAGTTCTGGCTACCCCTTCTAGGGAAATATAGCCGTGAGTGAGTATGTTTTATTCATTATTTTTTTTACTTTTATTGTAATATGTTTTATAATGTGCTATTAGTGATTCTTATGATAACATAAATAAAGTTTTTACCTATCTATCTAATGAAACCAATATTCGCGCCTACTGTCGTAGCACGTACGTCACCTTTCTCGATGCAAGTACGAGACACGTTAGAAATGCTTTACACAACACCTTTGTTATTTTAACTTAAATAACTTATACTGTGACTCAACGGGTTTGATGTACTCACTCGTGTCAATAACTTTGACTTGTCTGTGACATAATGTGACATGATTTTATCTCTTTTTTAATGGTTCTAGGCTGGAAGTATGTTATGTATAATTGCCGAGTAATTATTGTCATAAAGGACAATTATCAACATTATAATAAATCTCTCTTTGAGACAATGAATATGATAAAATATAAGTTCGTTAGGTGAATTAATGTTGCTCTTAATTACTTTTATTTTATCTTGGTTGTAAAATATGCGTAGTTTTTGTACTAAACTCATTAAATTCGCTCAAAGAATTGATAACTTACAAGTCTGTTGTGTTTATCAAATTTTGATCTTACTATTTCTAATTATTGAAACGGCTACAATTCCACACAGATACGTAATAGCATTTATTGTGAAGTTAAATGGAGGAAGATTATGATCAACAGTGGATATCTATCAATTAAGTTGCTGTTTAGTGTCGGCTTAGAATAGCACTACCCCATTTCTCCGGTAGGTGTACGTAAGAGGCGACAAACGGTATTGGGGCATTTGAGGGATTTTTGGCCGATGCGGTTGGAGACCCATCACCAACAACCTTTATATCACCATCTTTTCCCCACGCAACTTCCAAAAGTGGCTGAGGAATTTCTAATTCCTTAGCTCTGGCTACCCCTTCTTGGGATTTATAGCCGTGAGTATATGTATGTATGTAAGTTAGAATAAGTAATAGGCAAAGGTTTAGAAATGGCCCAGATTCACAAGAGAGAAATAAATTTAGGGAAAAACCCGGTCAAAATCCAGGTCCACTCTTCATCTTTTTATCTTACGCCATGATACAAGTGTTAAGTAACAACAATCTTCTGTTTCAAAATATTGAATCAGTGCCTATGGAAGTTCTATTTTTCAATGCAAAGATTACCTTGGCCCAAGGATAACAAACAACTTTAAGTGATGGAACCTATTATTTCCCCAAGTAAAAATTCAACAACAACGGATAAGCAAAGTAGTCGAAAACATATGCTTGTTCCACTTGCACCATCCTGACTAATAATAATATTTTACTAATATTATCCCTAACCAAGCTTTAAAAGTCATTGAGGAGTTTCTTATTCCGAAACTTAGGCTAATAGAAGCGAGAAAAACCCATATTTATGATTTTTGTCGTAAGTTCTTATACTTATGTATGTAAAGATAATCAAGACACTACTACCCGTGTGGAACCCCCGACTAAATTTTAAATATTATTTTATCTTCACTGAAGAAATGATTATTTCGAATACAATAATTTATACGTTATCTGAAGACGTTATCTTCAGAAAAAAATATTTCTAGTATTTAATAAATTTTAATATATATCAGCATGATCAATTCCTCAAAATAACCTATTAAATAAAATTAATAGTAGAACAAAAAGCCCAAACTGACTTAGACATTGACCTTAATGGTTTTAGTTGTTGGAAATTAAACCATCACAGTTTCCTAGATACATAGTTAGAATATCATAAGTAGTTAATGTTAATGATACACACACAAGCACACGATAACTTCAAAGCAATGTTTATTTTCATGCAAGTTTTAATTAAAATGGTTAATTGTTATTTACCAATTGCCCAAGACTTCACAAGGCCTTTTGAATGCGTTCTCAAATTATAATCGGGTCACGGATTTCACGGTTACATGAACATTGTTTTATTAATATATTTATACTCACGGCCATAAATCCCAAAAAGGGGTAGCCACAGCTTTAGAGCTAGAAATTTCTGAGTCACATTTGGAAGTTGATAGGGGACAAGATGGTAGACACAAAGTATCGTTGGTGATGGTTCTCCAACCGCATCGCCCAAAAACCACTTAAAAACCCCCATATACTTAGTCACCACTTAATGACACCCGTGGGTAGAAAGGGGCAAAGATATTCTAAGCCAGAACTACACGGCAAATATTTTTATTATTGGTCAATTGGACTATAAATTGGACGTAGGTAATTTAGCTGTGTAGTGTCGGCATAGAATAGCACTACCCCATCTCTTCCCGTGGGTGTTTCGTAGGAGTCGACTAAGGGAACAGGGCTTTTCCATCTTCGCCCTTACACCAATCCAAGGTCTGCCGCGCCGAGGGATGCGTGGCCAGGGGTGAGCCTGGTCGCTAGCGTGCCGCCGTCCCGGAGCCTGGTGCACTCCGGGTACTAAATAACCTTACCTAGTCAAGCGGGGCTCTGGCTAGGCGGACAGTTTATTTCCCTTGCTTTTCGTGGGGTCCAAATGTGTTTCAGAACAAAAATTAAACACGATGGCGGCGATGTGGCTCGCCACCTGTCACGCCGTGGTTCCTCGCGGGGCGAAAAGTGGGCTGAAGAGACCCGCTTTGGTACGATGAATGTGTGTGGAGGGATGCATGAAAAATTAGATGAAGTATGTTTGATTATGGAAGAAAGAAACCTAGATTTTCTGTGTGTGAATGAAACGAAGCGCAAGGAAAAAGAGGTTTCACAACTTGGCCCATTTACTGCTATCTGGTCGGGAGTTGCCGAGAGTGACAGAGCTTGCCAAGGCGTGGGACTTCTAATATCTGAAAGGATGGCTAAGTGCATGAAAGATTATGCATGTGTGAGTCCAAGGCTCCTATGGATAAAGGTGAAGGTAGGGCTTGTTCGGATGCGCATAATTTGCGTGTATGCTCCGGACATGTCCAAACCATTATCCGAGAGGGAGGAGTTTTGGAATTTGTTAGACGATGTTGCGAATGGGTGTGATCAGAATGAGAGAATTGTTATGTTAGGAGATTTTAATGGTTGGGTTGGGGTGTCACGCAACGGTTGTGAAAGAGTTTTAGGAAAGTTTGGTGATAAAAGAGTGAACGAGAATGGGGAGAAAGTGATTGATGTATGTTTGGGGAGGAATCTTTGTGTTACGAACACGTTGTTTGAACACAAAGATATCCATTTGTATACTAGACAGAGGGGAAGCGAGAGAAGTATGATAGATTTTGTGATAGTGGATGAAAGGCTAAGAGCAAAGGTTGTGGACACCAGAGTCTATAGGGGCATTAACGTTGGCACAGATCACTTCCTCGTGATATCACGATTGAGGGGACTGTGCACGCGTTGGCGTCACAGGGCCAAAGTGTCAACAACTGAATTTGCGAGAATAAAAGTGGAGAAATTGGAAGAGGATGTAAATATTAGAGATGAATACATGAAGAAACTGGACGAGAGACTACGTTGCGTGGAGATGAAGGATGAATTGGAAATAGAAGAAGCATGGGATATGCTCAAATCGTCAATGGTTGAATGTGCGACGGAAGTGTGTGGATTGAGTAAGAGGACAAATAGACCACCAACAAGTTGGTGGGATAAAGATGTGAAAGAGGCAGTTGGAGATAAGAAGAAAGCTTGGTTGGATTTACTAGCGATTAAAGCTAGTAAACGAATGGATGCGAGTGTAACTGACGATGTAGTGCAGAAAAGTGAAGATGAATATAAGAGAGTTAAGAATGAGGTAAAGAAGAAAATAGAAAAGAAAAAGCGAGATCTGCAAGAGTGGTGTGAGAGGAAACTTTCTGATAATTTCCGGGATAACCAAAAGTTATTCTGGAAATATATCCGGAAAGAAAAGGGAGTTTCCCAAAACACGAGAGTGAATGTAGTGAGAGATGAACAGGGTGAATTGGCGACGGATGAAAGTAGCATAAGACGAGTATGGAAGAACTATTTTGAGGGACTGTTTGAAAAAGAGGATTCACCTATTTCTTCGCCAATGGGCAGCAATGTTGACTGGAATGAGGCAATGGGTGATAGTAGTGACAGTGAGATTAGTATGGAAGAAGTAATAAAAGCATTGAAAAGTATGAAAGTAGGGAAAGCGGCAGGGTATGATAGGATAAGTATCGAAATGCTGAGGGCTGGTAAAGGGTTGGTGGCTTCCTGGCTGTACTTCCTTTTTCAAAAGTGTTGGTCGAGTGGTAAAGTACCACGAGATTGGTGCAGGGCAGTAATTGTGCCCTTATATAAAGGAAAAGGGTCACACCAGGAAGCTAAAAACTACCGCGGAATCAGCCTACTCAGTGTTGTCGGTAAATTGTATGCAAAGGTATTGATTGAAAGAGTGATGAATGAAACAGATGACAAAATTTGGGATGTGCAAGCAGGATTTAGAAAGGGAATGGGATGTATGGATCAAATCTTCTCTTTAAGGAGCATCACTGAAAAGTTCTTAGCCAAGAATCGAAAGGTGTATTGCTCCTTCATAGATTTAGAGAAGGCGTATGATAGGGTGGTAAGGAAGTATTTGTGGGAGGTGTTATCCAAGTTCGGCTTGGGGAGCCAACTTATACGTGCATTGGTATCACTCTATGAGGATTCTAGTGCATGTGTAAGAATAAATGGGGAAAACACAGACTGGTTCGGTATCTCTAGAGGTGTCCGACAGGGATGTGTAGCTTCTCCGTGGCTCTTCAATTTGTTCATGGATGACTGTCTGATAGAGTTGCGTGAAAGTGAGTATGGACTGAGAATGGGTGGATTCGTCATCAAATGCCTCTTATATGCTGATGATCAAGTGTTACTTGCATCGTCGGTTGAAGAGTTGCAAGAGATGATGAATATTGCATGTACGTCGTTTGAAAGAAAAGGAATGAGAGTGAATGTAGATAAAACCAAAACCATGGTTTTTGAGAGAGAGGAGAATATGACTGAATGCGTGATTGAGATCGATGGTAAGAAAGTGGAACAAGTGAAAGAGTTCGTATATCTGGGAAGTTTGTTCACTAGGGATGGAAAGTGTGATGAAGACATTGAAAGAAGAGTAAAAAAGGGTAATGCGGTAAATGGAGCACTGGATAGTCTCATGTCTAGTCAATCGGTGTCCGAAAAGGCTCGAATGGCTGTGCATGATGCTGTCCTCGTTCCTACGCTTATGTATGGTAGTGAATGTTGGGTGTGGCAGAAGAAGCATGAAAGCAGAGTGAATGCAGTAGAAATGAGGTCCCTCAGAAAAGTTTGTAATGTGAGGTTATGTGATCGTGTAAGGAATGACGTGATTCGTGCAAGATGTGGTGTAAAAGATGATATTGTAAGAAAGATAGAGAAAGGAATGTTGAGATGGTTTGGGCATATAGAGAGGATGGATGACAGTAAATTGGTAAAAGAGATCTATAGAGCCAATGTGGAAGGTAATGTTAGTAGAGGACGACTTCGGAGGACACATTTGGATCAAATAGAAAATGTACTCAAAAAGGCAGGTGTCCGTAGTACGAAGAATAAAAGAGCATGTATGAAAAGACTGATGGATGTGAATGAAGCTAGAGAGGTTTGCCAGGATCGTACAAAGTGGCGATCGATAGTCTCTGCCTACCCCAATGGGAACTAACGGCGTGAGAATATGTATGTATGTATGTATGTAATTTAGCCTATTTTAAAGACATATCCTTTTTCAGGGTTTCATCGCATGTTCTGGGCAGTTATAGCGCAATGTCCTAAGCTTTTAAGAATAATCCTATAAATCCTGTTAAAGTTATATTATTATTATTTATTTCAAGAATTACGTATTAGACCTCATATTTTACGCGGTGCCAACCCTATTGTATTATCATTACTACCGACATAGCGCACTCTCAGAACGAAAGAGGCTCAACTCATAAATAGTGTTATTGAGTTACATATATAGAGAGGCATTAAAAATGGCAGTAGCAAAAGGCAATAGCTGTGTAGCGCCGGCTTAGAAGCTGTGTAGCGCCGGCTTAGAATAGCGCTACCCCATTTCTACCGGTGGGTGTACGTAAGAGGCGACTAACGGTATTGGGGCTTTTAAGGGAACATTAGGCAATGCGGTTGGAGACCCATCACCAACAACCTTTATTATACCATCTTTTCCCGACTCAACTTTCCAAAAGTGGCTGAGGAATTTCTAATTCCTTAGCTCTGGCTACCCCTTCTAGGGAATTACAGCCGTGAGTATATGTATGTATGTATGTATGCATAAAAAAGTATGTTCTAAAACAACGGCACTTATTGTTATAGGATCGGAAAATTCGCTATCCTGTTTTTTTAACAATTAGTGCCTTTGTTTTACTATTCATCGGATTGAGCATACCTTTTTATGTCTCTCTAGGATTGTAACTCAATATCACTATTTTTGAGTTGAGCCTCTTTCGTTCTGAGAGTGCGATAGGTCGAATGCTTTAGAGCCAGTTTACGAAACATCTTCATCAGTATATAAATATAATAATGTTATCTCAAAACTATATAGAAAATAATTTAGATAAGTAGTCCTGGGTGGGCATAGAAAGTAAACAGCTCATTAAATATATACGGACATATTATACACGGATCAAGTTAGCCCTAAACTAAGTTAGACTATTATATAATATATAAGTATATTATTATATACAGATACTAACTCGATATATTTAATATTGTATAAAACCCATATAAATAACACCCAAGACTAAGAAACAATTATTAATGCTCATCACATAAATGTTGCTCTCAGCGGGGATCGAACCAGCAACCTCCGGACCGAGAAGCTGCAATTTAGTATCCGCCATCATTGCAAGTTGGTATCATATGATAAAACTTTGCCATTCGGTAAAACGTATTAGATAAAGTCTCATTAGTATAGGTCCAACTCGAGAGGAGAACCCGTTTTAAGGGTTTCGTAGAAAAGGTTAAAACGGAACCCTATTACTGAGAATTCGCTGTCTATTTGTCTGTCCGTATTTATTTTTATATTTGCAATTTGCTATTTTCACCTGTAGCTGAAAAGGTGGAAATGATCTCTTTGTCTTATTTTAAATGACAAGATTTAAATGACTTAAGAATTTATATTATGCGAAGCAAATCATAATGTTTGTTATCTCACTTAATTTTATTCATGTATTAACTCCTATTGGGCTAAGCAGCATAATTTTTCTTATTGTTACTCTTCTATTCTTTGAAATTCGGACTCTCTTGCTATTTTTATTTATACAAAAACCGGAGCAGCAATCGTTTTAAATATTTTACATCACATATATTTTTGCCATTCTTTGTCTCCAGTTATTTATATTGTGCATAATAAATACATAAGAATTATTGTCGAAAGATCGTGCTTAGACAATTTTCACATTTCCTGCAACCTTCAAAGTGGTAAGATGCACGCGATATAATTTAACTAACAACGATCGCAATTTTTACTTGGATACGAGAGTGATTTTACAGTATTTGCAAACAATTTGTTCGTTTTTATTACTGAAATTATATTTTATTGCATTAGGATCTGAACTGCCACATCTCTCGCACTTCGCTTACATTCCTAAGTTTTCCACACATGACTTCTGATTAATAACTATTGCGACGTCTGCCCTAAAACAATATGATATTAGGTTATTTTCCCTTTTTTCCACTGAGCTGTTGATTCGAACATTTAATGTTTTTCGATTTATTGACAGCAACTTCTTTACGTTACACATAGTATTACGATTATACGATAGAATAAACCGATCGCACCACAGCGCATTGCAATTCGTCATAAAATAGAATTTGATTCGATGTAAGTTCAACAATTATTGCTACAAATCAATAAGTGCTATCGTTTGCCTTTTAACTTAATGCAAGCAATAATGAAATAGTAGAATAAACTTTAATAGTTTTAAGAATTCTTCATGTAGGCAAAAAATGCTTGATTTGTTCGTGTAGGTCACTTTATGACATCACATGACATAGCGTTTACGCCCTTTATCCCTGGAGAGTGGCAGAGGAACGTAAACACTTCTAAACGTCACATGACCTAGGGTTCCGACAAAAGTTTGTTTGTAAAGGAATGCAAGGGATAAGAGAAGATAAGGGTAAGGGATTGCTGAAATAAAATAGCGTTTCACAGGATATGCTTAGGGGTGATTAGGCCATAGTTTTTACATACCCCGCAGTATAAACCGTGGTGTACGCTCTGTACTGCGGGTTAATAACAATAGGGCCTATTACCTCAATAGCGTCCGAGGCCGAAATCTCAACAAGCCCACCGGAACACACTGTCGTCTTACTTGTGTTCTCACAAAGTAATACTTCGAATGTACCCCTTTCGGTGCCCAAACCAGAGATTTCTAGGTCAAGCGATATAGAACCAACACTGTTAATCCACATCTCAAAGTAAGTACCCATGTCAGAATATCTAGCTGACTGGTTCTCCTTCCCACGAGTATATTTCGAACGAATACAGCAATTAGGGTTGCTCAAATCATTGCACCAACTAATCAAAGCCGCTCACTTTGCAATTTTAGTTTTAATGATCCGGCACTAACGTAACTGTATGTTTCATAGAAATATAACGAAATTGCAATATTCATTTGGCTAGATAAAGCGGAAGTAAAATATGCTGTGGAGGAAAAATAAACGAGAGTAATGATTTGATGAATGAACGTGTGAAAATATCACACGTTTTAGAAAATAAAATTGTTTATGTCAAATAATTATGTTATTTTCTAGAACTTTAAACTAGGACAATAACAAATATATTATTTCTATTAGAAATCAGGTTGATCTTGTTAATTAAAATGTAAAAACCTAGACTCAATATTGTTGTTCAACATTATCATATTATAATGAATACATTAGTATCTGCGGTATTTATTTGATAAACAACAACAATATTTTCTATTCATCCGCTTGAGAGTTATTTACAACTGATAAGACTTGACCTTTTATCAGTGACCTTTGTCTGTACTTGCCCCCTTATCTGCTTTAGAACGGTCGCTTAGTGATCATTTTAATTGCCAGTATATAAATAATAATTCCCTTTTAGGTTAAATTAATAAAATTGCAAAAGAAACTCAAACTCGAAATGATTTTTATCACCTGGGGTTCAGAGTACCCCATGTATTGCTTGGACAGTGCACCCACGTAATAGAGGCAGGCCTATCGCCGTTTATTCGAATACACTGTTATATGACTAAATAAAACTCCACTAACCTTAATAAAGTAACCACACACACATAACTTAAGAAACGCACCGCTGTTGTAGGTTCAACTCAGGCTATGAATTCGAGTATTATGCATTAAAGGTCGTGGTGTCCCTCTTAGCTACCAAGGTTACAAAAGAAAGTCTTTGAATTAAGAAAAATGTATGTTGCCAAAAGATTAAGTTAAATGCTAAAATACAAAATTTGCAAAAAAACTAGTTATTTATTTGGCAGTACCGACTGACAAAGTAGCAAAACAAAAGAATGTTACAAACTGAGTAATTATCTAAAGCACGGGAGTTTATTAAGTTATTTCTGCATCAAAGTAAAAGGACTAGGTATGCGTAAAGTACGTAAAAATGGGACCAAAAAAGAAAGCAATTCATATAGAAAATTATATTATAAATTATGTTGGAGCCCGAGTGATGATTCCGTAGAATAAAACTTTTTAAGGCTGCGAATCCCATAGGGATGTGGAAGACTCGCCTTTTGACTTTACCGTAGTCGGATAAAAAATATGCCTTTGCATACTATCTGGAAAATGACTTTTTTTATTACAAAGCAAAGTAAGTATCTAAAGTTGCTGTCAGAATAAATGTTTTAATTCAAAATCAAATGAAAAACAGATACTGTTTTAAAAACAAGTTTTTGATTCAAAATAAGGATAAATGATATAGATTGTTTTTATACGCTTCGATTTATTTAATTGAATCATAAAACTGAACATCAATTACGGACTACTAATTTCAAAATTATATGGCTAATCCCAGCATATTTATGTTTTATGATCAAATCTCAATCAAACATATTCCTTCTAATGACATATATACATATGCTCACGACTATAAATCCCAAAAAGGGGTAGGCAGAGCTTCAGAGCTAGAAAATCCTTGCCAGATTTGGAAGTTGATAGGGGACAAGATGGTAGAAATAAAGTATTGTTGTTGACGGGTCTCCAACCGCATCGACCAAAAACCGCTTAAAAACCCATATCCTTAGTCACCTCTTACGACACCCTTGGGTTGAAAGGGGTAGTGATATGCTAAGCTGGAAGTATGCTGTATTAGTATATTGTGCTGTCAGACAATTAAAAAAATCACAAGGAATAAGGAGTTGTCACATGCCGTGGGAAGAACACACATGTGATATAACTATTTTTCATCTGAAACGACTTTAAGTACGTCCAATTGATTTTCTTGGATGTGCTAGGTATTCATATACATATATGCATGCAAATAGACACATAAACTAACTCGACTTAATAACACAACCCATTCAGCATTCTCCATCCGTCTCATCTAATGGAAATCAAGAAGAATCTTTCAGGGGCATATATTATTAATAATAAATAAAGAATAAATAAAGGAAAGAAAATTTCGACACATCATGTAATTTATCATCTGTATAGTACAGGAATCGTTTTGATAAAACTTTCTCAATGAATTGAATTGGAAATTTACTCGATGAATTGGAAACAACCGTGATAGCCCAGTGGGTAGAACACTCGGTTCTCGTGCAAGCGACTAGTGTTCAAATCCCGGGTCGGGCCTACACCAATTTGTCTTTTCTAAAGACATATGTGTGGTTAATTTATCATGGTTGTTAACGGTGAGGGAAAACATCGTGAGGAAACCCACATGGCTGAGTTGTACTTAGTCATGTGACAGTGTATTCGTACAAAACGGCGATAGGCCTGCCCCCTATCACGTGAGTACACTGTCCATGCAAAACGTGGGTACTCTGAACACCAGGTGACAAAGTCACGTACCTCTGCCAACCCCTTCGGGGATATTCGGCGTGAACGTTTATGTTATGTTATGTTATGAATTGGAAAAAAAACATGTGTTCAACCAAGTAGTGACGCAAAATAGCTTATAAGTAAATAAACAACTAAATACAGCTTGCCGTTAGCTCTCATTCATTATGATATACATGTCTTGCCATGAAAATGTTTATCATTTCAGCGCTTATAAACAATCGAATATTTTTCCAAAACTTAAAATGTTTCATCACAAATTAAGGAAAATACTATAAAATAACAACCTTGGATCTGACGTCAAGCTATCATCCTATGTCATTATCAATATCGAATTTTCAGGAAATCTCACAAATTCAAAGAAGTTCTTAGACTCATGACCTTAGTAATAGCACTTTAAGTGTCCTAAATAGCCTTAGTCATGTCATAAAATTATTTGAAATTATGTCTTTGCGCTAGTAAATGATGTGGTACTAAAATAAAGCCAAAATGTTGAGGATTATTTTGTCATTAAGCTTATAATCAACATAACAGGTATGCGAATACAACGAGATTTGATCTTTGAGAACTGATTAAAAAAACAAGTAATGTTGAAGTTGATACATGGTTATGATTTAATGACACGTTTTGTAAACTGCGATGTAGTTTCTTAAAAACGTGAACTACACAAAATTTGTTATTGTTTTTTTTATTTGCATCTTGAAAATTGATTTCACATGTGACGTGTTGTGTATACTTACCGCCCGGTGAAATGTGATAAGAATGTTAAAGTGTGATGCTAAAAAATATAAATAAATGATTTATGCTTATCAGTATTGTTGATTAATTATTATTATTTGCAACTGTTAAGTGTTGGCATAGAATATCATTTCATTACCTACTTCAATTTATTCCCGTGGGATGATACATTCAACATTTAACCACTTACCAAATACGTTATGGTAATCGTCACACCTCGTATTTCCAATGCATAAGTTAGCGGGTAGAAAAGCAAATAATAATATATAAAAGTTTCAGTTTAATTCATATCTAATTGTCATACTCCTTTTACTCAAATATTGTTTCAAATTACAAGAAGTTATATTTGACCAATCCTAATTACTACAGTTAAATGCGAAAACGAATAAGCCGATTACTTGTTTATTTCTACACCATATCGAAACTTACACACAAATTAAAGCATCAAAGCCCCCTCCTGATCCCAAAGTCGGTTACAAATCCAACCACTTTCACACATGCTAGGTCCACAGTAATAGCCGACAGAGTTACGAAAACAACCGGTACATACAAACGGTCAGCGACTATGCCTTTTTAAATATGCAGGAGCCCTAGCACGCGCGCTATTTTATCGTCACGATATCGGTTAGAAGAGATGACAGTATACGGTGATAAGTAAGTGCGTAAGAGATGGCTGTTTTATACCACGCGATATCTAGTTAAAAGGTCGCTCGAACTATTTATGCAGGAGTGCACAGGAAATTTGGCCATGTTTGTTCAACCGTATTATTTAGTAAACACGTAATTTACGTAATACATTGACCTTGCCATTCGGTGTTCATCCGCCATTTCCGTTTTGCTAAACTTATGTTATGACATATATTTCTACGTCTCAAGGCAAGTGACATGAAAAATCATTCGTTTGAGCTTTTTAAGGTCAGAGTACCGCGGTTTTTTTCCTAGAACAAATGTGTTTTGCTAACTATATATTGTGTTATTACGAAAAATTAAATCTAATGCGAAAAAGGTCATGATTCTTGACATTCTGAGCTTTTAGAAGTCTATTGCTGGGAATATACTGTATACTTAATGTATTGCATGACGCATAGTGTTTATAAGGTTTATAATGTATGTTTTAGTATATGATTAAAACGTACGTACGTATACGTATACTGACGGCTATAAATCCCTAGAAGGGGTAGCCAGAGCTAAGGAATTAGAAATTCCTCAGACACTTTTGGAAAGTTGAGTGGGGAAAAGATGTATATGGTTAATAATATTGCTATGTATTTTTACCACTTCATGTACATAATGTATCAGATATTTAAATGTTTCATAACTTATGCAAATATTTAATAATAATAATAATAATTTATAATTTATAATTTATTTATTTAATAAAGTAACATAGACTCATTATGTTAGTAGTACTTATTTTTAAGATGTTAGTAGGTCTACAAAAAATAATAATAATTATAATATATTCACAAATTAAATAAAAACAAAGTTTAAAAATAAAAAAATAAAAATTAAATTACCTAATTAACTGACACTCGGATCAATGTCACGGTATACCAGTCGATACAGCGTAACAATGACCCAAGTATCGACAATCTAACCGATCAGCTATAACGTTTAGAATGCTGTTGGTGCTGCCCCGCACCCGCCGCACCAGGGACGCGCATCGTTTCCGCATTGTCGCGTAAAAACAATCTACTCTCGCGTCCGCAAACATCCCTGATGCGCTACAGAACCGTGGCAGCCCCAACAGCTGTCTAAACGCATTATTATATTGTACTCGGAGAGCGCTATACGAGCTTTGAGTATATCTCGCCCACAGGCTGCACGTGTAAAATGATGTGCAGTATGCTCTAAAGAGCGTAAGCTTAACCTGTACCGAACCACGCGCAAACCTGCGCGCCAGCATATTCGCTCTCACCGACAACGCTCTCCTTTCCCTTTCAATGTCCTCATCATCTTTGAGGTCGGGCGTCAGTATGTGGCCTAGGTATTTAAAGGAAAATACGCGACTTAAAATTTTTCCGTATAACTTAACAGGTGGTACTTTATTTAGGCGCTGATTCCCGGCCTCAAAGACCATGACATTGCTCTTTTTTACATTGTAAATCAAGCCGTGAGTGTCAGCGTACTTCTCGCAGATAGTGGTAAGCTGTCTTAACCCACAGACAGATGCACTCAGCAGCACCATGGCTTCCGCGTAACTAATGTTATTAAAACTGACGCCATCGATATGAAATCCAACCCTGGTGCTACTGAGCTCTCCTATCAGGTCATTGACGTACAGGTTAAAAAGTAATAATTCTGATATCCAGAAATATTGTATCTAGCTCGAATATACTCGGGAAGTCCTCGCAATATTATTTATTTCTGAGATTACTTTGGCATAAACATTATACGAATACATTACTTTATATCTATTAAAATAGGGATTGACCAACGTAAATTGAAACCACTTTAAGTGATATATTTTTCCGAGCCCAACGTTTCGGCACACCTACTGGTACCTATTTAGTATAGTTTGGTAAATAGAAATAATAATAAAAGCATTTTACGAAATATATTGTGTAAATGTAAATAAAAAAAATACTATTTGAAATAAAAGCAATTATCCAAATGAATGAACTTAAATTAATTGTGAATTTTTTACAACGTTTTTTTTTATTTGTAGTGGAATAACTATAAATCTAAACCAAATCAGAACCACAAATCTCCTCAGACTTAACCTCTGTCAACTATTAAACATGACCTACCGCCTTCAAAAGTTAAGGTTAATATATTCCATTCGTAAACCAACGGGCATATTGAACTCAGACGCGAAAAACATAATTTAATATGTTACATAAATTAATGCGCGATTTTGTTTGTAAATATTTGGTTTTCTATTGAACTGGCAGATTATTAATTACTCTATAAATAACAGTGTGGAAAACTGTGAGCTCACGAGCTAGCGAATTTAATACAACTATGATCTTTAGCTTCTAAAATTATTTTTATGAATAATGTTTTATTCAGAGTAACTAAGAAACATATAAAGTAAATGTCCGGAACATCGACTGACGGGATCCTCACGGGGCGAAAAGTGGGCTAAAGAGACCCGCTTTAGTACGATGAATGTGTGTGGAGGGATGCATGAAAAATTAGATGAAGTATGTTTGATTATGGAAGAAAGAAAACTAGATTTTCTGTGTGTAAATGAAACGAAGCGCAAGGGAAAAGAGGTTTCACAACTTGGCCCATTTACAGCTATCTGGTCGGGAGTTGCCGAGAGTGATAGAGCTTGCCAAGGCGTGGGACTTCTCATATCTGAAAGGATGGCTAAGTGCATGAAAGATTATGCGTGTGTGAGTCCAAGGCTCCTATGGATAAAGGTGAAGGTAGGGCTTGTCCGGATGCGCATAATTTGCGTGTATGCTCCGGACATGTCCAGATCACTATCCGAGAGGGAGGAGTTTTGGAATCTGTTAGACGATGTTGCGAATGGGTGTGATGAAAATGAGAAAATTGTTATGTTAGGAGATTTTAATGGTTGGGTTGGTGTGTCACGCAACGGTTGTGAAAGAGTTTTAGGAAAGTTTGGTGATAAAAGAGTGAACGAGAATGGTGAGAAAGTGATTGATGTATGTTTGGAGAGGAATCTTTGTGTTACAAACACGTTGTTTGAACACAAAGATATCCATATGTATACTAGACAGAGAGGAAGCGAGAGAAGTATGATAGATTTTGTGATAGTGGATGAAAGGCTAAGAGCAAAGGTTGTTGACACCAGAGTCCATAGGGGCATTAACGTTGGCACAGACCACTTTCTCGTGATATCTCGATTAAGGGGACTGTGCACGCGTTGGCGTCATAGGGCCAAAGTGTCGACAACTGAATTTGCGAGAATAAAAGTGGAGAAATTGGAAGAGGATGAAAATATTAGAGATGAATATATGAAGAAATTGGACGACAGGCTAAGTTGCGTGGAGATGAAGGATGAATTGGAAATAGAAGAAGTATGGGATGTGCTCAAATCGTCAATGGTTGAATGTGCGACGGAAGTATGTGGATTGAGTAAAAGAACAAATAGACCACCAACAAGTTGGTGGGATAAAGATGTGAAAGAGGCAGTTGGAGATAAGAAGAAAGCTTGGTTAGATTTACTAGCGATTAAAGCTAGTAAACGAATGGATGCGAGAGTACCAGATGATGTAGTGAAGAACAGTGAAGATGAATATAAGAGAGTTAAGAATGAGGTTAAGAAGAAAATAGAAAAGAAAAAGCGTGATCTGATAGAATGGTGTGAGAGGAAACTCTCTGATAATTTCCGGAATAACCAAAAGTTGTTCTGGAAATATATCCGGAAAGAAAAGGGAGTTTCCCAAAACACGAGAGTGAATGTTGTGAGAGATGAACAGGGTGAATTGGCGACGGACGAAAGTAGCATAAGACGAGTATGGAAGAACTATTTTGAGGGACTCTTTGAAAAAGAGGATTCATCCATTTCTTCGCCAATCAGCAGTAATGTTGATTGGAACGACGTTATGGGTGACTTTAGTGACAGTGAGATCAGTATGGAAGAAATAATGAAAGCAATGAAAAGTATGAAACTAGGGAAAGCGGCAGGGTATGACAGGATAAACACTGAAATGCTGAGGGCTGGTAAAGGGGTGGTGGTTTCCTGGTTGTACTTCCTTTTCCAAAAATGATGGTCGAGTGGCAAAGTGCCACAAGACTGGTGCAAAGCGGTAATTGTGCCTTTATATAAAGGAAAGGGGTCACACCAGGAGGCTAGAAACTACCGTGGAATTAGCCTACTCAGCATTGTCGGTAAAGTGTATGCAAAGGTTTTGATTGAAAGAGTGATGAATGAAACGGATGATAAAATTTGGGATGTGCAAGCAGGATTTAGAAAGGGAATGGGATGTATGGACCAAATCTTCTCTTTAAGGAGCATCACCGAAAAGTTCTTAGCTAAGAACCGAAAGGTGTATTGCTCCTTCATTGATTTAGAGAAGGCGTATGATAGGGTGGTAAGAAAGTGTTTATGGGAGGTGTTATCCAAGTTCGGTTTGGGGAGTCGACTTATACGTGCACTGGTATCACTCTATGAGGATTCCAGTGCATGTGTGAGAGTAAACGGGGAAAATACTGACTGGTTCGGGATCTCTCGGGGTGTCCGACAGGGTTGTGTAGCTTCCCCGTGGCTCTTCAATTTGTTCATGGATGACTGTTTAACAGAGTTGCGTGAAAGTGATTATGGATTGAGAATGGGTGGATTCATCATCAAATGCCTCTTATTTGCCGACGATCAAGTGCTACTTGCATCATCGGTGGAAGAGTTGCAAGAGATGATGAATATTGCATGTGCGTCTTTTGAAAAAAAGGGAATGAGGGTGAATGGGGATAAAACAAAAACTATGGTTTTTGAGAGAGAGGTGAATATGACCGAATGCGTGATTGAGATTAATGGTAAGAAAGTGGAACAAGTGAAAGAGTTTGTATATTTGGGAAGTTTGTTTACTAGGGATGGAAAGTGTGATGAAGATATCGAGAGAAGAGTGAAAAAGGGTAATGCGGTAAATGGAGCACTGGATAGTCTAATGTCTAGTCAGTCGGTGTCTGAAAAGGCCCGAATGGCTGTGCATGATGCTGTCCTCGTTCCTACGCTTATGTATGGCAGTGAATGTTGGGTGTGGCAGAAGAAGCATGAAAGTAGAGTGAATGCAGTAGAAATGAGATCCCTCAGAAAAGTGTGTAATGTAAGGTTATGTGATCGTGTGAGGAATGATGTGATTCGTGAAAGGTGTGGTGTAAAAGATGATATTGTAAGAAAGATAGAAAAAGGAATTGAGATGGTTTGGGCACATAGAGAGGATGGATGACAGTAAATTGGTGAAAGAGATATATAGAGCCAATGTGGAAGGTAATGTTAGTAGAGGACGACCTCGGAGGACACATTTGGATCAAATAGAAAATGTGCTCAAAAAGGCAGGTGTCCGCAGTATGAAGAATAAAAGAGAATGTATGAAAAGATTGATGGATGTAAACGAAGCCAGAGAGGTTTGCCAGGATCGTACAAAGTGGCGATCGATAGTCTCTGCCTACCCCAATGGGAACTAACGGCGTGAGAATATGTATGTATGTATGTATGTATCGACTGATAGTAGTTTATTATACAACGGTTAGCCATATACGTATATTCTAAAACTCACACTAATGTTATCAAACTATACTACAAAGTTAATACCATCTTGTCCCCTTTCAACTTCCAAATGTGGCTGAGGAGTTTCCAGATCTGAAGCTCTGGCTACTCTTTTTTGGGATTTATAGCCGTAAGTTTATGTAGGTATGTTACAAAGTAAAACTATGATGTTTACCCCAAATGCAGTGATAGAGGTGGTTTTCATCTTAATATGAGATAACATTAATGTGAACCGATGTTCAGAGTATCTACGTTTTCTTGGCCAGTGCCACGTGATAGAGTGTTAACTTGACAAGTCTATCGCAGTTTTTTCACAAATTCACTGTCACCCGCCTAAGCACAATTCACCTTGTGGGTTTCCTCCAATGATTGATCACACCGCTAACACCTTGATAAATGAATTACACATATGACATAATAAATGACAGATCGCTGTAGACCCTACTAAGGATTTGAACTCGGAGCAGAATAATTTAAAAGATTAAGTGGCATTCACGCACTCGTAATTCTATCGTATCTTTAAGTTTCCGTAAATTGGCTATTTCTTTGGATAGTCTTAATTTATAAAATATCAGTATTAATGGTACAAAGTCTTTTAGTTACTATTTGCTGCACTTTGATAATGATGTTATTTTTTACTATTTGTTATAAAGATAGAAAAACGCATTCCTTAGAATTACGTAAATTTTTCACATTGTACCATTGAAGCATATACTTATATTTGCCATGTATCACTAATGATTTTAATAAAAAAGATCAAGTATGCAGTATCCGTTATTTCAGTAAAAATACGGTTGAAAAAAAAGGAGGAATAGCATGCTCTTTCATAAACTTTTCTGTGGTATCGTGAATATAATCATTTTAGTTTATCTACTATATAAGTAAAGTATTTATAATATTTAAAGATTATTCTAACTAATTAATTCCAAAACATCATCCGCCTCAAAAAAAAACAATAAACAAAATCCAATATTTAAAGAAGTAAACTTTTGTTAAATAACCTGTATAGTTCATAGATCGGACTATCACCCCTGAGACTGTGAGAGAGACGCCTACCTATAACGTGAGTACCAATAAGGGAATCTCCAAACATCCCTAGAAGGGGTAGCCAGAGCTAAGGAACTAGAAATTCCTCAGCCACTTTTGGAAAGTTGAGTGGGGAAAAGATGGCAAAATAAAGGTCTATCCCAAATATCACAGAAAAATCATTAAAATAACTTACCAAGGCCAGAGCACTTTCAGGATACCACTTGCACGGCCGCAAGAAGATCGTGAGAAGCTCATCATCATCACCGAAGTACAATTCCTTGTTCTCTTTCAGCAACTCCCTGAGTCGCTCCAGGGCCTCCTTCACGCGGTCTGGGGTCTCTCTCAACTCCCTCTCTGCTATCTCCTTCGTCTCGGGAAGCAGGTCTATGCTGCGCTCCAGACGAAACTCGCTCGAACTCATTTTTTATAGCTGGAAAGAAAGAGATAGTTATATTTCTAAAGTTTTGGAAACAAAAACGAAAATATAAAGTGAGAAGAACTACAATTACGTGTAGGAGAAGATTTATGAATGCGAAAGAAAAGAGAGGTTTCTCGCATTCGTACAAAGTGACAAATGGTCTAGATCAGCAAGTTACGTGTTATTATATTAATGTTACAATGCCCGACTCATGTTAATGATATCTTTATTTATGGATAAAACATACTGTTTAAAGACTCCAGTAAAATATATCTTACTATAAACCATCAAGTATTTAATTTAATTTGTACTATGTTTCAATTCAATTGAAACTTATTAGTAAGCAAAGCGCGTGTACGCCATTACTCTACGTTGTCCGTAGATTTAAAAATAAATTTTATTTCGATACTCAAGTTATACATCACACGTTTAAGGCTACATGCTTAAGAAATTGATGTAAATCTTAGTGTTAAGTGGTAATACATTACATCCACGAATAGCCGCCAAACTATGCAAATAAATGAAGTCGACTGATTAATAATAACTTATTTTTACTTAAAACGTGCTTCTAAAGTTATTGATACAAATGTGAGTATCCTTGTTTTTATCTTAAAAAATATTATTTGTAGTATTGATTTATGCCCAGCTAAGGTAACGTACAGGTATTTTTTTTATCTTAGTGTCAATGTTCCCGAGATGATTAGAAACCATGTTCTTATACAATATACTTTACACATCAATTTCTCTAAAAGTTTAGGATTGTCTTAAAATACCACATACCCACTCCTAAATGCGGGTATCTCTAAAGGCGACTTTGGATTTTTATGTGATTATGCTTTATTTTGATTTCTAATTGACAAGCTCTACTTTAAAAAAAATAAACAGGCTTTTTTGTAAAGAGAGTTATATGGCGAATCAAGTTTCTTTATTTCAATGATCGAGGTCCAAGATGATAAAGTGGCCTCATACGAGTTCTTCGAAAAGAGACAGAATAGTTCCATTCTAAACCGACACCAGACATTAGCGGACGTTACGATTTCTAAGGTCACCAAGGACATAAACTAAACATAACATAACATAACATAAACGTTCACGCCGTTTTTCCCCGAAGGGGTTGGCAGAGGTACCAATACTTCTGAACTCACATGGCAGCGCCATCTAGTATCCAGAGAAGGTACCCACGTTACATAAACTAAACACTGATAATACATAAACTAAACACTGATATAAATGATATATATATTGTTTGTAAACATCTTGAACACTCAAGACCTAAGCAGTAAAATCCAGTCGTATTTATTCATTATACAACAGATATCTTGTAACAGGTAGTAAATACTAAATTACATAATTATTCACATACACTAAATTTAAATACTGGTTCAATCGACATAAAATGTACAACTAACTTGATTTTAAAAATCTAAGTCCGTTTGTAAAATACATTAGATCCATACCCTGTTGTACTGTTTATATAAAACTGTGTCTGAGCCAATCAAAAGTTAATCTATAATTATTCATATTAAAATATTATCGATGTTTAATAAATGTAAAAATGCAATGTTCTAGAAATTGCTGTTATAAAATATTTGGCTTGGGAAACCGCTTCGAAAGATCTCTAATCTCAAAATCGAGATTCGGTAACATACCCCTTCTAGGGGTTTATGGCCGTGAGTATATGTATGTATGTATGGTAACATTGTCAATGCAATTTGCTTACCTAGTCATGAAGTGACTTAATTCCCAAGGTAAAAGTAACAATTCTATGAATTACGTATATTAATTAAACAAGACCTAGGACTTGGTAAAGAGATGAGAAAATGTAAGGAGAGCCAAACCGGTATTTTTTGAAGACAAGGCTAGTATATCAATACTTCATGGGATAGCGATCATATATTATACATGAATGATTTATTTATATCACATTCCCATTACACAAACCCTAAGTGTTTTATTAGTATAAGTATTGTTGCTTTTAAGAGACAGTACAGAGTTTCCCGGCGGAACATACTTAGAAGTTGCTAATATCTGAATTTTGGATTACCCAAAAGTAAGATTCTAAACGATTTTCCTATACTATTAACATACATAACATAACATAAACTCACGGCTATAAATCCCTAGAAGGGGTAGCCAGAGCTAAGGAATTAGAAATTCCTCAGCGACTTTTGGAAAGTTGAGTGGGGAAAAGATGGTGGAATAAAGGTTGTTGGTGATGGGTCTCCAACCGCATCGCCCAAAAAATTCCATTAAAGCCCCAATACCGTTAGTCGCCTCTTACGTACACCCACCGGGAGAAATGGGGTAGTGCTATTCTAAGCCGACACTACACGGCAAAATACTATTACTACTTATTTATTTGTTTCTTAGGTATTTAAAACAGATAACAATCTTAGACAATCATAAAACAGGCAACACAAGGTATGGAACTAGATTGTCTACAACTATGTTATATGTGACATAATTTTGTTACATCTACACATAACTTTAGAATATTAATAAAGAGATATTTTAGCTCATTAACATAGTCCTTACTATGTCAATGTAAATTAAAATCTTTAGTTATATTGACACGTTAGCCTACATAGCCGCGACATGTCTATACATTGCTTAATTCACACTTCTATCGAATTGGGTAACATGCGCAATCAGCTACAGGGTGTCCCGAATGATGAATGGTAGTTTTATTGAGTAGCTCATTATTGATCCGTTTAACAGTCAAGACGGCAGATCGTTATGTAAGATGCATTCTATGTATAGATACTTGTTTTAAATAATTCTATTTTATCACAAAGTTGTTGTAATACGTATGAATTGATGTGCTTTGTTATTTCGTTTGGTGTGAGCCGGTACGTAAGATTACAATTGCTTTGTGTATGTCAATATTTTGTTAACTGTTACAGCTCTACGCTTGATCACTCTTGTAATATACTATTTAATTATTTAAATGAAAAAAAGAACATATGATATAATATCGATACAATGTATTTATTCTTAGATCTTTAAATAGATGATTTTTATAAAATAATGTTTTGTGACTCGAAATGAATTAACTATTTGTTTTTTCGATTTCGTTTTTGTGACATTCGTACTTTTGAACATCACATGTGACAACTGTGCGTTCACGTTATGGCTGGCTTAGGGTCATTGTCACATTTCCCACAATGTTTCCCTTTCTTAAGGGATTTTTGGGCGATGCGGTTGGAGACCCATCACCAAAAACCTTTATTTCACCATCTTTTCCCCACGCAACTTCCAAAAGTGGCTGAGGAATTTCTGATTCCCTAGCTCTGGTTACCCCTTCAAGGGATTCATAGCCGTGAGTATATGTATGTATGTATGTATGTTTCCCCTCACCATTAACAACCTTGTTAAATTAACCAGACACATGACTGGAGAAAAATAATCAAAAAAGAGTACTTCTTTTAAATATATTAGAAGTTAAGAGATGAGGATTATCAAATGATTTAATACCTTAACTTAACCCTTAACCCTTAGTCGCCTCATACGACACTTTTTTCACGCTATTAAAAGCCGACTACGATGAGAAGTTAATATGTCCAAAATTTTCATTTCGGCTAATGGGGGATTGAGAGTGAAAAATAAATAAGTAAGTAAGATAATCATGTAAATAAATATAAATATATAATTAACTAATTATAATATTCAACGACTGTTGCTTCAAAGCAAATGAGATTCTTAACGACTGCGAGTGCTTGTAAAAGCATCAATGACAATATTATGGAAACATATAGTATAAATATTTTCATTACTTTCCGTCAATATTCACACGATCAGTCTCTAATGTCTGTATATATAAATATTGTTCGATGCAGTTCGATCGACTCTAGAACCAGACTATGACTTCCTTCGCAGATCATTGCCACTATTATGTAGTTATGCACTTTAACAACACATGTGTTGCATCATTTTAATTACTAGGTCAATACTACTATCAGCAAAATTTATATTTCTTTACTGCAAGTAGATTTAGTTAATATTTTGAATGACTTCTCTATATATTAGTATATAATTCCTTAAAAAAATTGTTTTTTATAAATAGTAAGTTCTAAACACCCCGGTCAGAACAAATGCTACATAAAAATAAACTTATTATGTACATCATAAAGTATAAAATAAACTATTTTATTTTTGTTTCACATTTATTTGTTGCCCTCAGTAAATAAATAAATAATAAAGTGCATATTATAAAAAAAACACCGGTCCATATCGCAACGCATAAGTTACACCAATCGGCTTCAAATAAACAATTACAATAACCCAAATAGGCACTCACAGAAAACACCGAATGCACCAACTAGTATAGCTACGCTCTGTTTTGCCAGTTCGCGGTGAAAATGCACTACACTCGCGGTGGAAACGCGCCAGCGGAAATTATAGAGGGCGGGCGAATAGCAGCGAGGAAAGAAGGCGAATGTGCGCGCGCGCCTTTGACTGCCAGTTTTATATGCGCGTGATAACGCATGCGCTTTGTCTCCTCTCCACTGTCGCAAGGGTGCAGCGGCTTTTATCTCCTTAGAGGAGTTTGAAAACATAAGTTGCTATGTAAATAAGGAGGAAATGATTATGATCTCGGAATTATCTGATTGCACTCATTATATTTCGTAAAGTAATAATGGGATAGTGTTATTGAACCTTTTAATTTTTGATCACATTAACACTAATTCAAGTAAATTCACTAAGTGGCGGTCGATAGTTTCTGCCTACCCCAATGAGAATAATGGGCGTGAGTATAAGTAAGTAAGTAACATACATACATACATATACTCACGGCTCAAATCTCTAGAAGAGGTAGCCAGAGCTAAGGAATTAGAAATTCCTCAGCCACTTTTAGAAAGTTGAGTGGGGAAAAGATGTTAAAGTAAAGGTTGTTGGTGATGGGTCTCCAACCGCATCACCCAAAAATCCCTTGAAAGCCCCAATACCGTTAGTCGCCTCTTACGTACACCCATCGGTAGAAACGGGGTAGTGCTATTCTAAATCGACACTACACGGAGCAGCCGACACTACACGGAGCGAGTAAGTAAGTAACACTAATTCAGGTGGGGTACCGCTATATATAACCTACCATGATGAAGTTGTCCAGAATTTGTCTATCAACGTTCAACAGCTACTATCCGCGGAAACGTCATATTAAGTTTTAGAAGTATAGCAAAATGTAAAGTATAACAAAAACTCCACATAAAAATAACCTGCATAGGGTCATTTGGCCATAGTTCACCAAGCTGGCTTCGTGCCGCAGACAAACTAAATGCAGATTCAGTCATTTGATATGTAATAGGGGTTGCAAGGAGAGTAGACTAACCGATATTTTCGGAATATAAAACAGCATACTTACGAAGGAACTGACTCCGTGGCCTAGCGGAAGATCGTACCACTCACAATCCGGAGTTTTCGGGTACAATTTAGGTGGAGTTAATTAACTAAACAATTTGTGAGAAATGTAGGGTGTTGTAGATTTGGATGAGCTTATTTCAGGAGAACTAGGATGATTCAGTGCTTTGGAGAGCAGAATATGCGACGGTCCCGGCTATTATCACGGTAGTAGTCAATAGTTTACCAACCCGCTCTAGACCAAGCCTAGCTTAACCATGACGAAGGCCATCCCTTTTCGAAGGCTCGAGCTCACCGACAATACATATAATCTGATTTTATAATGGGACGAAGATTCTGAAAGGGTAAAATAATATTGTAGTACGTACATAAAGATACTCACGCCAATAGTTTCTATTGGGGTAGGCAAAAAATATCCAACGCTGCCAGGCACAACCGTAGGAAACCTTACAAGCTTCATAAATCTTTTGATTAATGCTCTTTTATTCTTTTTACTTCCGACTCCCTCTCTCTTACTGTCGAACTTGTAATTTGAAAAAAAAAACGTTGAGTATTAACAAATAATTTTAACTGAATAAGACCAAATAAGTGGTTTTTGAAATACAAGTAGAAACTTAAGAAATCTGAAAATGTATCTTTATATACCAAACAAAATATATGAAAAAAAAAATGTAGGTAAATTAATAGTTTAAAAAACACTAAAAAACACGCTTTTATAAGTACACTTAAAAGTCAAAAATAAATTACGGGTCGTTCAAGTTGTCTCTATTTCTGGACTGAAGTGTAAACTATGTGCTTTTAATTATAATATTTGATTGTAAAAGCGTGGGGCGCTGGAAAAGGAAAGATTGTTTGTTTACCTTGCTAAGAAATCAAGTTAAGCGATGTTTCGGGAAGCAGGGTACAGAGATCGGCACTCTAACTAGAGTTGCAGCACCACTAGTTGGAGGCTCTATATTAAACAGTCTGTTCAAAGTACTAGTCAACAGTGGCAAAATGTAGAGTTCTTGTTCGTGTATTTGTTTACAAGAAAGTTTTTCCTGCTCCAGCGCCCCACGCTTTTACAATCAAATATTATAATTAAAAGCACATAGTTTACAATTCAGCCCAGAAATAGAGACCACTTGAACGACCCGTAATTTATTTTTGACTTTTAAGTGTACTTATAAAAGCGTGTTTTTTAGTGTTTTTTAAACTATTAATTAATTTTTTGCTTTTTAGTCTTTGCTAATGGCATATTTTAAACATTTATTTCAAATAGACGAATGAGCCCGCATCCTCTCCATCTCCGCCAGTGCGTCTGTATTGCATGGTGTCATACCTGTCAGCTTATAATATAACAATCTAACATTTGTTTTTGTGGAGAATTTTCGTTTTCACTGAGTTTTCGTTTTTATTGGTCGCGTTTTTCCTTTTCTTTTTGTAGTCTCCGTTTTCTTTGTGTTGTTGTTTCTTTTTGTTTAGTTTTTACCATAGTATTCCCATGAGTATAAGACAATTAAACGGTCAACCCCCCCAGAGGTCCGAGTAGAGGAGCAAGGCTACTTACAACAGGGTTTCACCCGGTTCCCTGAGGTGACGCTAGCGACATGACATTTTTAACCACCCTCATGCCATTCAGCCCTCGGCACGTTTCTCACCTTGGTTTGGGTGGGCTCTTTAACAAGCTACTACCCCATTTACACGTCAATATACATCGTATCGTAGTAGCGCCTGTAGCTCAGTTGGACTGATGTGATCGTATTTACAAGTTAAGCAACGCGAGCTGCGGTCCGTCCACGGATGGGTAACCGCCTAGTGGTATTTATCTCGGGCGCTACCGTGCTTCGCAAGGCACGTAAAGCCGTTGGTGCCGGTTGTTATCGTAAGGTAGCAGTCGTCAAGCTTTGTCAGAGACCCAAACGGGCGGCTTGATAACATCTAACGGTAAGGTGACCACTAGCCTTACAAACCTCCACCAACCCGGCTGGCACCCGTGGTGAAGTATGGCTAATACCTTCCTCACGGAAGAGACCCGTGCCCAGCAGTGGGATACGTTATGGGTTGGTAACGATACATCGTATGCTAATATTCATAATGAAGTTCCAGTTCAAATCTTCCGGCTCCATCATCAGATCAGTTCGATAGTACCATATTATTGTATTCAGACCTTGAAACCTAATCGTGGTCAAAGTTCATTTCGTGGTCAAAGTTCATTACAAGACCTTTCTAACAAGTCCAAATACGGCTATAATACGATCATCCATCATTAAGTTCCAGTTAATATCTTCCGGCTCCATCATCAGATGAGCTCGACAGTACCATATTATTGTATTCAGACCATGAAACTTAATCGTAGTCAAGGTTCATTGCAAAACCTTTCTAACAAGTCCATACACGGCTATGATACGATAGTTCATCATGGAATGCTAGTGCCTATCTTCCGGCTTCATCATCAGCCCTTGAAACCTAATCATGGTCAACGTTCATTACAAGACCTTTTTAACAAGTCCAAACACGGCTATGATACGATCATCCATCATGAAGTTCCAGTTCATATCTTCCGGCTCCATCATCAGATCAGCTCGACAGCACCATATTATTGTATTGTCATCGAAATCACATACAACTGCCAATTTTCAAACCGCTATGACCTTTAGAAGATGGTTAAATTAGTTTTCTTAGATTTGATTACATAGTTACATACATACAGGTCGACCTAATAAAAGCGTGTTAAAAAAAGGCAGGTGTCCGAAGTACGAAGAATAAAAGAGCATGTATGAAAAGATTGATGGATGTGAATGAAGCTAGAGAAGTTTGCCAGGATCGTACAAAGTGGCGATCGATAGTCTCTGCCTACCCCAATGGGAACTAACGGCGTGAGAATGTGTATGTATGTATGTATGTTAAAAAAAACTGCAAAACACGCTTTGAAGCACATTTAACTAAAAGGTACAAAATAATTCCCAACATTTGCTGAAAATCATGAAAAAGCGTAAGTTGCTCGAGGGACGAAAAATATGGCACAGAGCGCCCCACGCTTTTCGGCAATCGAGCTACTACGGCTGTAATACGCACATTAAACTATAATTTTATTTGTTATTTAGCTTAGAATAGCATTAAACAATTCTTCCCGAGGGTGTTCTTAAGGGGCGACTTAAGGCAACTTCCCAAAATTTTAATGTTTTTTGACATGAATTCCTCATGTGGGGATTATTACTCATAAATAAAAGATGTTATTAAAGGAAAGAAAAATTTCGACACTGGCGGGGTTCGAACCCGCGACCTTCGGGTATACGCCCCCGTCGCTCTGCCAACTGAGCTACAGTGTCAGTTGGCATCCAGCGCGAAATTTCTCTATCCTTTGTTTCTTTTTTACACGTTCAAGTAGTGTTTGCGTTTCCTACCTCCGAATTTTTAACTAATTCGGACGGCCACTTGTCTACCTTTTCAGATAGAATGCAAATGTTGGAAACGCCTAACTATCACATAATTTTAATGTTTTTTGACATGAATTCCTCATGTGGGGATTATTACTCATAAAAAAAAGATGTTATTAAAGGAAAGAAAAATTTCGACACTGGCGGGGTTCGAACCCGCGACCTTCGGGTATACGCCCCCGTCGCTCTGCCAACTGAGCTACAGTGTCAGTTGGCATCCAGCGCGAAATTTCTCTATCCTTTGTTTCTTTTTTACACGTTCAAGTAGTGTTTGCGTTTCCTACCTTCGAATTTTTAACTAATTCGGACGGCCACTTGTCTACCTTTTCAGATAGAATGCAAATGTTGGAAACGCCTAACTATCACATAATTTTAATGTTTTTTGACATGAATTCCTCATGTGGGGATTATTACTCATAAATAAAAGATGTTATTAAAGGAAAGAAAAATTTCGACACTGGCGGGGTTCGAACCCGCGACCTTCGGGTATACGCCCCCGTCGCTATACTCGTATATACCCCGTCGTATACCCGAAGGTCGCGGGTTCGAACCCCGCCAGTGTCGAAATTTTTCTTTCCTTTAATAACATCTTTTATTTATAAGTAACTTCCCAAAAGTTTCTTAGTTTTTGCTAGGTCTGAAGCTGTGACAACCCCATTTAGGGATTTATAGCTGTACATGTATGTATATAAACATTGATGCAACGAAGCAGGCATATAAAATGCGTATCGTACAGCGGCATCGAAAAATAGGTTGATATTGATTGTTTGGAAATTCTATAAAGCCTGATTTGATGATATTGATATGACATGAATAAAATATATGTTGGTGATTAGTTCATGGTGTTAAAATTTGATGTTGAACATTTTAATAATTTGTTGAAAAATATGATGAAAAAAATTGAATTGGAACATGCTTTGTTTGCAACACTCGTGTAAAAAATATTAAAACCAGGTATGGCAAGCTTTTAGAGCAAATAATTAGTTTTTTTTTAAATCCATGTACCATATTCTTACAAAATTATACCTTTTTATCTTTCATTTCAGAATGTTTTCGTATAAAAGTTAGCAATAAAATAATTAAATTATGCAGTAATAGGCGTGCTCCAGTTCAATTTGTAGAAATACTTGACCATTCCATACATTACCGACCTAGACCTTTACAATTTCTTCACATTCCCTGATTTTAAGAAATTTGGTCGTGGTCAAAAGTTCCAGCCCAGTGAAAAAACTTTAAATCAGCCATATTCGATACCCAAACTTCGAAATGGAATAAATATTTTGACAACTGGTTCGAACGTCTGAGTAAATGTTTTAAACTTAGAAACGTATTATTTTAAAAACTTTGGATAACTAATATATGGTTAAATTTGCTTATTTTCTGCTACCGACAAAACTTAAAAGAAATTTCTAGCATATCATATTTGTTTAGCTTAGTATATCATAGTAGACATATCAGGTGGATGCTTAGAAAGAGATGACCGGTGGCTTATGGCCGAGGGCGGCCGAAACTGCAATCGAAGAAAGAACACATTAAACAAACAAAAAATACAATTAGGAACTATTACAAATAGGTCCAAAAAGGCACCAACTCACCATGTGTATAAAAGTTACCATCAGTTTCATCGATGGGTCTCCAGGTTTTCAGTTGACACCATTTTGCATGACCGATATTTTAAAAAAATGTGCGGGTAACTTAATAGACGTCTTACTTATGACCGAGTCCAAAGATCATTTCTACATACTTCCAGTATCATGATTCATGTACATACAAAGTATTTCATGACTAATAATATCTAATATATACATACATACTACATATACTCACGGCCATAAATCCCAAAAAGGGGTAGCCAGAGCTCCAGAGCTAGAAATTTCTCAGCCACATTTGGAAGTTGATAGGGGATAAGATGGTAAATATAATATACATAACATAACATATACATAATACATAACATAAACGTTCACGCCGAATATCCCCGAAGGGGTTGGCAGAGGTACTAATACTTCTGAACATCACGTGACTTTGTCACCTGGTGTTCAGAGTACCCACGTTTTGCATGGACAGTGTACTCACGTGATAGGGGGCAGGCCTATCGCCGTTTTGTACGAATACACTGTCACATGACTAAGTACAACTCAGCCATGTGGGTTTCCTCACGATGTTTTCCCTCACCGTTAACAACCATGATAAATTAACCACACATATGTCTTTAGAAAAGACTAATTGGTGTAGGCCCGACCCAGGATTTGAACACTAGTCGTTTGCACGATAACCGAAATATAATATACTTTTAAATTAATATTGGTATCTCACCTAAAATGTTTAGAGATCGTGCCTACACCATTTACTTGTGTGTGTAGTGTCTTATCTTAATTCATATAAGTGATTAATTAATCATAGTCAATAACGGTGAAAGAAACCATCGCAAGGAAACTAAGATGTACTTGGTCAAAACGGAGATAAGCCTGCCACATGTCACGTGAGTACACTGTCCAAGCAAAACGTGGTTACTCTGAACCACAGGTCACAATGATATCACGCGATTTTCAGAAGAAGGAGTATCTCTTCCACACCTTCGGAGATTTACGACGTGAACGTTTGAGATTTAGCTTTGTTTCTGTAGCTCTACCTACGGCTTTTTTATTTTATAGTCGTGAGCATAGATAGGTAGAACTATATCAGTGTCTGTCGAAAGTCCGTAGTGTAGGCTATCTGGAGTCGAGTCATCGATGTCATCACTCTGAGACAGACTAGCTGGAAGAATCGAGTGCAAAGTTCTAGGTCCGTCATTGTTTGACTGATTTCATCATAATTAACACAACTAATGTGGCTGTTATTGTAGGATAGTGAGATTTCATTTTAAGCCAAAGTACAAACTAAGAGAGAATAGAATAGTTTTTTACGATTACATAGAATATGGTCTTATCACTAAAAGTGATCTCTTTCCCACAACAAGCTTTTTGTATTTCAACTAGTTATTAAATTTTAGTTCTAATCCTACTCATACGATAAAGAACGATTTGTTAATGGTAATATAAATCTGACACTTAAAATTAGGGTTCAATTTGAATTCCTTCATTTTGCCTGCATTTGGTCGGTGTCCGTAGCTCCGTAGCGTTCATCGTGCTCAAAGCGTTACGTCAAAAAATGGTTCATGCTGAATATTGTTGATGTCTTAAGTAGTTTTTCAGATTTATACTTACAACTCTTTAATAGTCTAGCCGAATTGTCGAATTAACAAGCCGCGAGGCTAGCGACTAAGGGTAGCGATAGGTAGACAATTAATCAATTACTTTTTTCAAGAGTATCAATGATTTGATTATCAAAGAAAAAATATGTCAGTCTTTCAATTCAAGTACATACATACTTGACCTATATCATATGATAGGGTCAGTCCTACAATCAAGTGCTAAAGGTCATCTGCATAAATTCCACTAGCAGATACTTTTATAAGATAAATTTGCTATATTTGTTTTGTGAAGTATCGGCTTAGAATGCCATTACCCCTTTCTACCCACGGGTGTCGTAAGAGGCGATTACGGGTATGGGGCTTTTTAAGTGATTTTTGGGCGATGCGGTTGGAGACCCGTCACCAAAAATCTTTGTTTTACAATCTTATCCCCACACAACTTAAAACAGTGGTTGAGAATTTTCTTATTCCGAAGCTCTGGCTACCCCTTCTAGGAATTTGTAGCCGTGACGTGAGTATATGTATGTATATGTTCTAATTAAAATGTTCTTAATTCTAATATTCATTCTTATCTTAATTAATGTATACCTTAAGACGTATTTTTAGTGCTATTCAGACAAGAACGTACTCACAAGTAAAATATTTTGCATTAAAACAGTCACCAAAAGCTACAACTTCAAACACTGCTCCTTTGTTTTTTATCTCTGGAATGTTATGTTAAAGTTCTAACTGACGAGGTAGCTTCAAGATAAGGCACAATAAATTTATTTGACCACTATAGGCGAGTCATTGTAGCTTTGAAATAAGGCCTTAGAATAAGAGATAATAATCTTAAAGTTTGTACAAACCTTCATTTGATTATTCTATGACTCACATCACAACTAAAGTCATCATAAAACTTCGACTACACTCGTTTAGTAGTTGCTAGCTTTAATCGCCTCTCATTCATTGTCGTAGGACAAATAGTGACATTAATTTATTTGTATATTTATGTGTATCTGCATAAAATACTACAAATAAAATAATGATAAATATTATAATTAATATAACATAAACATAACATAAACGTTCACGCCGTTTATCCCCGAAGGGGTTGGCAGAGGTCGCCATCTAGTGTCCAGAGAAGGTACCCACGTTTTGCTTGGACAGTGTACTCACGTGATGGGGGCAGGCCTATCGCCGTTTTGTACGAATACACTGTCACATGACTAAGTACAACTTAGCTATGTGGGTTTCCTCACGATGTTTTCCCTCACCGTAAACAACCATGAAAAATTAACCTGAAAAGACAAATTGGTGTAGGCCTGTCCCAGGATTGGAACTCACGCCCTTCTGTTTTCGGGCGGGTGTTCTACCCATTGGACTATCATATCGTTTTTTCATATACTCACGGCTATAAATCCCACAATGTGTATCTAGATCTATAAAATAAGTTGGGTGGGGAAAGTTGGTAAACTAAATCCAGCCAGATCGCCGGAAAACCAACGAAAGATCCCCATAACCCAAAGTCGCCTTTAAAGACACTTCACAGCTATATAGATGAATGATACTTTACATATAATCGCGACTTAATTCCTATTAACTAGTGATAAAGTTACCTAATATTACATAAATTTTCGAATTTCAGACTATTTTATTTAGTCACGTCGCCATCTATCCTCTCTATGTGCTCAACCCATCTTAACATTCCTTTTTAGGGTTCCGTACGTCTGAATACAAAAACGGAACCCTTATAGGATCACTCGTGTGTCTGTCCGTCCGTCGCTTACAGTCAATTATCTCCGAATCTATTAGACCGATTAAGTTGAAATTTGGTACACATATCAATTTCTGTGACCCAAACACAGAGGTGTGACGTGAGCAGATGAAATCTGTATATGGGGGTCATTTTTGGACGGGAAGGGGAAAATTAAAAAAAAATGCATCGTGTGGCATATCAAATGAAACTTCTTGTTGAGAAGATCTTAAATGTATTTTTTTGTAATTTTAAAATAAATAGTTTCCAAGCTATTCAAGAAAATTGACGAAAATTGACCATTCCCCCCTCCTTATCTCCAAAACTACTGAACCTAAAATTTTTTAAAAAATTCAGAAATTAGTTTTCTCCTTATAGATTATAGGAAAACCTATAAGAAGTCCATGATATTAAAATAACATGGTAAATCACTCAATATCAACATCGTACGGAACCCTCTTCACGCGAGTTCAACTCGCCCTTTTTCCTATTTTTCTATCTTTTTTACAATATCTTCTTTCACACCGCACCTTTTATTTGAGTGATAGCAATGTGTAACGCGAGAAGAATGAGGAGTAAAACAACAAGTTATTAACAAATGTTTATTATAACAACTTTAAACTTACACTTATAGATCATCAATATCCATTGCAGAATTATTTTCGATCTCCTCTTCAGAATCGTTGTCATCGCTGCTGCTAGCTTGCTGCAGAATAAAACAAACTTATTACCAAATATATAAGAAAGTATCCTGAAATAGATGAAAAGATATGCCTTCGTGGACACTGTGTTAAGAACATACATATAAAAAGAGGAAAAAAAGAATTTTAGTTAACAAAACCCAAAATGATATACAATGAACACATGGAAAAAAACAACATAATGATCATTATTTTATCTGCCAAATAGAGCAAACAATCAGTTCGTTTGGTGGTCAAGGGGCCACTAAAGAAAAAGCTAACTATACTCACAGCTTGAGAATATTTAAAACAATGTGTCTATAAATCACAGAACTCACGCTTTTCTGGGTTTTTTTTCGTTATAAATGAACCAAAAACATGTTTCATTTATCTTTAAACCTAAAAAAATTCAAAAACCGCCTCACCTCTAATTTTAGCGTCTGGCTATGCAGGGCCACCATGGTCTGCTGCACGCTCTTAAAGATGAGGTCCCGCGCCACCTCGGGCAGGTTAGCCGGCAGCCAGCCGCGGGTACTGTGGCAGAGAGGAGATGAGGGCTTGGCACTCACTATGCGTTGGACCTCGTCGAGTTGGATGTCGCAGTACTAGAGTGCAAAGTTTTATGAAAGAGCATATTAATGGTAGCGTGGGGAGGTAAAAAAAGTTTAAGAATTCGTTAACGACTGAGTTACGACCAGCAGGTTGGCAGCCAGCCGCGGGAGCTGTAGCACAGTGGGGATATTGGCTTGGCGCTCACTAGGCGTTGCACTTCGTCGAGTTGGATGTCGCAGTACTGGGGAGCAATGCTTCGTGGGTGATTCGGCAAGGTTATGTCGGCATGACGGAGAAGAAGGGGAAAATCCTTTAAAAATCTTAACAGCGTTATAAGAGAGCCAGCTGCGGGAGCTGTGGCACAAAGGGGCTATTGGCTTGGCGCTCACTAGGCGTTGCATTTCGTCGAGTTGGATGTCGCAGTACTGGGGAGCAATGGTTTGTGTGGGTAATTAGACAAAGTTGTGTCGGCATGAAGGAGAAGAAGGGGAAAAATTCTTTAAAACTCATAAGAGGTTTATAAGACAGCCAGCCGCGGGTGCTGTGGCACAGTGGGGATGATGGTTTGGCGCTCACTGGGCGTTGGACCTCGTCGAGTTGCATATCGCAGTACTGGGGAGCAATGGTTTGTGAAAAAACCTAAATAACGTTGAATGAAGGGTAGGTGAAGAAAAAGAATGTTGTAAACCGAAAACGCTAAGAAGCAGTTTCAGATAGGCAGCCAGCCGCGGGTACTGTGGCAGAGAGGAGATGAGGGCTTGGCACTCACTATGCGTTGGACCTCGTCGAGTTGGATGTCGCAGTACTAGAGTGCAAAGTTTTATGCTAGAGCATGTTATGTAGCGTGGAGAGGTAAAAAAAAGTTTAAGAATTCGTTAACGACTGAGTTACGACAAGCAGGTTGGCAGCCAGCCGCGGGAGCTGTGGCACAGTGGAGATGAGGGCTTGGCACTCACTAGGCGTTGGACCTCGTCGAGTTGCATGTCGCAGTACTGGGTAGCAATGCTTCGTGGGTAATTCGGCAAGGTTATGTCGGCATGACGGAGAAGTTATAAGAGAGCCAGCTGCGGGAACTGTGGCACAGTGGGGATATTGGCTTGGCACTCACTAGGCATTGCACTTCGTCGAGTTGGATGTCGCAGTACTGGGGAACAATGGTTTGTGTGGGTAATTAGGCGAAGTTGTGTCGGCATGAAGGAGAAGAAGGGGAAAAATCCTTTAAAACTCTTAAGAAGTTTATAAGACAGCCAGCCGCGGGTGCTGTGGCACAGTGGGTATGATGGCTTGGCGCTCAATAGGCGTTGGACCTCGTCGAGTTGGATGTCGCAGTACTGGGTAGCAATGATTTGTGTTAGACTACAAATAACGTTGAATGAAGGGTAGGTGAAGAAAAAGAATGTTGTAAACCGAAAACGCTAAGAAGTAGTTTCAGATAGGCAGCCAGCCGCGGGTGCTGTGGCAGAGTGGAGATGAGGGCTTGGCACTCACGAGGCGCTGGACTTCGGCGAGTTGGATGTCGCAGTACTGGGGAGCAATAGTTTGTGTGGGTAGTTAGGCAAGGTTGTGTCGGCATGAAGGAGAAGAAGGGGAAAAATCTTTTAAAGCTCTTAAGAGGTTTATAAGACAGCCAGTTGCGGGAGCTGTGGGGATGAAAGCTTGGCGCTCACTAGGCGTTGTACCTCGTCCAGTTGGATGTCGCAGTACTAGAGTGCATAGTTTTATGCTAGAGCATATTTATGGTAGCGTGAAGAGGTAATAAAAGTGTGATAATTCGTTAAAGACTTGTACTAAGTGGCGTCAGGTTGGTAGCCAGCCGCGGGTGCTGTGGCACAGTGGAGATGATGGCTTGGCACTCACTAGGCGTTGGACCTCGTCCAGTTGGATGTCCCAGTACTGGGGAGCAAACTTTTATGCTAGAACATGTTTATGGTAGCGTGAAGAGGTAATAAAAGTGTGAGATTTGGTTAAAGACACTTGTACTGAGTGGCGTCTGGCATCTTGGCAGCCAGCCGCGGGTGCTGTGGCACAGTGGGTATGATGGCTTGGCGCTCACTAGGCGTTGGACCTCGTCGAGTTGGATGTCGCAGTACTGGGGAGCAAAGTTTTATGTTACACCATATTTATGAAGGCGTGAAGAGGTAAAAAAAGCGAGGGAATTTCGCAACGCAGTACTGGGGAGCAAGGGTTTGTGTTAGGCTACAAATAATTAAGGGTAGGTAAAGAGAAAGAATGGCTTGGGTGGCGGGTACGAAACTTACGACGGGAGGGAATACGGCGAGGCGGGCGGTGCGGAACAGGGCGAAAAGATAGCGGTGTCTTGCGTGTGTACGAAAAAAAAACTTCCGCGCAGTCACGCTCACGTAATGTTTTGATTAACATGAATTCACGTCAAAGAGAACTATTGGAGTCCAGTTTCCTAATGAGAGCGTTTTTATTACCTAGAGATGGTGTTCATACAATAAACCAACGACGACGCAGTTTAGAAGACTTCTACACTTCATTACGTTACATACATTGAGTTGTGACAAAACGCCCGGCTCGATCGGACGCTACCTAGCAGCGACCGAATCAGCAATAAATGTGCGTCATTGTGTGTTTCACCAATGGCGACCCCGGCCAGCGTGAAGCGCTCCGACACCATCCTGGTGCAGGAGCTGCTCGCCTTCGTGCAGAATAAACTGGACGTGATGGACGAGCTCAGCCTTGAGCAAATCTGCGCGACCAGCTACACGGACGCCGAAATAACCGCTGCGAGACAGTTCCTCGCCGACACCGCCGCCGTCACTGCCGTGCGCCTCGCCTCGAGGAGGGCCGAGGGCAGCGGGAAAAGAAATATCCAGGACATCTTCCGAGCTTTCAAGGAGACGGATCCGGATGACATCCCCACTTACGTAGCGCGGGACCTTAACAAGCTGCCTCCAGTGACCTTCGACCATGTGGACGTAACATCACTGTTGAAGGACATCCAGTTGCTGAAGTCCAGCGTTGAAGATATCAAAGCCAAACTCGTGGCTTCGGAACGTGCCAGTGCTGAGTTGCAGCGCGAGGTGACATCGTTGCGAAATGCTGACGTCGCGCTCGCCCAAGTATCGCCGCCGCGCAAACGGCAGAAGCGTCCGCCACTCGACACTTCGCAACGCAGCAAAATAACTACAACTGACCCAGTAAACCGCCCGGTCATTGACTGTGATCCTCCGACAACTCAGCGAATTTGTGATGGAACGAGTTCGCTGCGCCCATCCGCACCTGTCTGGAAACCCGACGCGCCATCGACATCGGTGGCTCACAAGGGTTCATTCGCACAGGTGCTGAAGTCAGGTAGCCAACCACGCTCCCGTCGTCGCTGCCCGAACCCCCCGCCACCCGCCGCGACTACCAGACGGAGGGAGGGAAAGGAGAACCGAGCCGCGACCGTTCGTGCCGCGCCGAAGACTGTTGGAGACGACGATGGATTTACCCTGGTTGGGAAAAAACCCAAACGTTGTGCTAACAACAGGAATAAGCGTGGTACCGTCCCAGCAGCCTCGTGCCCCTTGAAGGCTGCAACACCGGTACTGGATATTTATATATCAAGAGTAGCTCTACAGATGACGCACAATGATATCTTGCGTCACATTGAGCAGACGAGCCTCGGTCCCATAACCGTGCTCAACATCTCACGTCTGGAGCCCAGTAGGCCTACTAACTTCAAATCCTACTGGCTCCAGGTTCCCGCAGTCCACGAGAAGATTCTGCTAGGAGAGAATTTTTGGCCTGAGGGAATAGTGTTCCGGCGCTTCAGGGCTGCGCATCAGAAATCAAAGCCTCTGCCTACCAAAATGTAAATTACTAACATAGACTAAGTTTACTAATATTATATGGACCTTGTTGTCTGATAATAAATGATTTATTATTATTATTATTATTACGAGCTACGTTGCCATTCAATAAAGTTCTACAATTATATAAGAATAAGTGTAGTAACATAGTACAAGTATAGTATAGTGAGATAGAAGTATAGTAAAGATACATTCGATTATGCTTTACAGAAAATGGAATCTAACATTTACGTTTTATTTCTTCCCAACATTTTATAACTCTTCTGTTTTATGGTGTACGTTTCTACCATATAGCCGGTTTTTATAAAATAATAGATAAAACTATTCGTTGTCAATTTCTATATTACTTCTGTAATAAAAATGCAACACCAATGTAAAGAGCTTATTCCATTACACTTTGTCGTTGCTGAATTCAGACGTCCTTCGAAGTTACTGCCGCAGACGCTTGTTATTCCACTACACAAATTTCAGTTTGAACGTTATTCCACTAGTCTGAATTCAGATTCTGTGGCTTTCAGACGACTTCATTCAGACAAATGGAATAAGCTCTTAAGGGCGCGAGCGGCGAAACCAAACTAGTTAGTTCATGTCTGTGCACCAATCGACCGCGCCGCTCGTTCGTCTCCTATCATACACAGCCATAGATGTACTAAAAAAAACCGTAGATAAGTTATGCGCGCTCATAAGTGGCACTTAAAAAACAGGCTAAATGGCTCATCTGACTTTAGTCGCACATCTGTCACTTGTTTTGGCGTGTTTGTTTATCAAAATAATCGAGAATGCCGTCGTGTGTGATGAGATTTTGCACAAACTATAGTAGAAAAATTACTAAAATGATGGGATTACGTATCATTCGAAAGTATTATAAATTTACATACATAAATACATATACTCACGGCTATAAATCCCTTAAAGGGGTAGCCAGAGCTTTGAAATGAGAAATTCTTCAGCCACTTTTGGAAGTTGATTGGCGAAAAGATGGTAATAATAAATGTTTTTGGTGACGGGTCTCCAACCACATCGCCCAAAAATCACTCAAAAAGCCCTTATACCCTTAGTCGCCTCTTACGATCACCCACGGGTAGAAATGGGGTAGTGTTATTGTAAGCCGACACTAAACGGCATATTATAAATTTACAACGTTTTAATTATAATTTATAATAAATCGTGTGTATAGATCTAAATTATTCTTTTTCAAACGGTCGTCGTAGTGTCATATTTCAAGTCGGTACAGAGAAAATATGTTTATCTCTTTCTAGCGCTTGCTATGAGATGTACTATCTCGCCTACATTTCAAATGTATTTTTTTTAGGTGTGTTGTTTGGATGTATTTCTAGTGGTGTGCGTTCATCTGCTGAAATCGGTGCCACTCGTAAGCGCCGGTTTCCTCATAAATAACCTATTTAACGGTTTTTAGTACATCTATGTACACAGCGCTATGTTTTTAATATATTTGATTAAATCGCCGTCACGCCGCCCGCCGTCGCTCCGCCCGTCGCAAATTCCGTACCCGCTACCTTCGAAAACGCTAAAAGGCGATATCAGATGGGCCAGCCAGCTGTGGCAGAGCGGGGACAGCAGCTTGTACTTCATCGAGTTGGATGTCGCATGTAGTACTGGCCAGCAATGGTTTTACAATCAATAATGGATCACGGGTATGGTGGAATGAGGGGTAGAAGAAGGTAAAGAACGCTTAAAGACACTTTTACCGGTGACATGAGTTAGGTCAGTAATAGTAATCACTAATACTACGATAATTATGACTGGCGAAGCTCAATTTGAACATCAAAGATACTCAGGTTAGACAGATGTTGGTCAGAGGAAGACGATTGAAAGATACTTGAGAGAAACTTGAGCCCCTTGAGTAATTGTCCTTGACCCGAGTTACATCAGGCATGTAGTCTTATGCAAGGTCCGGAAGATGGGGTTGGCGGGCAGCCAGCCGCGGGTACTGTGGCACAGTGGAGATAAGGGCTTGTCACTTACTAGGCGTTGGACTTTATCAAGTTGGATTTCGCAGTACTGGGTGAAAAGTTTTTTAATTAATATTGAAATGCATTATTGGTACACGGGTATTTTGGCATGAAGGGGTAGAAGAACGTTACGAATCCCCAAACGACAATGGTACCGAGCAACACGAGTCAGGTCTGTAAATGTAATAGAATTCTCCAAACGTGCGCAAACTATACTAGCATTGCTTGATTTGAATATCCAAGACATTCAAGTTAAACAAGGAACGAAGTTAGTCACAGGAAGATGACCGAAATTCATGAAACTTTAATAGTTGTGAGGTATGTTGGCAGCCAGCCCGACTGCTGTGGCAAAGTGCGGACAGGCTTGAATGTTGCAGTACTGGGGAAGTTTATTTGGTCTTAGAACACGGTTATGTTGGGTTGAAGGGTAATAAAATTTAAGACACTCGCGCTAACTTAATGTACGAAAAATTAATTTAAATAACTATAACCGGGAAGATATTAAATTAGCCCCAAATTATGTAGAACTTATTATAATACTTGTGGCATGCGAAACTAACGCAACGATAAAATTGAAGTTATAATATACATGTCAATAACACCCAAGACCAAGAAACAATCATTTCTGTTCATCACATAAATGTTGCTCTCAGCGGGGATCGAACCCGCAACCTCCAGACCCAGAAGCTGTTCAGCTATCCACTGGGCAACGTGCGTCGTCATACTGCTTAACACTTACTGACTATACTCACGCTCATTATTCCCATTGGGGTAGGCCGAGATTATCGATCGGCACTTATTACGATCTTGTCGAACCTCTCTTGCTTCCCTTAAATTCATTATTCTTCTCATACATGCTCTTTTACTGCTTAAATTTAAAAAAATCTCGCTTTCAAAATCAAGCTACGAAATCATACAAGCGAATAATAGTTACCTGATAGTAGACCTGTCGCTGTGTAAGCAGTATGCCAGGTTTGAACACCGCCAAACCCTCGGGTACATCATCTTCCTCTGCAGTGGACTGACTCGGGACGCTACTCGCTTTCTTGGCTTGGAACTTGCGACCTAGTTGTACCATTGCATTTACTCCCGCTGGAAGGATGTGATGTGAAATTTTAATAAAGTAATTAAGACAAGTCTGTTTTTAAAAAAAAATAAAAAGCGATTGCATATTTACGTCAGTTCGAGGCAGTCAAATCAATTAAAATTTATTTAGATAGAGAAGATAGCCTTTAGCGAACATATCATGTTCCATAAAAATACTTTGTTTTAATAAATTCCTATTTGCTGATGACGGTTAAAAGCACTTCTGAGTTCCCCTTATTTCATGACAATCATATTCTTGCTATTTATATATAAACAAAACGTGGAAATATTAAATTTTATTCTTTATGCTGCGCTTTAAAATGAATAGATATAATTCAACTTTGCACACCTGTGTTTCTTACTCTGAAGTCCAAAGTTTGATAGAATCTTGCAGCTGGCTCCTTCCGAGGGTCGTATCCAAATTTCACCCAAACCATATGCCAGGGTCCATATATTAAGAAAAAAGCAACAGATGGCAAAATCATTCTCAATATACCTCTTCTTATTTTTGTTGCAAATATTATTCCATTTAATATCCATATGGGTCTTTCTTCAAATGCCTGAAACAGATTGAGTGAGGCCTTTGATATCCAACCCTTATATAACTAACGGTTGTGTAATATCCCTGTGTGGTCTCTACTTAGAATAATCACCTATCATTCATTTCTTACCATGGCTTACAATCTTTTCCAAACTCAACTTCCAAAAGTGGCTGAGGTAGTTTTATTCTGAATCTCTAAGCATTCCTTTTCGGGATTTTTACATATAGTGAATATGTATGTGTAATATAGTAGTAATACAGTAACCAGCTAGTTTCGGACACCCGAGATTAATGAATGACACTCCCAAGTATCACTCTAAAATCCCCAGTATCCAAAGTTGCCTCTTACAACACCCGCAGGAAGATGCAGGTTAACACTAAGACTGATAGCACACGACGTTTTTTATACGCGCGCATGGCGCGCAGATGACGCGCGTATACGCGCTTCATACGAGATTTGAACGCAACCTTGTACTCTAAGCACATGGGGCGATCGTGAAACAGCAATACAGACGCGCTGTAGCTTTTGCGTTTTGATCAGAGACTGTTCTGTTCAGTTGTACAATGGCGTCGGTTGAGACAACACTGCGTACGTTGGCCTTAGTACTCCGTTTAAAACGAAAAAAAAGTAAAAAAAAGCGAATCTATTGCTTCATGAATGCAAACGCAAAAATCAGCGCCAACGGCGCCGAAAACGCGTGTTCCTAATACGCGCGTCGTCGGCGCGTATAAAATACGTCGTGTGCTATGGGCTTAAGACAACACTTCACAGCTTAATGTCTTCACACAATACCAAAAACCTTGACACTATCTTGTCTTGAAATGATAAAAAATAACACATACCTTTTTGAGCGTATTAATATCATTAAGGAATGAAGGCTGTAGTTTACACCTGGCTTCGATCCGTTTGACAATCCGCTCATGGGGCTCAGTAGGAAATTCGTCAGTCAGGTTGAACTTCACGTGGTGGTTCTTTTCAGTTTTCTTATACAATTTAAACACATCCTCATTTATATGAGTGGCCAACTTTTTGTCTGTGTACTGGTATGGGAACGGCTTGTCTAGCCTAGTGAAATATTCTGGTACTATGTGGGGTTTTGCGTCCCTGTAATAAATGTAATGGTTAATTATATAGTATTTTCTAAGACTTTCACCATTGCACATTACAATTATAACAACTATTGAATTTCGGATATTTAATCGCGTGTTATTACATGGATTTTAAGACTATATTTCATTGTATACAAAATTATTTTCACTAAAGCTCTTAAACGCATCCATCAAAAGAGAATGGACACTTTTTATTTTTGTAAAGAGATGAGTGGTACAATATTAAAAATAATTTAATAATTTTCATGTCCAAATTGTCCCTATAGCCAAGTGTCCGTTATTTTTAAATAGGTTTCGAAACACACCGATTTTTTTGAAACCAAACATTAGCCTATTGCCAAAAATGCCTTTGTCACAAAACCTCTATGCCTATCTTTTAATTGAAGCAGTATAGATAGATAGATTATTATTAGATGGGTTTTCACATATAACTTCCTTTTGGAACTTTTGTACTCTTATTCAATCCACTCTAATCCTGTCCAAATAACATTATTTGAAACACATTTTACACACTTGCTGGGGAACGATCTTATTAATTATCCTTATATAATACTTAAATATAGGACTACAGATAATTTTAAAGAATCGCAATTTTCTGTTTGAATGCTGTGTACAGGATCCATCAGAAAACTGACTTAAGATGGTATGGAAATTATGTTTTTTTGTTGTATAGTCTGTAATCTGTTACTTTGCCTTATTAGGCTGAGAATGGGCCAAAGATGTGCGTTGTTAATGCTTATTTTTCAAACAATGTTAATGCTGGATTTGATTTTTAAGATAGAAACGTTACTCTCAAATGGCAAATGAAGCTATTTTGTTGATTTATCAAAACAAATTTTCTTCGCACATATCTAGTGGAATCGTACACTTTATGTGTGCCTCATACTGAGGGTTTAATACAATAACTTTAAGTAACCAGAAAACTTACTTCTTCAAGAAACTAGCGTCTTCAGTTCCTGAAGGCAGTATATCATCTACTGCACATTGGTGCGTTTCACCCACAGCACCTTCTTTAAGGGGCAGGAACTGGAAATCAGCCATGCCTATAAATATCATTTTATTAATAGAAGTTTGAGAACTTACTAAATTTATAGCTATGAGATAAACAAGATACACTTGCTTGGCTGTCCTGCGACCCGAGAAGTGGTATAGAATGGCATTAACCCATTTCTTCCCATGAGTGATGCCGTGTAGTGCCGGCTTTGCAGCGTAGTGCCAGCTCAGATTGCCGTGTAGTGCCGGCTTGGATTGCCGTATAGTGCCGGCTTCGAATATCACTACCCCTTTCTACCCACGGGTGTTGTAAGAGGCGACTAAGGGTATGAGGCTTTTTAAGTAGTTTTTGGGCAATGCAGTTGGAGACCACCACCAACAATACATTATATTTCTACCATCTTGTCCCATATCAACTTGTAAATGTGGCTGAGGAGTTTCTGGCTCTGAAGCTCTGGCTACCCCTTTTTGGGATTTATGGCCTAATATAAGATTTATAAATACTTTTGTCATTACTTAGTTATAAATAATGTTTTAGAAGCATCAACATTTAACCATAACCATAAAGCATAACGCTATAATATATATATATATTATATACATTGACTATACTGGCACAACCAAATGTGGCATAAAGATTACTTCCAGGGGTCAAACCACAGCACTAAAATAAACTTTAGTAAAATTTAATATTACATTTGACTATTATGCAATATAAATTGCATATAGTACAAGAAAATATGCTAAAACCTATTTATGCCATAAAAATATATGCAATTGTATCATTATGATCTTTAATGGTTATGCTTTATTTCTTATCAAAAAATATGTAGTGAAAAGAACACAGGCCAATATTTGTTTTATATTCTCATTTTCTAAAGCAAGGCTGATCTACTAGTAAATAAGTACATACATACATACATATACTCACGGCTATAAATCCCAAGAAGGGGTAGCCAGAGTTAAGGAATAAAAAAATCTCAGCCACTTTTGGAAATTTGAGTAGGAAAAATATGGTGAAATAAAGGTTGTTGGTGATGGGTCTCCAGCCGCATCGCCCAAAAATCCCTTAAAAGCCCCAATACTGTTAGTCGCCTCTTATGTACACCCACCGGAAGAAATGGGGTAGTGCTATTCTAAGCCGACACTACACAGCAAAGTAACACAAAAATAAGTACAATCCAGTAAATTTTGTTATTATAAAACACTCTTAATTAAACTATAATAACAATTTTCCACCAACCTATACCATAATGATAGATATTGTCCCTTAACATTAACAGAAGTTTAATGTACCAGACTTATTTACACACTCATACAAAATTTTCTCACCTTCGAATTTAAATATTTTTGTCACCTTTGCAACAGGAATAGAAGAAATCACTTTTTTCTGGACAACACCGTCAACAACTTTTTTCTTTATCTTAACTTTCATCAAAACTCCATTTGTTTTAACTGTGTCTGCATAAATTTTACTAAGTAATCTATTTTCTGGATGATAAGACAAACCCAGGCGCATTTTCTTTTCTGGGTTATTAGCCTGTAAAAATAAGTTTTTTTTTATAATTATTTTTTATTATATCCAGTGAAACAAGATGCTTAAAAAGTTGTGCTGCTTCGGTCTTAAAAAGAGAAGGTCAATTTGCTTTGCTTTGACTTTAAAATGAATATAAAGGATAGACACAAAAGTAAAGCTAAAGCTTTTAAGTCCAAAAAAAATATACAGCCTTGATATCCTTTCACACCTAACTTTACTGTATAGAAGTTACTAGCTATAGGAAAATAAATCAACAAGGTTTAATAATAGTCTTCTCAAAACTCAAACCTTCAAGCCATATATTGCACCTCCACTCCAATAGCGTCACAACTCAAAAAACCAAATCATTGAGAAAATTGCATTAAAAATTTACACTTTCTCTTTATTTTACGAAAGCTAAAAATTATACTTTTATTGAAGCTATAAATATGCCAGTTTTTGAGATAACATTTTGATGTTTGGCAAACGTAATGATAAAATAAAGCATTTTTTTTTTGAGATGCGACACTATTTGAATGGAAGTGCGATATATGATTGACAAAGGAGCAGCAGAAGTACTAACAGTTTAAACAAAATACATATACTCAACGCTATAAATCCCTAGAAGGGGTAGCCAGAGCTAAGGAATTAAAAATTGCATTGCAAGCACAATATTTTAACTTAAAATATCATGGTTCTCTAATAGCCACTTTTGAGATTGATAAAGTTTACCTTTGAAATTACTAAGCATGTGTCTAAATAAATACTAAAATATCACCCTGTTCAATAAAATCTGCATTGCTAAGTGAAATGTAAATGATAACAATAGTTATAAATTGCGACATAACATACATATAATAGTAGTTAAGTATTTCTTAAGATGATAAATACTATTTTTATTGAAAACTTTAATATCATGGGAAAAAATAATCTTTTGAATAGTTTGTAATTATTTTAACATACATACATATACTCACGGCTATAAATCCCTAAAAGGGGTAGCCAGAGCTAAGGAATTAAAAATTCCTCAGCCACTTTTAGAAAGTTTAGTGGGGAAAAGATGGTAAAATAAAGGTTGTTGGTGATGGGTCTCCAACCGCATCACCCAAAATTCCCTTGAAAGCCCCAATACCGTTAGTCGCCTCTTACGTACACCCACCGGAAGAAATGGCGTAGTGCTATTCTAAGCCAAAACTACACGGTTTCTAAGCCGACACTACACGGCTAAAATTTGTAGGTTAAAAATATAAAATTTATAAATAAAATCTACTGAGTTGCCACTTTGTAAAATCATATAAAAAGTTATTTAAAGATACAAATTACATTTATTAAATAAAAATATCAACTTATTTTAAGGTTATACAAAAAAACATACCTCAGCGATGCTCTTTAACCCACCAAGATATTCTATAGCTCTATCGGTGTTTTTTATTATTCCAGGAAATAATACAGCTACCACGTGCTTATCAACATTTGGTTCAGTCATTTTATAGTTGAAATGTATTCATGAAATCATGAAATACAAATAAATCTGTAAGTGCACAGCACAGATTACAATTGGTGCACAGTCCAACCAAATATAAATAAACAAACAACGAAACGAAAACGATTTGACGTAAATAGGGCTGTGACTGGTCGTAAAAATCACGTCCTCGTGTCGATGATGTTATTAATAAACATCGATAGCACATCGATAGATATATCTGCAATGCTAGGTTTTCAATATTAACGAATAAAACAATAATTATTGTGAGCTATAATATTTTCATAAGAATAGTGTATTTGTTATTTGTATAAAACTGAAAGCTAAAATAACTCCAGCAATTAAAAATGGCTCTAAAAACTCGTCAACTTCTTTGTCAACAATCTATAAAATAATGATGTTTACTGTGTAATCTTATAAAAATACACTCTAAGAGAGAGCCATGATGAAATGCAAACAAATTTAAGGGAATCTACCCCGTCTTACACCAATAAAAGCATGCAAAATTTATTGGACGGAATGAAGATTAATAATAAGTACTCTCCTTTAGTTGGTGAACAATGTCTACAACTAAAAAAACATCATTTAAATATGTGATCCCATATTTGAAGACCGAATATCGACTTTAAGGAGGTTTTTAATTGGTGTGACGTGACAATATACGATACCCATCACCAACCATCCTTTGTTTTACAATATTTCGATTTAGCTTTTAAAGGTAGCTAAGGAACTTTTACTCCGTAGAACTGTCTACCCCTTTAGATGATTTATAGCCATGAGTTTAGGCAGGTATAAGTAGATTATCTATCAGAGAAGTAGTTGAAACCTCAGGAGTCTCTTATGATCGAACGCATAATACCATATTCAACTTCGATACCATATTCATTCTAGCAATGAATTCAAATCATAATTTCTCGTTCCTTTTAAGGATTTTTTTTACAACGCATTGTAGTTCGTCATATATAGACTTTGTTACTTACATACTTATATATACTCCATATATATTTCAGGACAACTTGGATAACTGAGTGGAGAGAACGAGCTGAACGCCTATTATACAAAGAGACTTTAAATCCTGAGTAAGGCCTAAACAAAACGGCGATAGGCCTGCCCCCTATCACGTGAGTACACTGTCTAAGCAAAACGTGGGTACCTTCTCTGGAAACTAGATGGCGCTTGCCATGTGAGTTCAGGAGCATTGGTACCTCTGCCAACCCCTTCGGGGATAAACGGCGTGAACGTTTATGTTATGTTATGTTAAGGCCTAAACCTTTACTAAAGGCATGTGTGTTTTTCTTATCATGGTTTGTTAGTGTTGAGGGAAAATATCCTACAAGGCTAAGTTGTACATAGTCATGTGACAGTGTATATGATCACGTGACTACACTGTCCAAGCAAAACGTGGGTTATCTGAATACCAGATGACAATAATGTCACGGGCTGTTCAGTACTATTAGTACCTCTGCCACCCCTTCGGTAATATGTGTTGTGAAAGCTTAATCTTTGAGTTAAGCTTTGATAAGTTGTATTTTTTTAATTTAAATACACCTTGTCGGCAAAATAATGTTGGCCAACTACTTGCATATTGTTAAATTAATGTAAACTTATTTGCAATAAAAGGATCTGCCGCCATATCCGAAAAGGAACGAACCTTAAACCCACCGAAGGATTTCCGAATTGTGCTTTATTGCAATTTATGTTCCCGTGTCTAGTGACAAAAAATACGTAATTCTGCAACAAGGAAGTTGGTGGGACCTTTTTTTAGGGATACTAAGGGCGTCATAACCTTATTCTACTGATACCTTAAAGGAAAGTGAGGTTAATAAAATAATTTTGTCCGTGTTTTTTATTATTTCCTTGACTTGTGTGGGAACTTTTTAACTTCACTTGATTGTACATCGATGTGACCTTAAATGTGGCAATGGGGAACATCACCATTATTTTATTTTATTTCACTTACCATCCATTAACCTATCGCATAGACTAAGACTATACGAAGCAGCTAAGCCTGTTGCATAAGGATGGCAACGATATAAAGCAGATGAATATTTTGTGGGTAAATAAACATATCAATTTTGCAAATTCATTAGCAATTGATAGATATTACTACCCCAATATGTACTCAACGACGTCCGTGGTCGAGTGGATTGGTCTCGTTTCGGAGGTTGCGGGTTCGATCACCGCTGAGTGCAACATTTATGTGATGGATGAGCATAAATGATTGATTCTTAGTCTTGGACATTATTCATACGCGTATTATATAATATTTAATATATCGTTAGGTACGTAGATCAATTACAAAATAAATTTTATATTCCTCTTGTTTTATATTATATAAATGGTTGATGTAGATATTGTGTCTTGTAGAGTTGGGGCGTGTAGAATTAAAAACTTGTTTCTACATAAGATCTGGTAACTTTAGTATTGGCTAAGAATATGATCTCCAACCGCATCACCCAACAGTTACCTAAAAAGTCTCAATTCTCTAAGTTTCTTTTTACACTACACTACAGACCTAAAAACGTCTACATTTGTCATAACGGCTGATGTTTTCAGTAATATAGCACATTGTGTATTTTATTTAATGATTGGCGATTGCTACGAAGAAGTTTTTGTTGATCTACATTCGATAATAATATTGAATGGACGTTATAAATAAAAATAAATATACACGGACATATTATACTTGTATATGGGATACTAAATCAACGATATGTTTAATATTATATAATACACATATAGCCGTGTAGTGTCGGCTTAGAATAACACTACCCCATTTCTACACGTGGGTGATCGTAAGGGGCGACTAAGGGTATAGAAGCTTTTCAAGTGATTTTTGGGCGATGTGGTTGGAGACCCGTCACCAAACATTTATTATTAACATCTTTTCCCCATCAACTTCCAAAAGTGGCTGAGGAATTTCTCCTTCCAAAGCTCTGGCTACCCCGTTAAGGGATTTATAGCCGTGAGTAGATGTATAAATAACATCAAAGACTAAGAAGCCATCGTTTATGTTTATGACATAAATGTTGCTCTCAGTGGGAATCGGACCGAGAAGCTAGTCAACTATCCAATCGGCCACGGCTGTCGTCGCTTTAAGCGAAATCATTCGATGAGCTTTATATTCGGCTAATATTCCCTGTGATTTAGAACTGCTAGGGTTGAATCGTACTGACGTCAATGGTGTCACTTTAATACCAAGCCAGAGGATCCGAAGGTCGCTACGGGAGGCAACTTAGGCAAAATTTAACTCATATAGAAGATTTAACTTATACGTAAGTTTGTGACGTTCAAAAACAAAGAAATATTCTTTTTATTTTTTAATAAATATATTTTATCTTTATCTAAGCCTAACTTTTTTTGCGGCATATCATTTGCCTTGCACTTGAGACTGCAGCCCAGACTAAACATACCAAACATACTGAATTACAAACTAATTATAATTGGTAGATATTTATCTACTATACTAATTTATCTATTGGTCCCAGTTGTGGTCGAGGTAACTGGGGCTTTGGACTCGGAGGCAAAATGATTTTCCATGAGATTTGTGGTTGACTGGTCGAGCTTGCCTTGCAGCCTTGCCCCATGGGTTATATCTTTATGTTAATGGGTACTTTTGTACTAGGCACAATACGTGATGGGTATTTTACTACCATTAGTATTAACATGTTTTTCATAAAACTATGCGTGTATTGTATTTTTATGAAATTTGAAAAAAATATAATACATTTATGCACCATGCACAAAGCAACAGCTTAAAATAATACTACTAAATTAAATATAGATGACAACAAAAATGCAAAGTACCTCAGCTAGGTACTAACATTATTCGCAGCATGTTATAATATAAGTGAATTAACGTTAAACTACTTAAATAAAACATCCAATATAGCTACAAAATTATGTTTTTGATAAAATATTCTAGAAATTACTTTAGGTTCTATTCTATTTGCTTTTATAACTGTCTATAAAATATATAAATATATTAGCCGTGTAGTATCGGCTTAGAATATCACTACCCCATTTATTCCCGTGGGTGTACGTAAAAAACGACTAAGGGTATTGAGGCTTTTTAAGGGATTTTTGGGCGATGCGGTTGGAGACCCATCACCAACGACCTTTATTTTACCATCTATTCCCCACATAATTTCCAAAAGCGGCTTAGGAATTTGTAATTCCTTAGCTCTAGCTACCCCTTCTAGGGCTTAATAGCCGTGAGTATATGTGCATGTATAAATCAAAATATTATTATAAAAAATACTAAACATCATTTTTCATGTTTTCGTTAAATTGGTGTTACGATCTATAATAAATATTTAATATCCTTTATCTTTTATTACGCTGCGAACAATACTACGCTTTGTTGGGTGATTTAAATAAGTGTAATAAAATAAGTAATAAATATATGTGATCTTGTACCTTTAAGTATTTCTTAACCAATAGTGGAATGCACGTTTTCGTTTAAGTAATATTTTGAAATCATATCCACCTTGTTGATTTAGTTATTTTATTTATTTTTTAATATTAGTAATAGTGGGTTTCCTTATGATGGTTTTCCTCACCATTAACACTCTTGTGAAATTGGATGATCCACAATGTCAATCAAAGAATACAGTTGGACCGGATATTATTTATCCTCTAAACACTGTTTAAGTATTCCCTGATTATCCATTTAGGAGGTATTTTGGAGAAGGATAAATGTCCATTTATTTGGAACCAACCAAACTGATATATTAAAGGCCAATATCGAAATCATTATTTGCTAAAGATACTGAGCCAGTGAAGTATGGCCAAGTTTGCTGGTTATTTACTGATGAGTTCCATAGGGTCTAATATTGTACTGGTAGTTTTAAAATTAATGTTAGGTTATCTTTCGAACGTATTAAAATAATAACTACACTTGATTTCAGAAGAGCCACATTGGAAGCCTTCCTGTTCCTGGAAATAATTCCTGCATTAGAAGCGATGGTGGGTTTTCCCAGTACCTTGTAAAACACACACAAATATCATTAAACTACACTACTACCACAGATAATATAATTCTATAATACTACTATATTGACTCTCAGAAAACAGTTATTCCATCATATGTACGGCCTTAAACAAAAATTAGGCTATTTGACTGTAATAAAAATATACATTTCTTTAATTTCATTAGTCTTAATATTTCTTTTTTGGAGCAATTTGTAATAATGCGAGATAAAAATATTGCATTATCTCACTAAAATCCGTCTTCTAAAATAAGTATTTTTGATGCAACTGTCACATGACTAAAAACGACCGTGATTGGCTATTTCTATAATGATGAATGACGTAGATCGAGCATAAGCAGACTGTGTTTCGCTTCGCTCATTGGTGTTTAATGCGGAATTGACGTCATTTGTGCTACAGCCGCCATTTTACTTAAAGTCGCGTTTTCGCGGCACATTTGAATATTGAATTTTCTTTTTCGATTTTTTAATAAAATAGCTAAAATGAAGACAGAAAAATATTTGTTTAGGGCTCCTTATAAACAAATGAACACCGTAAGATAGTTTTCAAAACTTAGTCAAGACTGAGGGCTTCTTACAGTTCATATATGTCTGTACCAAGGGGCTGGTGGCCACCCTGTATGGTTCGATATGGCCATAATCCACGATCGATATATAGCGATTTAACGATTCCACAATCATAGATTCTTGCGTAGATACGTATCGGTTTATTAGAAACAACCATTTTATCTTGCCGTGGGCGGTGGGTGTCATACAAGGCGAACAAGGACCGGGGTTTATTTACACAGATCGTGAATATTTGTTTGCCAAAGCGATGGTATATTAATTCGCTAAAATTACTGACTGACTTCTTGTAAGTACAAAATTTACATTCATTTTATTTTACCGAATATATTCGTTAAAAACTGATAAGTATTCGACACCAAAGAAACTAGGTGACGAAAAACTATATCCACTGAAGTGCTCTATAAAGTAAAGTACTTAAATGGCTACTTGTTGCAACCGCCTTTCAGTGCTGACCCTCTCGTCTGTAAGTGGGAGGCGTTGCCATGGCAACGGGTGGGAGGGAGAGCCTCCTCCCGAAATCCTCCCAACCACTCAGCGACTCAAAAGCTGAGAGCTTACAGTCATGATGTGCGTAATTAACCATAAATTGAAGTGGGTGACATTGGTCATCAAGATTCTTGATTCAGACATTTTATATATCTCGTTAGCTGTCTCAATGGTCCAACGGTTTCAGTTTTAGGCTTACAGCCCTGAGGTTTTAGGTTCCATTCCGTAGCGAGCACTGACATATTAAATTTTACATACACTGGCGCTATTAGTTCCCATCTTCCCATTAAGGTAGGCAGAGAGAGACCAATAATGGCCACTTTGTACGATCCTGGCAAACCTGCTGAGCTTCATTCACATTCATCAATATTTTTATACATGCCCTTTCATTGTCATACTTCGGTCACTTTCCTTTTAAATTTTGTTACATTTTACATTACAGTGATGCGATTCTATTGGTTATAATAAATAAAGAATAAATAAAGGAAAGAAAAATTTCGACACAGGCGGGAATCGAACCCGCGACCTCGTACGTGCGGGGGCGTATACCCGGGGTCGCGGATTCTATTCCCGCCTGTGTCGAAATTTTTCTTTCCTTTATTTATTAGTAATAATCCCCACATGAGGTTTTCATGAACAAAAAGATTTATATTCTATTGTTTCTTTTAAAACATATTTACTTAGCACTCCTCACGTGGATTCCGTGATTTCGCCAGCGCGGTGGACTATGTTCTGATCATCCTATCTTGAGTAAGATCGAGCCACTCGTTGGGATATGAACTGTGAAGATCATAAAGATCATATCTCACTTTATCTCTGACTCGTGATCCAACCAGGCTTCGCTCGGTTAGCGTTGCTAAGTAAGCCTTTTTATTATTTAGAGTCATCGCTGGTATGGATGTAGTATGGAGGATGGGCTATGAAACCCAAAAATATTAAGTATTCTATAACATTTATCAAACGAGTCCATACATCTAATGATTTTTTTGCACAAAATTATGTAAGTTTAAATATAATAATACATGTATTTTACATGTTTAAATGTGTCAATATTGTAAAGAGTTATGTTGAACATCTAGAATATTATGTAGGGGCGCTTCCGTTCACCAAGAACCAACTGATAAAATGCTTAATTTTATTGGCTTTCAGCCAGAAAAATACATTTAAGATTCCGGTGAGAATCCTAATCTCATGAATGGTTATTCTATTAGTCAGAGCATCGGAATCAAATATCTTATTGCCACTATTAGCGTTTGAAATAGGGTAATGGAATAGATAGTTTTGCATTACACACATACATACATATACTCACGGCTATGAATCCCTTAACGGGGTAGCCAGAGCTTTGGAATGAGAAATTCCTTAGCCACTTTTGGAAGTTGATTGGGGAAAAGATGGTAATAATAAATGGTTTTGGTGACGGGTCTCCAACCGCATCGCCCAAAAACCACTTAAAAAGCCCCTATACCCTTAGTCGCCTCTTACGATCACCCACGGGTAGATAGGGGTAGTGTTATTCTAAGCCGACTGTTTTATAACATCTGTTATGCCAGCCTTATCCGACTATACCTGGGTGTCTTTACATCGATGGCCAAAACTTCAAGATAAGTAAAGATTTCGATGGATAATAATGGGAGAGTTATTAGAAACGAAAGATGTTAGTAGTGTTAAAATATTAGTTTAATGAGCATTAAAAACGTACGTAAGTATTTTTACCGTTGCTGTGCTCATCATCAACTCAACTTAAAAAAATACCATAAAATCTGCGACAAAATTTCTTCAACCTTTCTTAATTTTATTATCGTCCTCCAAAAGAATAGAACAAGAATATCCATCAATTTATACGCTATAAATCGAGCTCTTTTCACAAGTCCCTCTTGGAAGCTTAGAGCAATTGATTCAATTCCCTGGGTCTAGTGGGGTCGGGAGGGGGAGTTACTCACCCTACTACCCTTTGGGAGGACCTACATATGCATTAGTTGCTGATACTAGCCACTAGATAAACCTATTGAATTCCTTGTCCTTGTGAATCCGTGGTAAATGAAATATGCATGAGACTGAATGTTGTAAGTGCTGGTAATGAAGAAAAACACGTTTTGTGGTGAAGAAAATTTGCAGAGTAACCTGCTTTTATTTATTTGGGAAGTTAGCTCATTCTGTGAGGGGGTGCATATTATAAACTTTTATTTAATAAACCATAAGGTTTGTTTACTATCTATTCGCAATTTTTCGTAAAAAAATATTATAAGAAATCTATGGAAAACCGGTGGTCTAACAAATAATATTCATAAAAAATTGCTTATTTAATTCCTGCTTCAGAGGCACATTTTGATGCACTCGTTGTTAACTAATTGTTATTCAATGAAACAACGTATAATAAATTAATTGATCCCTAAGTATGATTAGTTTATTTGATTACTCGGTATTTCAACGAAATGCATATTTACGATACGTTTATTTTACTGCTATATAAAAGCAATTTTTTGATAAATTCTACTTACTTTTTTTCATAGCTCTGCCTCTCTTTGAATCAAGTATTGGCGTATGTGTTAATTTATTCAATATTATAAAAAATAAATCCCAACAAAAATATGTATCAAAGACACTGTTCTACTAAAAGACCCTCTAAACAATGACTCTACAAAGGCTTTCTCCAAGCCCTCCTTATCAAGGAATAATAAGTCAGCTAATCAACTAATTTGCCCGCGCTAAAACGAACTTCATATAAAGGCAAGTAGCAAGCGAATGTTGGCAGTACCGTTCGCAACGGGGCGCCATAACCACTCGTCCGGTACAGTCAGCGCGAGCACGGTGCTTAGTGGTCGTGATTTGTGAATACATTTTGTTTAGCAAGGATATTCATCGGTGAGTTTTTTATTAAAATTTATTAATGATTCAATTTTAGGAATTGTATAGTTTTTCGAAGAGTTGTGTAAGATAATTAGAAATAATTGAATCAGGATCTGCAATTGGATTTAAAATAAAATAACATTTAATCCAAAATAAGTGATAAGATTGTAATTCCGACTTCGATTCTCTTTTAAAATATTCACTGTAAAAGGGTTGTGTTATTCTCAGGAATTATTATAAATTTTGAGAAAATTTAATAGGGTCAAGCTTAGCTATAAATTAAAACTTCTTATTATTCAAGGAGTAATGGTTTATGAAATCAAAAATAATATTGTACTTGGAACAAAGCAAAAGAAATTATTAAATAGTTTAAAATAAATAAATATAAAATAGGTCACTACAGCAAAAGCACTAAGGGTACTTACTAATAATGATATCCTACTGTAACCAACGATATTTCATTTATTTAGAAGATATCATTGTTAATATTATCAAAATAATATGCAAAGCGAAGTAAATCTTTGCCCAAGTTCTGATCTTCAGGAAATGATGCCATTTCCTGCATCCTAGACGACTGCCACGCAAAGACGTCCCAGAGAGCCCCAATTAGATAAATAAGCGAAAGGCACGTACAAAGGCTTCGTGGGTTCTTCCTACTCCATTGTTACTTTGAAACTTTGCTATTGCTTAGGTTTGTAACTATTATTTTATAATATGTTAGTGTAACATATTAGAGAACTATTTTATCTTTTTCGGACGTAATGTTATACCGGTTATTTTTATGCAGTAGATTCTTTTTACGGGAAAAATGTAAAATTAAAAAGCTGCGCAAATGTTTTACGGTATTTAAAAGAATTGGATTTTTTTTACTTGTGTCACATTAATTTTCGCGATGCTATTACGAAGTGCGCAAAAAAATAATGTTTAATAGTACCATTTGTTTGACGCTGGTTATATGTAAAGGGATGTAGCTAAGTTTTGTGACCTTTTTGAACCTCAACATTAAACTGCCCCTGTCAGTCAAAGTAAAAAGTAGAGACTCTACAATACATGTCTGTGACATGTGTTTTATGTTATTTAACATATTATCTTAACGTTTTGATTCTCATTTAGTACTGATAAAATAAATGTATGTTAAAATATAAATATTATGCAACAAATCTTATGAAAATTAGACTGTCGTGCCATTTTGTATGGTCTTTTATTTCGACATTCAATTAAATGAACTTTGACCTAGTTTTCCTTTGACGACTTCTTGGATAGTTTTGAATGAAGCTGAGGTACAGATATATAAATAATTTCAGAAAGGTTTAGAACTCACATATATTACTAACCAAAAAAGTTAGGGTTGTTTTCTTAGTCACCACTTACTGCTATTCAAACTATAAATAAAAATCATAAATATACCAAAAGTATGAATGAATGAACAAGAACAATAAACCACCAAAGTTATGAAATTAGTACATCAATTAAAACAAGTAACAAGTATGTAAGTAATTTCGCAGCACACAGTGTCCTTAATATTTGGCATTGGGTCGTGTCACGGTGCTGATAAGGTCGTAATGCAATTTACTTTCAATCGAGCCATGTATACAGTAGTATAGGATACTATGGCCGATATGGGTAAAATAATTAGCTGCAGCATTTTCATTTTAAAAGTGATACCCTGCAGAGTAAAGTATAAAAGAAAATCTGTTAAGGAAATATTTTGTAATGTCATAAATTTTACTATTGGTATTTTTTAACAAAAATAAGTAACGCCCGATTTCTGAATTGAATATTCCAGTTGAGAACAACTTACGTATCGTTCTGTCGCATTAAAATCTTAACAACTGAATGAGACAAAACGATACTTAAGTCGTTCTCAGCTTGAATACTCAATTCAGAAATCGGGCGTTAGCCTGATAGATAGGTCTTAACCTGCATTGGGGTTGCTAACTAGGCGAGCCGATACATTAAATAATACACGTAGTAATAACGTCTTGAGACTAAAAACTAACCATATCCACAGAATATAACCATATCATTTACTTACACTCTCGGCTATAATCCCAAAAAAGGGTTGGCCTGAGTTAAGAAAAGGAAAGACTTCCTTCAATCTTTCCCCACTTCCGTTTATTCTGAAGAATAATGCTCTAATCCCTGATTTTTTCGTCTACTTAGGTCCAACAGCATGCTAGTATGTTTATATTATGTTGCAATTTTCGATTTCATAGTCAACTTCGTATTTATCTTTTTAAAGATCAACGAACGCACTCAACGGAAAGATGTATAAATAAACGTTATAAAAATAGCCAAGTTGTTAAACAGAGATTGTCTGTATATTCGTAACTATCCCATATTTTTCGCTGTCTGCAATTTGTTATATGAGAGGACGCTAATCGAAAGCTAGATGCACCTTTTTAAATAACATTTTTCATACATACATACACATACAGGCGCCATTATTTTAAATTAGGGTAGGCAGATATTATCGATCGCCACTTTGTACGATCCTGGCATTCCTCTCTATCTTCGTTTACATCCTTCAATCTCTATAAAATATTTATGTGTAGTATATGAAACACTTAGAGTGTTATCCTTTGAATCAACCACAATAAGAATTAGATTACTCCGAGCTGCCCCGAGGCGTACGAAAATACCTAGCAAAAATATTGTCGTCATTCGTTTCACAGGCAAACCCGTATCAAAAAATATATTACCATTTCTTTAAAAAGATTATCGACCCGATTGATTGTAATATTCCAATAAATGAATAGAGCGAGTATAACAGGACAAATATTGAACAAAATTCTTTGACAAAGTTGGCGCATGAGGTAAAAATATTTTAAACTAAACGTGTTTTCCCGCTGTCGGGATTCCCGTGGCAAATATTGGAAATGTAAAGCAGTTAAACTTGCAAATTCATTTAAAATATAAATTACGTTCGACATCCTTATAAAAGGGTAAAGTACTTGTAAAAAATATATAAATAAGTTCTCCCGACACAAATAACTATCCAATTCGGAAATAAACATAGATCAAGTTAGGCCAAAAGTAAGTTTGAGGTAAGTCTTAAAAATAAAGCAGTTTGTAACCGCAGATGAATGCTTATAAGAATATTTTAGGAAAATTTACTATGCTAATGCATCTAAAAATCATCAATGTCTATGTTTAATGTCCGTCAGTGATTGTATAAATCTCAAAAAGTGGAAGCCAGTGCTATAGAATAAGCAATTCCTCAAAAATCTTTGATGAAAGTTTGGTGGGTAAAAATATGAAAAAAAGTATAGTTCGTGATGGATATGCAGCCATATCACCCAATAACCACTTTTCAGCTCCGAACCCTAAGTAGTATAAGTGTGTATGATATTTCCCCATATTGTGAGAGTTTTGGATTGAATTCACCTATTAAATTGGACCCCTACGATTAATTCTACCATTATATTTATGATTCGGAGTAAGGGGTTAGCCAGGAAGTCATAATCATGCCTTTTCGCATTATCATTAAAAACAAATATACTTTCCATTGATCTAAAGTTGATTCTTTGTTCTGCAAAATACTCACGCAGGTATAGAGGTTGAGTAATTTTGAGTTATCGTTTTTCAAGTGTGTTAACAACTTCTTAGTCGAGTTAAAGGTCACTGATAACAACAAGTATCTACATATTCTACATACTTTGACTGAAGTTAAAAATGCTAACGAAATAAATAACATACATGCATAGAGATACATGTATTAGATGCTCACTACCTAAGCTCAATACATTAGATGTGCAACAATGTGAAAATATAAAAGAAAATTATAAATATATATAATATGATACTTATATAATATGAGTGTTATATATAATACAATATAAAAGAAAAGGAATGTTGAAAAAGAAAATTAGATTCCGTCAATATGACATTGGAAGAAATGCGTAAAAAGTGTGAAATTAATATCCTGAGAACTGATCTGAATTACAAATATTATCATACCTTGTTCTACTTATTTATCTAATTCAAATTAATCAGTGTCAATGGCAGCCCCAATCAAGCGTAGCATGTTTGATAGTATTGAATTCAGAATGAACGAACTTATTTCAATGTCAGCTACTAGCTTAATGAAATCGTAAATAATGCTAATTTTCAATGTTACAGTATTGGTTTTCTTAATAAATCCTAAATGGCGTGCTGTTAATATTGTTTCTCGGTAAAATAGTATTATACTTTGTTCAAATTCCGCGTAATTGAATGTCTTTAATAGCTAATGATCCAGTACATTCTTTATTTAAGTAAAGGTTTCTACTACGGATAATATAGTACTATACCTTTTCTTGCTATACTATATACTATGCGGTTTGTACAAAATTGCTGAATTCATAATTATATTGAACTTAACAATACTTTCTTAACGTTTAGTTGAGGGTAGGGTAGGGTAGTGTTTTTTTTCGAATATCTAGTTAAGTTACGAGTGTATACGCCAGATAGTTGTTTTTTCGAATAACAAAATTCTTCATCATCATCACCATCACGCTTTCTACTTAAAAATACGGTATAACTGAAAAAAAAACAGAACATTGTAAAAACTGAATGTTACTGATACAACGCAACAAGTGCTCCGTGAAAGAACAAATTAAACTGATTTAATATACTCGTTATTGTAAGCGTAATAGGCTCCAATTAATTAATTTAGCCATGAACTAGAATTTGAGTAACTCATCTTCTCTTCCAACAATAAAGCATCAATATTACAATAACAATTGTATTTTCATGGAGTATAAAAAGATACGCTTATTTAAATTTCCTTTTTCTATTTTATCATAATCTAATCATGAGTCGTAATAACCATGAACGATATATAGGTTATATTCAAATAAAATGATGCGGTGAAATGGCTATTGGCATCCTTCTATGGGATTGGGATTTGAATATAGGATACTGATAGGGCTAAGGATAGACGATGACGTTAGAATAGAGTTTCATAGCAGAGACTAATGTACTTTTAAGGATGTTTGCAATCAAAATTAGACACTAAATTAATTTTGCTATACTTTTATTACTATTCGTACCATCAGTTATACAACTAATAAAAACTTTTACTAATTCGATAGACGAAATTTCAGAAATTCGTAAGTGTAGGTACGTAACGGGATTGGGACATTACTGAACTTTAACAAAACAGGCTTAAAGTGTTTTGCATCTGGAGTTGCAGGAAAAATACACTTAGTTACAATTCATTTGAACATCTTCTATTCTTACATATATGAACTAGTAAATATATATAAATCTTTGTTGACCATCAAACGTTGTAACTTTTAAATTAGTCACTTATTAGGTTTTTTTTACAATTACTACAACTTGATACCACAATTTTAAAAGTAGTTACTTATCTGTCTTATATACCCAATTATTTTAAAGTAAACTCAAACGTTCACACCGTATATCTCCGAAGGGGTTGGCAGAGGTACTCACACTTCTGAACATCACGTGACTGTATAGTAAAGTAATTCCGAAACAACAATTCATAACATCAGTGCATATTTCCGAGATACCGATGCGGACGGTGGTAAGCATAACCTCGCACCAGTTGCTCACTTCACTCATATTGCGAAACAGCCGGCCAGCTAGCGCCTGCCGCCGTTCTCTCGGCATTGAGCGTAGACGTAGGTGCCCTCTAAAACAATTCTTTTCGTCTGACCCCTTATAGTTTGCACCTAAATTGGTACTATTATTTCTCTACACAAGCGCGGATTCAGCCATATGGGCCTACGACCACACGCTTTTATGGTATTTCAGGCTTAAGGTGACAGGGTGATGATGATACTAACTCTATGGCCAAGAGATTTTTAGATACCTATGCCCGCAATCTTTTTTGAGGGCTGGATCCGCCCCTGTCTCTACTGCCATAAAATTTTAAGAGACCGATAGACGTGTTTATTCAACTGGTGGAATCATGGCATAAATTAAAAAAAGTTTTCTCAGATAGAAAATGGTTTTGATAAACTTATTGATAAATTTTAAAACAGGTAACTTATTGATTTTGCTATGTCTCGATTTTTATACTCCTTTGTATTTGATGAGTTTCGTGACAAGAATTTACCAGCAAGAAAACTATGAATTGATATTTGCAACTTTTTTGTTTAGGTCTAGCCATGTCGGATCGTTACCTCAAGTGTAACTTTGGTATGTAATATGCAAGTAACATGCACAAACTATGTAAATGTAATTGTATTTTTTTATGTTTTCTGTTTATTTCTTTCTTTCTTAATATTTTAGCCTATCAATTTTAGTTGAGATGTTCTTTATCTTTTGCAATTTTGTGATGTTAACTGTGGAGTCTTTGTCGCCCTTGGTGTTGATTGAGAGAAATAAACTCAGCTTAAACATAGAACTTAAAATGTTTACTATCCTTTGAAAACTAAACTGGTTCAAGTGAGTCGATTGAAAATATTATAATTGTCAATTTCGATGAGTATTATTTTTTTGATGTTTTATTTAGTTTTACGTAGCAGTAGGATTTTAATTAAAGACTCAAAAGGATAATGCTGAGTCGACGATTTATGTTATTATATTAGTTTTTAAATTAGAAGTATTTGAATGCAAATGTTATGTGTTTTTTTTATGTTTTTTTCATTTATGTTTTTTATGTTGACTTCACCAAATGCTCATTGCATTATTTATGTTACAATGTAAACTAGTTGCTTTACTTAATTATATTGTTAACTTTTTAATGTGTTTAATTATTAAATGTGTAATTTAGTTGCATTAGGTGACACTACCTGTAAAAACTATATTTTATGACAAATAAATAAATAATAAATATAGAGATAATAAATATAGAGATAATAAAGGTTAGTATTAATGCACTTAGTCCTCCTTCCGTGTGAATAAACAAATAGGCTAGCTCTAAATCACTTGCATTGGTAGATATATAAATACATATCCATACAAAGTAAATATTGAATATCACGCCATGACTTTAAAGTGACGATCACAACTGATAATAATATGTCAGACAGAGCGGCATAATCATAATTTCAATCGCCACTTTTGGATTGCTCGAATGATTTCAAGGAAATAAACCCCAAAATTGGTAATAAATTAGTGGTGGTGGTAGCTTAGGAAAGCCACATACCCTTAATTGGGTCTTGCGTCAGTTACGACAGTTAATTGTCTGGCCCAGGTATATTTTTTTATGTATAAAACCAATATTTCGTTCTTTTTTCTCTTGAAAATAGAATTTACAAATCTATAATTAAACTTAAATATTTGCACAGTTTGCATTTACTGATATAATGTTACTTTTGCAGACGCAATGGACGCAAACGACTTCAAGGATTTCGCGAAAGCGATGACGGATTACATCGCAGATTACTTGGAAAACATTAGAGACAGGTGAGACTTGTGAAAATAAATTACTCCTTACAGGTATAGCGCTCACTGATATTCTTGAAGGAATGGCATTCTATTGCATAACATTTGGGAACCTGGTCTTCTGAGTATCTGCTTTTTGCCTGTACAGTGTACTCACATGATAAAAGCAAGAAGCTTACACCGCTTCGAACGGATACAATGCCGTTAATGGATATGCCATTATGTCTGTCTATTTAGCCTCTTTTAAGCCATAGTTCAATATTTTATCTCAATTTAACAAAGCTTCTAAATAAAGTATTCACTCGTCCCCTTAACTAAATTAAGAGAACGAAATAGAAAGCAGCGCTAGAACTGAGCAATTTCTTATCAAAATGGCCCTTAAACGATCAAGTGCCTTATGTCTACACTGCATATTTGGCAAACCAAACGCTAGTATAAAAATTAAAATCTCCAGTAACATTTCTCTCACTTCAATTCCAGGCCCGTCCTCCCAACAGTGAAGCCAGGGTACCTCCGCCCATTGCTACCAGAGGCCGCTCCCAGCCAGCCAGAGAAATGGACTGACGTGATGGCAGATATCGAGAAGGTGGTGATGTCAGGAGTGACCCACTGGCACTCGCCGCGGTTCCACGCGTACTTTCCTACTGCTAACTCGTACCCAGCCATAGTGGCTGACATGCTTAGTGATGCTATTGCTTGCATTGGGTTTACTTGGGTAAGAAACGGACCTAACCTATACTTAAAGTTAAATACCAAAATAAATAAAAGATGTTATTAAAGGAAAGACAAATTTCGACACTGGCGGGTTTCGAACCCGCGACCTTCGGGTATACGCCCCCGTCGCTCTGCCAACTGAGCTACAGTGAGCGACGGGGGCGTATACCCGAAGGTCGCGGGTTCGAAACCCGCCAGTGTCGAAATTTTTCTTTCCTTTAATAACATCTTTTATTTATGAGTAATAATCCCCACATGAGGAATTCATGTCAAAAAACATTTAATTAAATACCTAAATGTAGGATCACTTATACCCAAATTCATTGTAAATCTCTGGAGGTAGCCAGAGATTCAGTTATTGAAAACTTTTAACTATTTTTGGAGTTATGAGTGGGGAAAAGATTGTAGTTGAAGATAAAGTGTGTTTGGTGATTGGAATACTGGCACATCGCCCATCAATCACTTAATGTCCAACTGACTTAGTGCGACTCTTACGGCACCCACGGTTTCTTTTTTTGGGATGCTCTAAGCTGAATTTACACAGAAGCAGAGGCAGAAAAGGGTTATTGTTGATATCAGCTAATAAATACCACAGGAAAGAAAATAAAGATAAGGAAGCGATGCCCCTTAACCATTTAAAACTTTCTTCAACCAACCATCATCAACCAACGATACCATGTTTCACTAGTACACTCCTACTAAGAATAAATAGCAGGGAAGGCAGGAGGCATGCAACCAAGTTACTGTAGTTAAAACTATGGTATAATCTGGTTACATGTGAGACAGTTATAGATGATTATTCTATAAATTAGTTAACCACTTTACAACAAATTCAAAATAAAAAGAAAAACATTTACACCATTACAATGATTGCCATCCGTTATGCGCTTTTTAGGTATTGAAACAGAGCGTACAGAAAAATATGATTTAACACAATTAATTTAAGTCATTCATCGGTACCATATCGCGACTTATGCTCATACTTAACACATAAAATCGCATATGCCAGTTTGTCTCGTCACCTTGATCAAGGAAAACCAGTTAATTATATTAACCAGGCCGTTTATTCTACTCGTACAGTCAAAATATATGGACATACCTACAATGTTATATACTTTGAACTTATAGTTATCAAATATATGTAGGCTTTGACAACAGAGACTAGGGCAAAATGATTTTCTTATTATGTTTAATCTATGTTTGATTGCCGACTAGTAACTTATCTTATGCAACATATTGCATTGCAACATGCAAGATGTTCACATCATATAACTTATCTTCATGATCTTCGAGTTCAACCAATGCATGTCTACGTCTGAGGATCTTTCCACTAAACAAGCAAAATTGGGCCTTACAAAAGTGTATTTTCTAACTCATATGTGTTGCTGATTTATTGCGGTTGTAAGCGGTGAGGGAAAACACCGTTAGGAAGCCCAAGATTTTTAGTTAGTCGAGAGAGATAATAAAGAAGGGTACCCCACAAAATTGTTATAATGTATAGGAATGCCAATCAGATGCATGCATGTTACACAACTACAAAATTATGTAAGCCCTTAGCTCCTTTAATAGCAGTATGTAATCTGATGCTAACTCACATACGAAAATTCGCATTAACTAAAAATACCACCCACAGATCGCAAGTCCAGCCTGCACCGAACTCGAAGTAGTGATGTTGGACTGGGTGGGCCAAATGATTGGTTTGCCGGACTCTTTCCTGGCCCGGTCCGGAGGCCAGGCTGGTGGAGTCATCCAGGGTTCAGCCAGTGAGGCGACTCTGGTTGCGTTGCTTGGAGCCAAGGCCAGAATGCTGCGTCGCGTTAAGGAACAACATCCAGAATGGAGGGACATTGATATCATCGATAAGCTTGTTGGGTATTGCAACAGTAAGTATTTTCCGCTTACAAGAGATCAAATAGCAATTGAATGATCTGTTCAATGTTAACCACGTTGTATGTATCACGATTCCTTGTAGTTACAAAGTCACGACTTGTATTTTATACATATGCCACATCCTTCCTTTTTCATACATACATATATACTTATACATACGCACGGTTGTAAATCCCTTGAAGGGTAGCCAGAGCTAGGTAATTAGAAATTCCTCAGCTACTTTTGGACTTTGCGTGGGGAAAAGATGGTGAAATAAAGCTTGTTGGTAATGGGTCTCCAACCGCATCGCCCAAAAATCACATAAAAGCCCCAATACCGTTCGTTGTCTTACGTACACCCACCGGAAGAAATGGGGTAGTGCTATTCTAAGCCGACACTACACAGCCTATTTTGAAAACTGATAAAAGAACTCTACTAGATTCTATTACAGAACTCTAACGCTATGTATTTTTTCTAGAGCAAGCTCATTCATCTGTAGAACGTGCTGGTCTTCTTGGAGGAGTTAAGCTGCGACTTCTGAAACCTGACTCGAAACATCGTCTCCAAGGAGACACCCTTCGCGAAGCGATTGAGGAAGATTTGAAAAACGGTCTTATTCCGTTTTATGTAAGTATATCAAATCAAATAATTACACGCTAAATTAACTAGCAATGCCTAAGAGATTAAAAATACGTTATAAAACACACTCAATACCTATTTTTTATTATAACAATCTCTAAAATCCGATACTTACATAAAGGAAGTCTTTAGCCACATCGCCTTACAATTACGAAAAAAAAACGTTAAAAAAAGCAGACGTCCGTAGTCTGAAGCATAAAACCATGTACGAAAGTATTGATTAATGTAGATTAAGCTCGAGAGGTTTGCCAGGATCGTTCAAAATGGCGATTAATATTATCTGCCTACCCCAATGGGAACTAGTGGCGCGAGTATATGTATGTACGCCTCAAAACTAACTTAATCAAAACTATACAAAAATTCAATTGAAATAGAATATTAATTAGCAAAATTACACCACAAATATCTTAGTACAAAATATAGCTTCTGTATAAACCGAGCATTATTTTCCTCTAGGTGGTCGCCACTCTCGGCACGACTTCATCTTGCGCTTTCGACAACTTGGACGCTTTGGGTGACGTGTGCGTCGAACACAACATCTGGCTTCACGTCGACGCCGCATACGCTGGATCAGCCTTCATTTGCCCAGAATACCGCTACCTAATGAAAGGAATCGAAAAGGCGGACTCCTTCAATTTCAACCCACATAAATGGATGCTTGTTACCTTCGATTGCTCGACCATGTGGCTGAAAGAACCTAAGTGGATTATTGACGCATTTAACGTGGATCCACTCTATCTCAAACACGACCAACAAGGATGTGCGCCAGATTATCGCCATTGGCAGATCCCTCTGGGTCGCCGTTTCCGCTCTCTTAAACTCTGGTTTGTTCTTCGACTCTATGGTATCGAGAACCTTCAGAACCACATCAGAAAGCACATCGCTTTGGCTCACCATTTCGAGAAACTTTGTTTGGACGACGAGAGATTTGAGATATACGATGAGGTCATCATGGGACTCGTCTGCTTCAGATTGAAAGGAGATAATCAAATCAACGAAGACCTATTAAAACGGATCAATGGATCTGGTAAAATACATATGGTTCCGTCAAAAATTGACGATGTATTCTTCTTGAGAATGGCTGTCTGCTCTCGGTTCACAGAAGAAAAAGATATTGAATTTTCTTGGGAAGAGGTGAGCAAATGTGCCGACGAAATTTTGAAAAATTAAACATTATGTAGATGCCAATAAAAGGAGATTAGGGATGCCATTCTACCAGAGATGTGCGAGGAAGACGCGTTTTTAACAACCAACAGAATCGCTTTAATTACCTGCCTCGAAAGTCGCAATGTTATACAAAAATACATAATCCTTGCACATCACTAGTGAAATCGCAACCTAAAAGCAGAAATAATTGCATGGACATGCAAAGATTTTGGAAAAGTAAATTTATCACTAGACCAAGGGAATTTTGACCTTATAAAAATATGTATTTATAATCTTTAAATTAACAAGTTGTTGGCCTTTTATAGCCTTGATTCTAATAAATTATGATATTATCACTAACGAAAACTAGACAAATAATATTTATAAATGGGAAAAATAATAATATTCTTGATGTTACACTTTAAGTAATATGCTAAATGCTAACTCATATGTCAGAGACACGCAAATCCTTTTCCTTAATTAAATATTTATAATTGTATGTTTATAAAAACGGTACCTGAAAGTATTTTCTTGCCCATGTTGTTTGACAAAATAGTTTTGTAAACAATAAGTGCTTGATGCATAATTGTGAGTTATATTTCGTTTTTATTTTTATGTACAGTATTATTTATTTAACATCTTGACCACACAGCATGCTATGAATATGGCCATAACGTTATTAGTAAAAGTCTACCAAATTGGAATATATGCATTTTTAGTTACGCTCGTCATTTAAACTTCGTATCTTGTAGTAACAAATCAGCCATCTCTTTCGCACTGACAAAATATCACATTCTTGTATCTCATTCTACCTGTCGAACTCACGATAAAATCAAGAGCGCCGTGCTAGTGCTTAACGTAATATGTTCAACATTTGTAACTTAAAACCAAACCTTTCATGATTCAAATGTTTAAATTTTAAACCTAAGTTTCATATCAGTCAACAATAGCTGACAAAGCAAACGATATTTAACCTCATAGTTTTGACTGTCCTAAAAAGGTGTACCTACCCTAAACTAGAATAACTTGCTCAAAAGAGCACAATGTTAGTTTGGTTTTACTTGTAAATATAGTAGCGGCATTTAAAAATTTCAGCTGTTAATATTTAACATATTATATAAGTAAACAATATATAAAATCTAAATATATATACTATATTATGATATTTTAAGCATATATTGTGTATTATGATGTTAATTGTGATTGTTGTACTCTTACTGTATGGACCAATTTTATTAGCAATAAAAATATTTTGTTATGTTGAGAGTTTGTTGAATAGGTGCTTAAATTAAGTGAATATTGTTTTCGAATGTTTGTACATTTTTGACATTAATTTAATGTATTTATTATGTATTTTACGATCACTGTGTGAATAGTTCCTCATTGTATTCTTGTTGAATAAATCATTGTATCTCAAAATGCTTTTTATTATACCTACCTTAGTTTTACTATTTTACGTCATTTTTTTATTGACTTGCTGTAAATCACATTATATGTGTTTTTATACAATTAACTAAAAAAATACATACATAAATAAGATATTGAGAGAAGAGTGAAAATGGGTAATGGGATTAATGGAGCTTCGAATAGTCTAATGTCTAGTCAGTCGGTGTCCGAAAAGGTCCGAATGGCAGTGCATGATTCTGTTCTGGTTTCTACGCTTATTTATGGCAGTGAATGTTGGGTGTGGTAGAAGAAGCATGAGAGCAGAGTGAATGCAGTGAAGATGAGGTCCCTCAGAAAAGTTTGTAATGTAAGGTTATCTAATCGTGTAAGAAATCACGTGATTCGTGAAAGGTGCGGCGTAAAAGATGATATTGTAAAAAAGATTGAAAAAGGAATGTTGAGATGGTTTGGGCACATAGAGAGGATGGATGACAGTAAATTGGTGAAAGGGATCTATAAAGCCAATGTGGACGGATATGTTAGTAGAGGACGACCTCGGAGGTCACATTTGGAGCAAATAGCAAGTGTCCTCAAAAATGCAGGCGTCCGAAGTTTGAAGAATAAAAAAAGCATGTGTGAGAAGATTGATGGATAGAAACGAAGCTAGAGAGGTTTGTCAGGATCTTACAAAGTGGCGATCGATAGTCTCTGGCTATCCCAATGGGAACTAATGGCGTGAGTATATGTATGTATTGATGTATAATTTTATATGTATGCCTCGACCGATATTTACAACTACCATTCACTTCAAAAATACCAATTGTACTTTACTATAAATAGTTTTATTAATTTTGTATATAATTTGTGTTTGTTGTGCAAAAAAGAGTATTTCTATTCATTCTTTCGCTGTCCACGCTGCATCGTCCGGTTGGTGTTGACGTGTTTTGCAATTATAGTCGAGAAAAGTTTCTCAGGTGGTTGTATTTCTTTAAGAATAAGTTAAAATAAAACATGTTTATAAGATAGAAAGTATTTAATAATCTAAACGATGATAATCTTAGACAAATAGAAACTTAAAGAAAAACTAGTGCATCAAAATCTGCATTTGTGCGAGTTGGCTGTAGGTGTCCCCTGGCATACGGTACGAGATGTTACCCGCGAATGTATTTAGCGCCTCTGCTTGCTCCCGTAACCATTCCACTTGCTGAAAGAAAAAGAAAAACATACAGTTTAAAAATTATTATAGATACAGACAATTATTATTTATATTATGAGAAATCATAATATAAATAATAATTGTCATAAGCCTAGGCCAGGGGCATAGGTTTCTGTGGCTTTCACCAAGTGAGACCTACCCACATGACTTGTGGCGGCTAATTGATGGTTAATAGTTCGGTGTACACCGCTGGCTGACGAGCGCGGTGCAGGCGGCGCGCAGTACACACACACACACATACACACTCACCTTGGTCTGCGGCGCGCCGCGTAGAGCGTGTCGCTGGCTGACGAGCGCGGTGCAGGCGGCGCGCAGTACACACACACACACACACTCACCTTGGTCTGCGGCGCGCCGCGTAGAGCGTGTCGCTGGCTGACGAGCGCGGTGCAGGCGGCGCGCAGTACACACACACACACACACTCACCTTGGTCTGCGGCGCGCCGCGTAGAGCGTGTCGCTGGCTGACGAGCGCGGTGCAGGCGGCGCGCAGTACACACACACACACACACTCACCTTGGTCTGCGGCGCGCCGCGTAGAGCGTGTCGCTGGCTGACGAGCGCGGTGCAGGCGGCGCGCAGTACACACACACACACACACTCACCTTGGTCTGCGGCGCGCCGCGTAGAGCGTGTCGCTGGCTGACGAGCGCGGTGCAGGCGGCGCGCAGTACACACACACACACACACTCACCTTGGTCTGCGGCGCGCCGCGTAGAGCGTGTCGCTGGCTGACGAGCGCGGTGCAGGCGGCGCGCAGTACGGCGGGTAGTGTCCGCAGCAGCTCCCCGCGCGCTCCTCGCAACGCTCGCCAGCGCGCCTCCGTGTCCGCGCGGGAGAGAGGTACTAGCTGGCAGGCGCGGAGCGTCTGGAGTGTACGTAAGTTTTATAGTATTTATAGTAGGCACATAATTATGCTAAGATGGTTATTAGAGAGTACCGAAAACATAAAGTGAGTAAAAAAATGCACCAAAATTTGTAACTCATTTATAAAGATTGGCAATGCAAAGATTATACAGCGATATTAATTTGGTAAATGGTAAGTTTAACAATTTTGATATTTCCTTTTGGTACTGAGCAAAGAAGTTAAGTAGCCCAATAGTCCGGACAATTTATACATCGAATGTTATATTAATTCCCATCAAGCTGAAAGTTTGTACGTAATTGTTCAAAATATAATTAAAAATAAACCCTTAAAACTCACCATCATTTCCTTGCGTGGTTTTTTTTTATTCAAGGACAGAGATAAAAAAACGGGTTTTTTACGATTTTCTTCAAAACTGTAAGTTTTATCGTAAAATTACCTTAGAAAGAACTGTAGATCATAAAATTATCTTTAAAAAGGTATCATTATTTTTTTACAAAAAGATACCGCTTTTGAGATAAAATGATGTCTTCCTTCAACCGTAGTTGCTGCTCATCAACATCTTTTTTCGGGTATAATATGAAGTTCAGACCAGCTGGTAACCAAGCCACTGGTTACCAGCTGGACCCAGCAGATTGGAAACAGTTAAAAGTTGGTCGATAATGCATTGGAACCAATCCAGACTTTACTCCTACCGGCGCCGGAAAAAAACTTTACTAAATTTGTAAAGTTGCAAAAAAGTTGAACTGTTTTGTTCTCTTGCATGCACGCTTTGTCAAGGTCGGTCACACGACCGAATAGAACACTCTAACGTTGAATCACCAACAGCAGAGGTTTCGTTTGATACTGATGAAGCAGCATGGGATAAATCGCTTCTGATGCAATTTACTTGCACTCGAGATGAAGAAAAAGAAGAAAAAAAGGAAGAACACTGCGACGACGACCAATCAGAAGAAGAAAACGATGATGACGACGACGACCGCGACGAAGATCAACAAGAAATAATGTATGTATGTAATAAGAAGGAGCAATGCAATTTTCTGTTATTTTAATTTCCGGTTTATAGGTTTATATCAATTCCAACTTCCATGTCTATCACTTTTTACAATTTCAAATTTTGGAATGGGTCTAAAGAGAAAACTAAGTTAAAAGCGCGCTGAGTATACTACCCCAGAGGTTGTGTGCACAAAATGACGCTGACAACTTTTTGAATCGTTTTATCTCAGAAGCGGTATGTTCTTGGAAATAAAATATTGATACCTTTTTTTATAGATAATTTTATGATCTACAATTCTTTCTAAGGTAATTTTACGATAAACTTTACAGTTTTGAAGAAAATCGTAATAAAACCCATTTACTTTTACTTATGTAAGTGAAGCGCATGGGAGTCAGAGGTTGCTCGATCACTGCGTGACGACACAGGCAGCGCGTACTACGGTGATGAGTGTTAGTGTTTTTAAGGAAGCTATGTGGTCAGATCACTTTCCGTTTTATTTGTAATATTGACGATTTGCTTGAGCACTCAATTTTGGACAATATTAAGTGCAATAAAATTCGTTGAGGAAATAGAGACCTTAAGCAAATTAATAAGTATAGTAAATATTGTGACAAAAAGTTTAAAAATATTAATGAACACTCTACATCTAGTGATTGTGATAATTGTATTGTATGTGATAAACTGACAAAGCATCAAAATTTCATTAAAAATCTATATGATAATATTGTGAATATTTTACAAGAAGGAGCTGTCAAATCTTACGTTTCTCACTCAAAGGTTAACACAGGTAATCGTAAACATGTGACGGGCTGGAATTACCATATAAGAGAAGTTCACAAAGAGTATAGGCATCATTTCAATTGTTGGCTTGCAATCGGAAGACCGACTTCGGGTATGTATTATGAATCTATGTTATTTGCACGCAAAAAGTTTAAAAATAAGTTACGGTGGTGTCAATCTCACAGAACAAATAAAACTTAATATTTTAGCGGAAAATAGAAATTCTAAAAACTTTGGTAAATTTTGGAAAAATGTTAAAAAACTTCAATATAGAAAACTTTTACCTGTTTCAGTTGATGGTCAACAGAACCCAGTTCAAATTGCTAATGCCTTTGTAAATAAATTTCAAGTTTCCCCGGAACTAGTGTCAGAAGCACCTAATGCTAGCTCTTTGGTTGATTTTGGTAAATTTGGTCCCAATGACTCAGTAACACCATACGCGTGCGATGACGTTACAAAGGTAATTGGTAAAATGAGCAGGGGTAAGTCTCCAGGGTAGTCTATGATGATCTTAGTCTTGTACACATAATTTACAGTAGCGGTGCACTAATACCTAAGTTGACTTAACTATATAATCTTTGAAGAAGATATTCATATTTGCCTCCAAACTTAATGAAAACTATTGTAGTACCGAAAAACAGAACGGGTGACCTTGGGGTTTCAAGTAACTATCGTCCCATTTCGCTAGGTACTATTATTGGTAAGATCTTTGAGCGGTTGTTGCAGCCTGAACTTTTAAGTAAGATATGTAATAACGATGCGCAGTTTGATTTTCGGGACAAACTCTCGACAGACCTGGCAATACTAAGTCTAAAACACACACGCCCGATTTCTGAATTGAGTATTTAAGCTGAGAACGACTTAAGTATCGTTTTGTCTCATTCAGTTGTTAAGATTTCAATGCGACAGAACGATACTTAAGTTGTTCTCAGCTGGAATACTCAATTAAGAAATCGGTCGACAGTCAACTACTATAAAGATCGAAAGACCTCAGTTTACGCTTGTTTCCTCGACCTGAGTCGAGCATTTGATTTGGTAAACTATAACATTCTCTAATTTAAATCTTTTTTGTTCATGAAAACCTCATGTGGGGATTATTACTAATAAATATCATTATTACTAATATATAACATTCTCTGGCTCAAATTGCTTAAATCAGGTGTAAACAAAAGTATTGTTTGACTACTGAGGTTTTGGTACGAGAACCAAACGCTGTGAACTGGGGTGACGCGACGTCTAGCGTCTATAGGCTAAAATGCGGCGTACGCCAAGGGGGGCTTACTTCTCCGGATTTGTTCAATCTTTATGTCAACGATTTGATAAAGCGACTGGGAAGCACCGGGGTGGGATGTCACGTAGGTGGAGTTTGTATGAATAGCCTCAGTTATGCTGACGATATGATGCTTCTCAGTCCCTCAATCAAGGGTCTTAAAAAGTTGGTTTCAGTCTGTAAACATTATGCTTATGAACATGGGCTGAAATATAACGTTAAAAAGACAGAAATGTTGATTTTTAGGTATAGTAAAGGTCCGGCGAACGTACCTAAGTTGTTACTTAATGACAGGGAAGTTCAGACAGTAGAGCAGTTCAAATACTTGGGCCATATCCTGACCTCCGATATGAAAGATGACGCGGATATGGAACGTGAAAGGCGGATACTCTCGGTTCGGTGCAATATGTTCGCGCGCAGGTTTCGCAAGTGCTATTTTTATTTTTTATACCTTTGACCTTGAATAATAATTATATATTTTATTAATAATAATTGTATTTATAAATATATTTTAATAATTATATTTTGAACAATTGTACCAACTATCACTTCATGGGAATTAATGTAGCTTTACCCTTGTTTTTTGGTCTTTGACCGGACTACAACGTGCTTTACAAGGCGTCAGACATCCCTTCATAAATCTGTAACATTTATATAACAATTTAACATGTCTTTGCTGACCAATGCCTAAAGTGTACCTATTTATAACTATAGATATTATATGTACTGATATACTTTTATTCAATTTCATTCTCACCTCCATAGCAGCGTCATAATTCTCCTCGTGGTACTGATCGAAGAAGGTCATAAGGGCAACCAAGGTGTGGAAGGCGTGCTGCAAGGCCGCAGAAGGTGGGGATGCCGCATCTCTAAGGCGGGAGGCCACGTGAGAAGATAATGGGCCTAATCTAGCGCGAAGACCGCCGCCCCCTACTTCTGATACGGTTTGGCTTAGTAGTGTGCAGATAAGTTCTAGGACTTTTTCTAGGTTCTGGAAAATAGAAGGGGATATATTATTTTAGTTATTGAACAACGACATGATAGTCCAGTGGATAGAACACCCGCCTGAAAACAGAAGGGCGTGAGTTCCAATCCTGGGTCGGGCCTACACCAATTTGTCTTTTCTAAAGTCATATGTGTGGTTAATTTATCATGGTTGTTAACGGTGCGGTGAGGGAAAACATCGTGAGGAAACCCACATGGCTGAGTTTGTACTTAGTCATGTGACAGTGTATTCGTACAAAACGGCCTGCCCCCTATCACGTGAGTACACTGTCCATGCAAAACGTGGGTACTCTGAACACCAGGTGACAAAGTCACGTGATGTTCAGAAGTATTAGTACCTCTGCCAACCCCTTCGGGGATATTCGGCGTGAACGTTTATGTTTATGTATATGTTTATGTTATTCTCGCTTTAAGGTTGATTGTTCAGCTGTGTAATACCTAAAGGCATTAGATAAGTTGATTTGTAATCAGTATTTTTACAAGTTTAAGCATCCTTATAAATTAAACGAGAGAGGGTGGATTTTGTGAACCAGCCTGTGTCGCGATGCTAAAAGCTAGAAAATTGGTTCACGTATCAAATTCAAGGTCTCCATCTGAAGTTCTACCGAAAACTCATACATTTTCCATAAATGGATTAGTTAAATTGTAAGCGATTTATAAAATGTCAAAATTGGCCCATAGACTTTGCTGGAGTAAAAGCGCGCGCTAATGTGTCAGTAACAGCTATTATTATATTACAATATTACAGTATTATATTACAACGCCAACGGGAATATAAATATAAAAAAACAGAAGTTAAGATAGTGTTTTAGTATTTTGGATGTAAACCGGATGCAAAAAATGTAGTCCACGCGGACATAGTCGCGGGCAAAAAGCTAGTTTATCATAAATCATTTAAAACGATTCAAACAAAACAATCCCAACAAAAAATAATATTTCACTGCTATCTCACATATACTAACGAAAACCTGAACTTATCATTGAACAAAAAACAACAAATTAACTCACCCCAGCAATATCATACATAGTGATGGCATCTTCAAACAGTCCCTTATTGACCAGCTGCTCAGCAACATTGGTAGCGATGAGCATAGTATCAATGTGAGGGTTGTTGAACTGGTCTAGAAGGCCCGGGGTTCGAGTCCCGTTGGCACCAGCTTGGCGACCGAATAATAATTCGTAGTCTCGGCTTTCTAATGCTAAGTCTGTGCAACAACACATGAAGAGGTTCTTGCCACTCGGGTCTTTTAGGTTTCTGGAAGTAAATAAATAAAAATTGTTTATTGGCATAAATTATGACACTACATAATGAAATATAATTCTCACAAGGGTTGCCCGTAGTGTGAGAAGTATTCCCAGGTAACAATCAGCAGTACCGACGTGTCCCATTGTAAGAGACAATGTAAGAAAAATATAGTAACATCACATAATAAAAGAAACGTAGGAATGTTTTTTTTTAATTTTCGTGGGTAATAAAGAGGCAATTCTATTCAATTCATTTACCAATAGCCTGTTCATTTTATTACATACATATACTCACGGCTATAAATCCCAGGAAGGGGTAGCCAGAGCTAAGGAATTAGAAATTCCTCAGCCACTTTTGGAAATTTGAGTAGGGAAAAGATAGTAAAAATAAAGGTTGTTGGTGATACCGTAAGTCGCCTCTTACGTACACCCACCGGAAGAAATGGGGTAGTGCTATTCTAAACAGACACTACACGGCACATACTACATACATTTTATTACTTTCTTTTATTAATTTCTGCTCTTGATAATTATCATAAAAGTTACACAAACGCACACAAGTATAATCATTAACCATAGAGGAAAAGATCAAAATTGGAAAAGCCATGATTTTTATGAGCATGAGTAATATTAATACTTTCTCTAAATATCATAATTATTATATAACTATATTTTCGCCATATTTACCTGAGGAAATAGTAATAATGCAGAGCCTCAGAAGGATCAGTCAATTCAAATTTTCTAACATAAAGAAGTAGAAGTCTCGCCAGATTTAATCGACGAAGCGGAGACGGATCTTCCGTATCCAAGGATACTGCAAAAGAAATAGATTTATTAAAGTTATAGTACGAAATATACCAAGTCAACCATTAAACAGGTACCTACAGGTGTAATCATAAAAAAATGATTATGGCTAAAGTTATTATTCTTATTAGAAAGACTATCTTTCCATAACCCCAAAGATACTTAGAGTCATGAATAAACTAATTCCTAAAGAACTGTACAAAACACAGTACTAACAATTTTCTTCTCTGTATCATTAGCCAGTATAAAGTAGATGATATAGTGACAGCACTTACACAAAGGTGCCTGCACGTTCCTGGGCGTACCCAATAGATACACGTCGTGAAGAGCTAATGCCATGTGGACTGCATGCACTTGGTACCTACACAACAAATAATTAAGGTGAATTAAACTAATTAAATACTACTTAGCCGTGTAGTGCCGTTTTAGAATGTCACTTCCCCCTTTCTACCCACGGGTATCGAAGGAGGCGACTAAGGGTATGGGGCTTTTTAAGTGGTTTTTGGGCGATGCGGTTGGAGACCCATTACCAAAGATACTTTATTTCTACCATCTTGTCCCCTATCAACTTAGAAATGGGGCTGAGGAGTTTTCAGCTCTGAACTCTGGCCACCCCTTTTTGGAATTCATGGCTGTGAATATGTGTAAGTATGTATGTATAAACAATATTGTATTGTGAAGCTACATACATTTAAAAATTAAGTATATTTATTATAATAACATAACATAACATAAACATAAACGTTCACGCCGAATATCCCCGAAGGGGTTGGCAGAGGTACTAATTCTTCTGAACATCACGTGACTTTGTCACCTGGTGTTCAGAGTACCCACGTTTTGCATGAACAGTGTACTCACGTGATAGGGGGCAGGCCTATCGCCGTTTTGTACGAATACACTGTCACATGACTAAGTACAACTCAGCCATGTGAGTTTCCTCACGATGTTTTCCCTCACCGTTAACAACCATGATAAATTAACCACACATATGTCTTTAGAAAAGACAAATTGGTGTAGGCCCGACCCAGGATTTGAACACTAGTCGTTTGCACGATAATCGAGTGTTCTACCCACTGGGATATCACGGTTGCTATAGATAATGCAATTTATAACCATTGATATTCGTTACTGAGTATAAATCTAAAGCACATTACAATAAAATATACAAACCTTGGTATTCTGGAGAGGAATTCAATAGCTGGTTCAAACTGACCAGTCAGCGCTAATACTTGGAAATACACTAATGGCTTCTCATATGCGTGGTAATGGGTTTCACCTACAACAAAGTCATCAGTAGTAAATAAGGCATATTTCCAAAACATTTGCAATTTACTAGAATTGAAAATACCATTGCTGTCAAATAAATACCCTCATGTGAGGAATCTCAAAAAATACTTATTAAGGCTGCTGATGATGATAATATAGCAACTTCATTAATTATGAATAAAATTGGATTAGAGCAAAGGCGTAAGACTAGACCAGTAATCCACCATGCGCTACGCCACTTCAGTATAAACCGCACCTAAGGCGTAGTAAGGCTTTTCATAATATTTTGCTGAATATTAATATTAATGCCGTGTATTGCCTGCTTATAATGTCACTACACCTTTCTTCCTACGGGTGTTGTAAAAGGCGACTAAGGGTATGGGGCTTTTTAAAGTGGTTTTTGGGCGATGCGGCTTTAGAACCATCATTAACGATACGTTATTTCTATCATCTTGTCCCCTATCAACTTCCAAATGTGGCTAAGGAGTACCAAGCTCTCAAGCTCGGGCTACCCCTTTTAGGGATTTATGGGCGTGAGTATTTGTATGTATGTAAGTACAGCTTAACAAAAATCTTTACCATATTCCTCCAGAATCATTTTCTGCAGATCAGAGTACGAGAGTTCAGTCGCCTCGCTGCCAGCTCTGGACTAGATCATGGACAATTTGAGCCACAGTGATAGTTATATACCCCTAACATTTTATTTTATTTTAGCGACTACAAATTCCCTACAAATAATTCACATAGCAAAACCAGTTTGCCGATCAGTTAGTATTAATGCTGTATAGTGTCGGCTCTGCTGTGCAATGTCGGCTTAGAATAGCACTACCCCATTTCTTCCGGTGGGTGTACGTAAGAGGCGACTAACGGTATTGGGGCTTTTAAGGAATTTTTGGGCGATGAGGTTGGAGACCCATCACCAACAACCTTTATTTTACCATCTTTTCCCCAATTAACTTTCCAAAAGTGGCTGAGGAATTTCTAATTCCTGATCTCTGGCTACCCCATCTAAGGATTTATAGCCATGAGTATATGTATGTATGTTAGTATTAATATAAAAGTACAAAAAAACAAAAATCTACTCACCATATTCCTCCAGAATCATCTTCTGCAGATCAGAGTACGAGAGTTCTGTGGCCTCGCTGCCAGCTCTGGACTTGATCATGGACAACTTGAGCCACAGATAATCGTCGGCAGTGCGAGCTACCTCTGAGTGTTCTTCGTTCACGTCGCAGCATCCTACTATACAGTATACCTGGGAATTAAAGTTTAATAGGATTTTTGCTCTGTAGTTCTAAATATTATTTGGTATTAAGCTGACTTAAGGTAGAAGCTTAAGCTGAAGAGATTATTTTATATTTCGGAAAATCCACCAGATTCGGAAATTATTACATTCGAGCTGGTGAGTCTTAGTCAGGTTTTCTACGTGAAGATGAAACGACAGCACACAAACTATTGGAAACCATTGAATCAAAAGATTTATATTTTTTTCCATAAATTCTATTAAGATTATAAATGTGAAAGTTTTGATGTTTGGATGTTTGTGTGTTTGAGGCGAAAAGGCTCCTCAAGTACATAATGTATATGAATGAAATTTGGCAGAATGCTAGATAATGACCCAAATTATCAAATAGGATACTTATTATCCCAGAAAAATTTGACTAATAAAATATTCACACCTGATTGAACTAAGAGTAACGGAAAAAACGCCTTAAATTTTGTCATAAGCTAATTTGACAGTACAAAGTCTGTCGGGTCCGCTAGTATAAAATAAAGCATAGTGATATTTTTTTGCCAATGGCATCATAAGACGACTTTAACGAGCTCTATTCTTTTAAGTTTTAATTTTACCGAAAAATTAATAAACTAAATATGATTCCAACATTTCCTACCCAGAATATTCATAGCAATTAGAATATTAATTTCTCACTCTATTACTAAGATTTCAAACTCAAACTCAAACTTTTATTGCAATCCATAAGTGTACAAATCGTTGGTGTAATCAAGGTACAGTTATAAATATGGACCCTGTTGGGCACATGCAATTTCACAAGAGGGCTGTAGATACTAAAACTAAAAATTAAGGTAGTAAACATTACATGGCACAAAATTAAAATTTCTTCAATTAAAAACACTATAAATATGTGTATCAAATTTAAACAGCACAACAATAAAATTAATATTATTTTAGGTCAAAGTATTATTATTTTAGTTAACATTATTATTAAATTAGGTTTATTTTAGGTAATTAGGTTAATCTATAGTATCATCTAGGTATATTATCATTACATTAAGCTTTACCAATAAGTGGAAAAAAACAAACAAATTAAATATTGATATTGTATTATTACAGAACTAGATAACTACAAAGAATGACTTAGAAATTTGGTACTAATATTGCTCAACCTTAACTAAGATATTCCTCCACTCTATAATAACATTTATCAATAAGAAAGTTTTTTAGTAAAATTAAAAATCTATTATATATTTCTTCCTTTTTTATATAATCTGGTAATTTATTATAGATCCTAATCGACATCATGTGAGCATTATTGGATTGTAAATGCAACCGTGTGCGTGGTAGGTCTAAGTTACCGCGGTGCCGCAGAGTGTATCTCTGCTGTATGTCTTGCCTCTTTATGTAGTGTTCTGGGTGGTTTCGGACTAATTTACAGATTTCCTGGATGTAAATACAGGGTAAAGTTAATATTCGGAACTTAATAAAATATTGTTTACAACTAACGGTGGGTTCTATATTTGCAATGATCCTTATAAGTTTTTTTTGACGGATTAGTAGGTCAGGCGCTTCAGTACTGTTTCCCCAAAGTATCACGCCGTAGCTGAGCCACGCGTGGGCGTACGCGTAGTAAGCTGAGAGTGCAGTTTGTATATCTGTGGTTTTTTTAACTTCCTTTAGTGCATATGTAAATTTAGCAAGTTTTTCGCGGACTTTATTTATGTGAGCTTTCCAATTTAATGATTTATCTATTTCTATTCCTAATAATGGTGCTGTGTTTACAGATTCAATTTTTTTATTGTTATATAAAAAGTTTATATTTAGGGGGTTTTTTTGATGGGGATGGAATGATATAAGTTTAGTCTTATCCGGATTAATTTCTAAGTTATGGTCTGTTAACCAATTATTGACGTTATTAAGGACAATTTCAAGTTTTGTATTTACTTCTTCTTGGGTTTTACTTGAGATAACCAAAGAGATATCGTCTGCGAATAATACACACGATTCATTAAGTACCTGTGGGAGGTCGTTTATATATAATAGAAAAAACAAGCAACCGATAACGCTGCCCTGGGGGATAGATGCATTTATAGGGGAATAATCAGATCGAACGTTAGTTATTTCCCGCGTTTTATTATTATAGTATTCTATTTGCACACACTGTTGCCTGTCAGTTAGAAATGATCTCAGCCAGTCGTGGGCTACTCCTCGGATGCCTACGCCGTGAAGCTTGTTAAGTAGGATACCAAACTGAACTCTATCATAAGCTTTTTTCATATCCACTAGGATTCCTATTGCATATTTTTTATTATTTAGATAGTTTAATATTTCCTGAGTGTATTTATAAATAGCTAATATTGTTGATCGTTTTTTACGAAAACCATTTTGACAATCATTTAGAATTTTATATTTTTCACAGAACGAGTATATACGATTGCTCATTGCTTTTTCGAATATTTTAGATGCAGTAGGCAAGAGAGCTATTGGGCGGTAGTGGTTAGGGTCAGTCTTTCGGTATTTTTTATGTACTGGTTTTATTAAGGCTTTTTTTAATAATTGGGGGTAGCACCCCTCTGAAAATGATTGGTTAATTAATAGATATAGTGGAAACGCCAGCTCATTGGCACAATATTTGAATAAAATCGGTGGAAATTCATCTACTCCGTGACTTTTTTTGTTTTTTAAACTTGTTATTATTTTCAAAATTTCTTTCTCTGTAACTTGGCTTAAATACATAGAGTTATTAGTAGGCGATATAACGGGTCTCCCTTTAGGGTTACTTGAGTTATTTTTCCCCATAGAAGCGAAGAAAGTGTTAAACTCATCCACAACAAGACGTGGGTTTGTTATATCTCTTTGGTCGATTTTGAGATATATGTTTTCTTTTTCTTTTACATTTTGTTTGTTAGTACGCTTTACAAAGTTCTGTTACCTAGCATCTTCGATCATATACACCAAAGATACACCAACAAAGCACGAAAAACGGCCCAGCCAAACAGTGCTTTTTTATATGATAAGCACTGTTTCACTGACAGTCGAATGCTAGATCTTGCAATAAATAATAGGTCTTAAGAAAATGCGATAAGGTCGATAACGAGAAAAATAAATATTTAATGTCAAACGGTTTTGTCTGCTCGCGGTCAACTTTTGTGCGCTGAATTTGTATGGAGTGCAGCATCTTTGGTATATATGATAAAAGCCTACCATAAATAAAAAAATGTAAAAGAAACTTACAGCTCGTTTATAAGGGTCAGTGGAGTTGCGCACTTGAATTCTGTATTGGAAATTGATGGAGGTCTGTATTTTATCACTCAGTGGGTTCTCGGGGTTTCGGATGTGCTCTTCTAAGGCAGCCATGAACTCTTCATGGTCCCGACTGAAAATTAATAAAAGTGATAAATTACACATACACCAAAAGACCTCTATATTTCGAACACTTTATTTTTTTTATCACTTAAAATATTTTTTATGCTTTTCTTTAAGTTCCGAAGTACGGTACGGTTTTTTTTCATTGATTGATAGGTGATGCAGTTGGACATTCATCGGCATCAATCGTTTATTTGGCCAACACTGTAACTCTCATCAACTAGAAGACTGACGTATTGTCGATTCTGATAATCCATTCCTTTGGGTTTATACCTATGAGTAGTAGGCAGAAACATATAAATTTTTTAAAATACCTATAAATATAAATATCAAGTAACCTTTTCAACCTTTTTATAAAATACACAGCTAATTCAAACAGATCTTACCCAGCCTTCCTCAGACAATGCAATGCTGCATTAGCATCCCCACTGCGCAGGCAATAGTAGACCATAGGCCACAGAGGCCGTTCATCCACCAGGCCATCAGCTAGGCCCTGGCCTACCCCACTGGGAAGTCGTAGGCCTACATACCCTCTGACTAGAGGATAGGTGCCCGGTTCACCACCACGAAGGGCAGCCGCTGGACTTGTACGGACTACGTCGCACATGTATTGTTTGTATCTAGAAAAAAAAAAGATTTTTTTAGTATCACATGTAAGCAAGATTTATTAATTTTGTATGGTATAACTTGAAGATACATACCAGGGTTTTTAAAAGACACATTATAATTTTTTGGTTTTTCAATAGTGATAGTTCAGTTTATATACATATATATTGAACATTAGAAACTTAGTTAGACATAAAAAGAAATTGGAAGACCAATACTAAAATTAAAATAAATTGTTTTAAAAAATCTTACCTTTTCTCTAAGTATGACTTCCCTTGTGTGATAAGGCATTGTTGTATAGCTGGGTTACCTCTGGCTTTCAATGGGTCTTCATCACGAGCCAGAGCAACTATGTTTGACATACATTTAATGATTTCCCACATTTCCTTGACTTTCTGGAAGCAAATTCGAATCAATGAGTAATTGATTTATAATAAGTATACATAATATTTATATGTTAGATGTTTAATATTGGTTTTGAATAGCACAAAGCTCATTCAAGTTTTTTTTTTGTCATTTCATAGAAAGTATCAAGTGACTTGGGTTTTGTAGGTTTATTATACAATATTTTCCTTACTAACTTCCAAAAGTGGATGAGGAATATCTACATCTAAAGCTAAGGCTACCTCCCCTTTCAGGGATTAAAGCCTATTTTTGCTAAATTTTAAAAAGAAATGTTAGTAAGTTTAAAATTACTTACAGGGTCATTCAGCTCTTCAGCAACCTGAGCAAATCGTTGAGAGAGAGGGGTCCTTGACTTTGATCCTTGGAATACCAGCTTATTATGTTGGTACACCTGTCTAGCATATGCAACCTCTATATTGTCCAGCATAGATCGCCCAAACTTCTTAGGAGCTTCCATGATTGTGGGTGCTTCTGGTATTTTCTTCAGGTCTAACCAATTTTGTGATGGACCTATCATTGCATTCATTAGTTTAATCTTTTCTCTATTCCATTCAGATAGCATGTGTTCCCATTTTTGGTCTTCTGTTGTTTGCAAGGCCTAAAAAATATGTCAATATTTTTTAATAATCATAGCATAAAAGAGACATGTATCACTCTGTATTTTTTTTACACCAGATTTATAAAACCATAGATTTAGGATGGTGCTATTACTGTGATTAATTCCTAATAGTTACTAAAATAAATAATATTAGTAATAAAAAGAAAAGTGACAAACTTTGATTCATTAATCATTCCTTTGAAAATATTGATTTACTAGATGAAAACCTGGCTTCGGGTGGAATATAACACATCTAGGAACAAAATGTAGGTAGTTCTAAAGTCATCGGTTCTCAATGAATTAAGGTAAGTGAGGCAAAGATTCGTATTGCTTCAACAGTTTGACAGCAAAAAGGAATAGATATAAGTCAGCCATGAATTATCCAATGAATTTGAACAAATGTGTTTGTTCCTGCTTGCGCTAAGTTCATTGTAGTTTGAAAGTCGGACACTACAGTGATAAAAAAGTGTGAAAAATAATATTTTTGGGAAACGTCAAACAAAGACTGCCGTTAAGCTGTGTAGTGGCTTAGAATGTCATAACTAGGGCATCCAATCCCGCAGCATTTTTGTGATCTCGGTATTTGCGGGATTGATATTTCTCAATCCCGCGGGATCTCGGTGTTGGCGGGATCCCGCAAGTGTGTATGTGGTACATTAAATTGTATATTAGTAAATATAGTGTAAGGATTGAAGGATACAAAAGAAATAAAAATCAACATAGCTTTATTAGTTTTAATTATCAAATCAAGCAAGAAGTACGATTATAATGACATATTATTTTTTTTGGAAATGTTTTCGTAAGATACATAATGTATCATCTGCCAGGCTGTGGCCGCGGCGATTCACTCTTTTCTTTTCGCTCGCTCGCTTGTCAGTAGTCGCGCGGCAGCGCGCCCAGGTGTTTTTTGCTGCAGATTAGTCCCGCAAATCCGCGGGATCCCGCGCATGTAATCCCGCATAGTGCGGGACTGAAAAATGATGCGGGATCTCGGAATAACGAGATCTCGGAATACCGGGATTGGATGCCCTAGTCATAACCCTTTTCACCATACCCAAAGATATTTTATTTCTACCATCATGTCTCTTATCAACTTTTGAATGGCGCTGAGAAATTTTCAGCCCTAAAGCTTTGGCTACCCGTTTTTGGGATTTATGGCAGTGAGTATATGTATGTCAACAACTGAAGAAAATAGTATCTATAATAATAATTTCATCAAGGAGTATGGTACATTTTTTAGGGGTAGACTATGATCAAAACCTCCTTTAAAAAGTCTTCAATGCAAAATAACTGAAAAATATTATGAAATGGAACATTTATGTCAATGGGTGCCAGTCAATATGGCGACTGATATCTGTCTATCAGCAGTCAGCACCATTAGGATTTAGCAGAATTCTCAATAATCTTAATTTTGTGGATATGTGCTGATCTTTTGTTTTGGATATGTGCTGATCTTTTGTTTTATGTTTTATTTTTCAGTTATGGTTTCGATTGAATCTACCATAATACCGCTTGACAAAATTATTAATATATATAAATGAAATTACAAAAAACTACCCTTAGTATCCCTAAGCAGTATCAACAGTTGGGTGACAACAAAAATTTGGGATAAAATTTTATAACACCACAAAATTTCTCATTTTATTACAATTCTCATTATATTACTAAATGAGCATCAAATCTCAGAGTAGCTGCCATATCAGTTTTTGATTAAGTTAAACTTTTTGATGCCTCTTTAATTTAATACTACACCAAAAAAAATATACATAAACAATAAAATAATATAAATATATAATAATTTAAAGAACAAGTACTTACATTTTTGTTGACTTCATCAATTAGAGATAAAATAGCATTTTCTCTTTCATTTTTTAAAAAGCTTTCTATGTCAGAATCAGCTATGGGTTGCAATGGTTCAAAAGTTTTTTTTGCACTTAAGGTCTCCAATTTTTGTGATATTTGTTGTAAATCAATGCCTTTTGATCCAAGCAATAGATGCCTAGAAAAGTAATGAATTTCTTAAATAGTAAACATTAACTTATATCTGCATCATCAGTATTGAAGCTACATCTATCATGCAGACATGTGTAGGATCCAAATACCCATTGGACATACGCAATTCGTCTTTTTTTAAGTCATATGTGTGGTTAATTTATCATGGTTGTTAATGGTGAGGGAAAACATTGTGAGAAAAACCATATACCTAAGTTTTAAGCCTGCCCCCTATCACATGAGTACACTATCCAGGCAAAACATGGGTACACTGAATACCAGGTGATAATATCAAATAATGTTCAGAAGTATAAGCATCTCTGCCACCCCTTTGAGGTTATACAGAGAACATTTAGATTGAGTTTGAGACTGAGTAATAAAAGTTACAAATGAATGTCTGATGGTTAAGGAAACAGTTTAAGTAACATAGAAAACTTAGAAATAAATCATTCACTTTAATTTATAAGTCACAGATGCTTAATTTCTGCTTAGTTTCCTTAATATTATTTCATAATAAGGCATTCTGGCAGTAATATGAAGTATAAAATGCTTGTGTTAAAATAGACAAGTGAAATTACACATCGCTAAGTTAAAATAAACAAACCAAGATTCAATGTAAGCGTGATTTCTAGCTATACATAAACAGTGGTGATACATACGCTTGCATATCATTGGCGCCAGTTTGGATAACCCTGGAATACAACTCCTGGGAAGCTTCCAACACTTGGCCCAAGGACCGCTCCACTCTCGGAAGTTCTTCATTGCCTTCAATTTCAGTAGTCAACTGCTCGGCTTGCTGCAGAAGTTTACTAAAATCTGTATCGGCCATTCTGGTTGAGGTTATTTGGTTATTTAGAATCACAAGATTTTGTCATTTGTCCACTTCATTCAATCTATATTAATATTTTAAGTTCCACAGGCACTCTTTAACGAATTAACAATGATTTTATGGACTAAATAGCGAAAAATTTTAATTATCCGGTGAAATTACAATACAAGAGCAAGATTGAAAATGTTGCGATATGCGTTTTTTGACACAAGTCACAAATATACAACACAATGTTCGTTCGGTTCGGTCAGTACGGTTTGTTTGTTGGCTGACGGTTGGTAGGTTGCGTTCCGTTCCCAATTTACAAAAAATATTTTTAACATAACAATATTTTTTGGAGTGTCTGTAGAGATTACTTAATACTTTCATACATGCATGTTACCTCATATTTCATGCAATAAAAACAGAAATATATTCAGAGTACATGATTTACTCTCAATTACATGACGCTAAAGGAGTATAAGCGTGCGAAACAGGGTTTCCTATCTCTTGTGCATGAATCATCTCTTCCCATGTTATTAAATGTTGAATGGAAATTATGTTATATGTTCACAATATTGCGTATTTCTCATATTAAATTACCTTAACATGCTATTCTACATTATTAACTACCGTGATTGCTCAGTCGAGTCGTGGGTTAAAATCCCGAGTCGGCCCTACACAAAAGACACTTATCTAAATTCGAATGTGCGGAGAATTGTTCATGGTTTTTGACGGTGAGGGCAAATAACGAGAGAAAACACATATATCTCAGTTGTACTTAGTCATTGTGGCAGAGTATTCCTACAAAACGATGAAAGGGTTGAGAATCGATCACATTGTTCAAGCGTTCACGCCGCATTACAGTCAACAGACAATTAATGATATTGTAACTATAACCTCGTAACGCCCGTTGTATCACTAGAGGAACAAAACTCCTGTGACTAATAGTAACTATTAAAAAAAATAAAGCCATAGGAATAGTTCTTGTTAAAGATATCATTAATTTTAATAATGGGCAGTCAGCACATATTTTTTTGTGTTCCATTAGAGATACATTGGATAGAACTTACAAGTCATAACAATTTCTATACGGGCGTTACGAGGATAATGTTCCTAAGCATGTTACTTATCATGTAATGGTTTATTTCTGCAGTGTGATGCAAATAAATAAATAAATATCCCTATGGTGGCATAAGTTCTAATCACAGATAATATAATATAGGTTCTAATGCTTCTTAACATCACGTGACATTATTGTTGTCTGGTGTTCAGAGTACCACGTTTTGCTTGTATAGTGTACTCACGTGATAAGGCCGTTTTGCGTCAATACGTTTTCCCTCACCATTAACAACCATAATAAATTATCCACACATGAATTTTGAAAATACATACTGGGTATAGGCCTGATGAGGGCTTTGAACCCACGCCTCTCTGCACGATAGGCGGTTATTCTACGCACTGAGCTATCGAGGTTGTAATGTAACTAAGAGTATGTACAAGAAAAAAAATGCGTGTGTATTGTTGCATAACTCGTAACTTATACACGCTTTGGTAGAAGATCTCTTCAGAGGTATTACTAATTTGCTTGTTTCATTATAAATAAAAGCAGACACAAAGTTCGCGAACTGCTAGGCAAAATATATTTTTACTTTGATTATGTAAAGTGTATTGAATTTATAGGTAAAATCAAAGACACCAATATAAAAACTAGTTTAATAAAATAGCAAAACATAAAATTATATATCTCAACGATCACTATAAACAATCATGCTAAAGATCCTATTTAAATTTCTTGGGTCCGAATATCAGATCAGCGTCAGGCGCTCCCTTGGGATGTTGGTATTTCTGTCGAACATGTTGACCTCTGTTAGGGTTACCACCACCACCTGAACCTCCGGCGTTTTCAGCACTGTATTCTTCTTCCTCTTGGCGCTCGGATATATTTAGTGTCAGTCTGAAAAGTAAAAATTTATAATAAAAGAATATATATTAAAGAATAAAATTATAATATTAAGAATATATAAATATTATGGTAAGATAAAAAATTGCGATTGAAATAGAAAGAAAAATTGACTAAAAGTCAAACGCCACTATCCAAATAGTTACCACACACTAAAAATACAACTGTGCACGGGGAATCCATTTGTTGCAAAAATTTCATTTAGTGGCACGCGCGTTTCTTACGTCTCTGTTACTCTCAGTAAAGGGTCTAGCAGGCTAAGGGAACAAGATTGGCCCCCGAAGCCGATCTTGCTGATTTTTATGGTGGTGCACCGGTTTCAGCCACGGTTACTGTGTGACAAAAATCAGCCCTCGATCTTCTTTTGTTTTGGAGATTTTTGACATTTACCAAATCATCAAGGTATTTTTTAAACTTATATTTTAGATAAACTACGCAAGCTAGAACAACCAAACCAAATCACGATAAACGAGAATAAAATGAACTTTTAATCGCATGTTTTTATGGGGGGCCTACCAATAGTACTTCAGTCAAAAAATCATAGTTTATTGTTTTTAGTACATTTTTTTGACGTTTGCCGCGGCGGTACACCCACCAAAAAAATCTCAAAAAGAGCTACTAAAGACATGTACAAGTGCATAGAAAAAAAATGGGTGTACCTAGCCAGATCGGCTTCGGGGGCCAATCTTGTTCCCTTAGCCTGCTAGACCCTTTGACGTAAGAGTAAGTGCAATAGCTGTTAGCCGAGAGGATTTCCTTTATATGTCTATTGTATTGTTTGCTGGATGTTGCTAATTACAGATTCTCGGCTGGATATCTAAAGCGAAATAAACTCAATGCAAAGCTTACTTGAATATGTATAACCTACCTTTTAACTCGCTCCATTTCTTGTTTATCAGCCAATGCTTGTTGTTGTAAATTACTAGCGAATTCGGGCGGAGCATTGAATGATTTGTATTGAGGTTTAGTACCCTTACGCACCATCAGCACAAATTCCACGCCTTCTTTCCCTTGCTGAAATAATAAAACGACTAATAAGTACGACTTCCCTACTCAGGACAATCTCAGGTTCGCGACTTATCTAATAGAATGACAAGCAAGTTTAGTTTTTTGTTACTTATGTTGACGCTATTCCATTTTATTGTGATTCAGGAATTAGATATTGTTAATTAATATATCACAAAAAAATATTTAGTTTGAAGGTAGTTCAAGATACCTGTGTAAAGAACAAGAATTAATTTGCAGAAATTTTGGGTGATATTAGGGGTGTCAACTTTTATCTATTAGTAGGAATTATTTGGCATTATAGTTGAAGATTTAAACCAGTTGAAGAGTGAAAAAGATAACAGACTACCCACGGGAACACTCAGTACTATCTCACGTCTTTATAATATCCAGCGAAATGAATAGAATGTTTGAGTATATGATCCTAGGATTAAAATCTTACCAATAACTGTTCGTATGTTTTCTTGGTAGTTTGTCTGCACGTCATAGGCACGGCTATATCTCGTTGCTGAGGTCGGTTCTCACGTTGTCTCTCCGCGATATTTTCCATCACCATCTTCTCAAAAGCTGATTCAAATTCTACATCTTCAACCTGCAAATGTGATGTAGTTTTAATAATTGTTTGAAATTCATAATATTTCTTGGTTACGGTAATGGACAACCTGGTAATGGTACTTTACAGAAAGCTACTTAAAATTTACTAAGACAATAATTACCGATAAATAAAGGAAAGAAAAATTTCGACACAGGCGGGAATCGAACCCGCGACCTCGGGTATACGCCCCTGTCGCTCTGCCAATTGAGCTTCCATGTCAATGGCTGCCTGCGCGAAATTCTTCTATCCTTTATTTCTTTTTTACACGTTTAAGTAGTGTTTGCGTTTCCTACCTCCGAATTTTTACTAATTCGGAAGGCCACTTGTCTACCTTTTCAGATAGAATGCAAATGTTGAAACGCCTAACTATCACATATTTTTAAACTTTCTTTCCTTTATTTATTAATAATGGAATGGGGGCTACATGAGGTTTTCATGAACAAAAAGATTCAAACAATAATTACCGGTTTTGTAGCAGGTCTTCGAGGCTCTAACGTGATATCATCATCATTGCCTGTTATTTCATTGTCATCATTCACTGTGCCCTCTATCATCATATCCTCATCAGAACTTTCTTCTAGCAATTGAGGATTATCAGTTTCATCATCTGTCTCGATGATCGTATCAAGACCATCATTTATACTATCATCTCCTTGATCTTCATTATCATTTTGATCTTCATCTCCCAAGTCAGGATACAGAGTCTGACGTAATTCCTCTACAGCATCCTTACATTGCTGCCAACTTTCAAATAGCGTCAACTTTGGCCTTAAACTTGCAATGCATTCCTGATAAATATAGCGTACATAAATAGGGAATTTATTTTCTTCGGTCCAAATAGGATCAGAATATTTGAACCAATAATAGTTTTGGAAGAAGGTCAAAAAGTAATCTAATCTTTTTTTGCTAGATCCGCTGTTGAAATACGCTCCACATGTCTCCAAAAGAGCGCAAACAAGCCTAATTCTAAAAACGTTTTCTGGAGGATCTAAATGAGATACGATGGCATGGTCATTAGTCACTCCAAAAGTGATAAACGAGTATAAAACAGTGAAGATATCCCGAGAATCTAATAGTTTATAGTTATACAATTCTCCTAAGTATCGAACCGTTGCTATTCTTCTTTGGTTATATCTTGGATGTGGATCTTCCATAGTGAGTCTTATTTCTTCAAGCACAGTATCAACCACTGCAGGTGCTACGTTTTCTTGCCAAGTTGCTAACTCAGCTGTTAATCTTGCTAAAGCCCTTCTGGCACTAGCCCTAACTCTCCATCCACCAGCTAAATGATGAATAGCAACTGTCGATAAATCTGGATCTTCCCAATTTAGTTTTCTCATTAACCTTAAAACTTTTTCTTCATTGCTCTTCTGCAGATCTTCGTGAAGGATTTTTCTTATAAACTGATGCATCGGTGGCTCTTCTTCTTTCGGTTGAGAAGGTGCATCGGGTGGGCAAACATAATAAAACGCATTTTCTATTTGTGTCACGTATCGGGAATCTAAAGCTGAAACAGTCTGCAACAAAACATAGCCGATTCTATATTTATTCTCTTGTCAGCAGAAAATGAAATTATGAAGTACTTATTTACATCGACGTTATATAACATATGCATGGAAGTTTCATATTGCAACTATGATACTTACTAAGAACTTGGAGCACAATTTAGGGCTCATGAAAATATGCCATTCATTATAATTTTACCATGTACTTTTAATTTCGTGATAATATGTTGTGAATTTAGGTGAAAACTGTCATTTTTATATTGTTTGTATTTTGTTATAGATGTGCCCTTAGGCAATGAATAAATACTTCTTCTTTCTTTCTTTTTTTTCTTTTCATTAAATACGTAAATACATACATACATATACTCGCGGCTATAGATCCCTAGAAGGGGTAGCCAGAGCTAAGGAATAAGGGCCGGCGCTGACTGCCGGCATGGCATGGCAAAGGATTTTGGTACAGATATAGCATTTTTAATCTTATTACCATGCGTATAGAATTCTTTTTGACACAATGATGCCGAGGAGGCCGCGGTAGGACAGCACGTCGGCATCGTTGTGTCAAAATAAAGTAAAATGAATTCTATACTCATGGTAATAAGATTAAAAATGCTATATCTGTACCGAAATCCTTTGCCATGTCATGCCGGCATTCAGCGCCGGCCCTTAAAAATTCCTCAGCCACTTTTGGAAATTTTAGTGGGGAAAAAATGGTAAAATAAAGGTTGTTGGTGATGGGTCTCCAACCGCATTGCCCAAAAATCCTTTAAAAGCCCCAATACCGTTAGTCACCGGAAGAAATGGGGTAGTGCTATTCTAAGCCGACACTACACGGTAGATCAAATACGTAGTTCTATTAATGAATAAACGGCTTAGATATTTACAGAGATTAGAACTTTCTGGAGTTTAAATTCTGCATAGCAAATCCCAAGAAATAAACTGAATTAAAAATATGGTGATCTTACCTTTTTCCTCATCATTTGTTGCAAATAGATCATAGTTCTCTGATGCGTATCTTGGTTACAGTAGAGGTACCTTCCACAAGTCTCTAGAAGATTGCATGCCATCTCAATGTGGTGATGTTTGAAATCATGGAGCAACACTTTTAGACAATATAGTGCTTCCATCTTTGAGTATAATCCGAATTTGACTAGTTCTCCAATAAATCTCACTACTTTTATCTGGAATTGTTAAATGCGGTAAGTGTGTAAACCAACATTCAATTGAAATCGAAGATATACCCTTTAATAGAGATATCGGCATAGAACTAAGACGTGTAAAAATAATGTGCTTGGTAATACGTCCAATGTGAAAGATGCGTGGTAAAAATGATAGACAAGGGAATTTTAATATGGCTTTAATATGGCTATTATATTATTTTAACCGCTCGTACGCCGCGTGCAAAAAAAGTCTATGACTATTGTCTCTGCTTCCTTATTTCATTGCCTCTCTCTTGCCGCAGTAATTTATACCTTAAAACGCTTTTTTACTGTGAAAACCAAGAAAAAAAGCTTGCAGGTCGTGTAGACGTAGATCTATGTCGCGGCACACGAAGGAGATTTTATTCTTGACGCAGATCTACGCTCCGACGTTCGAGCGGTTAATATTTATGGCTATGGCACATAGAGAGGTCGGATAATAGTAAATTGATGAGAGTGATTTATTGAGCTAATGTGGATGTGATGTCAGTAGAGGACAACCACAGACGACGCATTTAGGTTAAAATAAAAAGCCAGGCGTCCGAAATGAAAGGGCATGTATGGAAATATTGATGAATCTAAATAAGGCTCGAGAGGTTTGCCAGGATAGTGATCAATATTGTCTATCTCAATGTGAACTAATGGTGTGTAGTATATGATATTTTCATTAAGTTTTATATATTTATGTATTTATTACATAGATGTTAAAACAGAAAAAAAACATACCTTCGATTCAATATTAATCTGATCCTTTTTCCTAACATGATACTTAAAATCTTGTTTCAGCATCTGACAAAGATCTACGCAAACATCTGGCAACACCGGATAAAGTATCGCTGCGAATCTTGCATAAAACGGAAGTAGGTCGAGTCTAGTTCTGGCAACACTAAACAGAACTCGTGTCAACTTCTTCCTGTTATTTTTGGTGTTCAAATTTAATACGAAGTCTACAGCAGCGTTGTCTATCAATTCTCTGTTTATGCAGTTGGGTAGCTCGTTTAGGAATGATTCTAGAGCGTACCTGTGGAATGACAAGAAATAGGAATAGCATCAGGTTTTGACGGTTTATACAATATACCAAGCATATAGAACGGTTGCAGCATTTTTGGTGCTTATTGTCATTATCATGCAACAACCGTGATAGCCCAGTGGGTAGAACACTCGGTTATCGTGCAAACGACTAGTGTTCAAATCCTGGGTCGGGCCTACACCAATTTGTCTTTTCTAAAGACATATGTGTGGTTAATTTATCATGGTTGTTAACGGTGAGGGAAAACATCTTGAGGAAACCCACATGGCTGAGTTGTACTTAGTCATGTGACAGTGTATTCGTACAAAACGGCGATAGGCCTGCCCCCTTTCACGTGGGTACACTGTCCATGCAAAACGTGGGTACTCTGAACACCAGGTGACAAAGTCACGTGATGTTCAGAGTATGTAGTAGTACAGAGTAGTAGAGTTTATGTTATGTCATTATCATCTCAGCCATTAGACGTGTTCTGCTAAGCCCTCTTCTAAGATGATTATAATAATGAGTCTGTCGCTACCCCATTGTAATGGATTTTCACAAAAGTTAGGTCGTTCTGTAAGGCCTTCCCTTCCCACATAGGCTCATATCGTAATATTATTTTTACTAGAGGTCCTTAAAATGTCCTAAATACTACGTGTATAAAACATACCCATACAGACCAGTTCAGTGATATTGCGACCAGTGCCACTTTCCATGTATTTGTCTAAAAATATGTTTTTACGTGGGTATAAATAAAAATAAATGATTCAGTCTTCTTTTCCAATAATTTCCATGATATTTGATTTTCCCTAGTATTTTAAAAATCCACATTTGTAAAACTTACTTGTTAGACACATTGGCAGCAGGTGCTTCTTCTTGTTCCACGTCTGGAACAGTAGGGGGCTCTTCACTGTCACTCAGCTCATCCTCTTTCAATTCCTCATCCAGCATCTCCTCAGTCACTTCTGTTTCTGCTTTACTTTTTACTGTCTGCAATAAAATATTGGGTTATGATGGTAGAAAAGCAGGAACATTTTTGCTAAATGCTTACTTAACATGTATATTATTCTTATATGATAATAAATGCAAAACTTTTGAACTAATAGATTCCCATTGGGAATGAAAGACATTTTTATTTTTACAGCGTATTACACAGTAAATCTCTTTTACACTCTCTTTTTCTCAATCTTTTTGCTCACATTATTCAATCTTTTGCCTGCCATTTATATATCATAATAATTCAATCAATCCTTTGATTTCTATTCCAACAGCATTTCAACCATATGTAAGCTATATAAAGTGCCTAATAATGAATTAATTTCTAAAGCTAGATGCACGTAGGTAGAGCAACAATCTTACCTCTTTCACTTGATAGTTAGGCATAAACACTTTCAAATCTGGCAGACTAGTGTAAAAAGTTCTTGTGTCCTCATCCTGCCAGGGGTCAGCCCCTGCTTGGATAGTAAACTCTTCTGAGAGGCCAAGAGATATACTCCCTTGTGCTTCTGTAACAGCCAATGACAAAATTGGGGGCTCGCCGGCCTCTCCTAGATCCTCGCCAAGAACTTCTGCAAAACTCTGTGCTCCTGCTAATAGTTTTTCATATGTTGCCTAGAAATTATATAAAAATTAGGTCAAAAAGATTAATTCTTATTTATGTTTGACAAGGGTAGGAAGTTGACTGGGATATGGTTGATGGTAGAACGTAGATTGTAAGCCTCATAAATTCATCTCTATCTATCTAATACAAATGGAATACTAATATTATAAAAAGAAATTGTAACTTTGATTATTTGTTTGTTATTAAGAATGAATCTTCGAAAATACAGAATCAGTAATGAAAAGTTTCACAAGCAGAAAGCTATATTATTCAGGAGTTTTAAGGGCTATGAATGATAATAATGGGTTGCTCCAAATTTCAATACCATCTAAATGTGTAAAACGCAAACCTTAGTAGATGGAAACATTCAGTAAAAAGATTAAAAAACAAAAAAAAAATATTTGACGATTGGACAATCAGTAATATGGTTACCTAATTGAGCACTTGGTTAAGGTCACAGGAAGCCTTTCAATAAGGGCAGCCCAGGACCGATCTTTGTCGACACCTTTAGGGAGGCCTATGCTATTCCCAACAGCCTGAATGATAATGATGATGTAATATAAAGAAATAGAATAATGATCCGATTTAGATCCTAAAGAAGTGTGATATTATTTGAAAAAGTACTGTCAATTAAATATATCTCTACAAATATAGATGAAAGTCATTTTAATTACACTATTTAAAACTCACTGAACCAATTTGGCTGAAAAATGGTGAGGTGGTAGCTTAGAATCAGGTAATGGACATAAGAGACTTTTTATAATATTACAAAGAGGGAAGATTAGTTTGTATGTTGTATTATCATAACGTAAATGCTGTGTAGTGCCGGCTTAGAATAGCGCTACCCCATTTCTTCCGGTGGGTGTACATAAGAGGCAACTAACGGTATTGGGGCTTTTAAGGGAACATTGGGTGATGCGGTTGGAGACCCATCACCAACAACCTTTATTTAACCATCTTTCCCCCACTCAATTTTCCAAAATTGCATTTCAGTGTCTGAGGAATTTCTAATTCCTTAGCTCTGGATACCCCTTCTAGGGATCTATAGCCGTGAGTATATGTATTATCATAATGAATAGGCTCCAAAACTGGCCAGCCAGTTTAAAAAAATATTTCACTAAATGAAAGTAAAACTTTTCATGAACCTGAATATAATAGCAGTTGTGAAAAATATTGGACACCAACCATAAATGTTAGTAAAGTTATTATGAAACTTATACATTAACTCAACTCAGCATTTTCTGGCTTTGTTTTCCCCTCACTTTAATAACCTTGACTGTAATATTTGAAGCAAACTTTAATATTTGAGTCTAGAATCATCAACTTAATTTTGTGTGACTGTTGTACAAAGACATGTCATGAAATATGTAAAATATTCTTTGAAAATAAATTTTAATATTTCTTTTTTTTTGTTGTATATAAAGGTAAACTTGACATTAAATTATTATTGAAATTATAAAAACGAAATATTTACACGCCGACTTGTAGAACAAGACAAACCATTGTAAAAAAACCTACCACCGCATTTACTCCTGTGTCTAGCATTAGAACTTGTATTTCTGGCATGAGAAGCTATTGAATTACTGAGTTTCATTTCTCATTCTAAAAGACAAACCTGATGCTGCTCCAGTTGATCTTTCCGCTCCTGTGAGAGCTCCCCACGGGTGTGTAGTGTGCGCTGGTTAGCCACATGGAGGGCTTGCAGTTGCCCTCTCACAGCTAGTAAATGTTTGGATAAGGACTGGAAATACTCCTTCAACAAAGTTCTCACAGCTGCTTGCTTTGCAGTGTGCAGATATGTGTTTTTTGGGATGGCAACATCATATTTCTTAAAAAAAAGGAACATTTTAATTAAGTAAACAAATACTAAATTATTGTTAAATCACCTCAATTGAACAATAAAAACATAAATACCTTAGCCAAATCCTCAATTTTCTTAGGAATTAAACCAGCATAGTCTTCACCACAGTGTTTACAAAATGTTAACAAAATTGGTATATTGTTATGCTCATCTTTATCCATATTAATAAGGACAGTAAGCACATTTCCTAATAGTGGAAGACCAGTTTTATTTGTGAAAATTCCTACTGCCACAAGTTCAGCATAGAACCTTATATCCACACGTAATTTTGAGGAGTTTGTTATTTTGTCAGTAGCTTTGAAAGTCAGCAATTTCTGCCAGTTTTCAAAGAAATTGGAGGAAAAGTCCGCATAGGTTCGATGAATAACTGAACAAAGATTGATTGCTGCAGGTATGTCTGACATTTTCAGCTTGGCTTCCGCTATTGCTGCTGCAACTTCTGATATATACTTTGTCAGATTCAAAGTGCTGAAATCTTTAAGTAAAGCGTCTAATTGTGATGCACTAAATGATTTCAGTTTCTTAACAAAAGTGGTATTTTTTTTCAAGCCGGAATCTAGTTTCGAAAAATAGTTATCAGGTGGACGAACGCACTCTAGGTTTTCGTTACGCAAATCAGATTTTTGTTTTATTCTTATCTCTAAGTTGGAAATGAATTCTTGAAGAATCGCTCTCTCATTCTCTTCTTGATTCTCTTCTGGCTCTGCCACTGGATCTGTCGGAACATTTTCTTCAGTTTCAGCTTCCTTATCATCAGCTATCATTCTTGCAATCTCACTTATTTGAATATTATTAACTTGTAAAACTACCAAAAGACACGCGATAGGGGACTAAATAAATTTAATTTATTTACTTACAATACAACAACTAAACTAAACAATTTTTTTTTTTTATTAATGGTTTTACGGCCCTGGTTTCTAGACCTTTTGAGCCCGCTTTTCTATTTATGATAAATTTAATTCACTTCATTTCATACTTCAATACTTCATCGATGTTTATAGATATTAATATTATTCCAAATATAATCATCATATTTCTTCTAAATGTGACATAAATCTATAAAGTGATTTATAAAATAATTCATTGGATAAAAGCTCTTTCACAGTTCTCGGAAATGATATTGATCTTTCAGATTCAGAAATTAATGAATCTATTTCAGTTACAAAAATAAGGCGATGTACAGCCAGTTTAGAACAACTAAGGATTAAATGTTCAATATCTTCTTCATGCATTGTACAATAACGGCAGGTTGAGTTTTCAACTATATTGATTTTTTTCAAGTGTGTTCTCAGTTTGTGGTGTCCGAATCGTAATCTATTAATTGTTGTGATGAATTTACGGCAGTTTGCGTTTTTTGAACGATGGTACCAGGGTTGGGCGGGAGGATATTTTTGTATTTCCGAATACCATTTGCCTTTCTCTTCACTTAATTGGAGCCAATAATTTATATACAATTCTTTCAGAGATTTTATGAGATGTTGGTAGTAATCGGAGAAGGGAACTTTAAAACAATTTGACAGATCTTCATCACAATTTTGCTTTGCAGCGGAATCAACTATTTCATTTCCTGTAATTCCTTTATGCGCCGGTATCCACATAAATTCGATAATATTTCCAAGTGAGGAAATATCTCTAATTACATCTTTAATGAGAAATATTATGTAGCTTGTCCTATATGTTATTTTTGAACTTGAAACCGCTTGTAATGCACTTTTGGAGTCTGATAAAATAATAAATTTTGAATTATGTTTTTTTTTGGAAACAATATTATTAATGTGCTTTAAAGCTTCATAAACTGCATAACATTCTGCTGTAAATATACTGCAATGAATCGGTAAAACTGTTGTTTTTGTTATCTTCAGTTGAGGATCATAAAAAGCAGAAGCTACTCTATTTTCACATTTAGAACCATCAGTGTAAACTCTGTAACTAGAACCATTTGAGTTAACTTCAACTTCTATATAATCTATGAACTCAAGTTCATTTACGAAAGTTTTATTGGTAACAACTTTAGGAGCAAAATATAAATTTTCTCTTTCAGAGCTATATAATGGCCAATACTCACAAGTGTATAATTGGTTAAGAGTGTTTTTTAAGTAACAAATTATACTTAATAAGGTTGGCAAAGTGTTTGAGCACATTTGATGTACATTATGGTATTCTGTTATTTTGTTTAAGTTAAATGATCTAGGTTTAATTTTATCCATCACAAAGTAGTTTTCACAAGACATTAATTTAAGACAAAATCTTTCTATTAAGTATAAACGTCTGAATATTAAAGGACTAATACAAGTTTCACACTCCATGGCGTTTATGGGTGTGGAGCAGATGGCTCCTGTTATAATCCTGAGGGCTTTGTTTTGTATAATGTCTAACCTATGTAGCAGAGAAGTACTTGCTCTAAAGTACGCTACAGAACTGTAATCAAAATGGGATCTCACAATACTTTTATATAACATACTTAATATTTTAGGATCAGCTCCCCAATGGACTCCTGCCAAAGATCTTAAAATATTTAAGCCTTTGTATGCATTGCTAGATATATAATTTATATGTGTGTCAAAAGATAACTTACTGTCTAAATAAACTCCTAGAAACTTTTTTTGTGATAGCCATGGTAGAGCTTGATTATTATAAAATACAGTATTATTTACATCAACAGTTCTTTTACTGAAGATCATGGCCCCACTTTTGCTGACACTTATGTCTAACTTTAATTTTAATTTGTAGTAGTTGTAAATATTTTCCAAAGCAATATTTATATTTGATATAGCTATATTTACATCTTTGTGAACTGTATAAACAACTAAATCATCAGCAAACTGTAGAAAATGAATATTTTGTTGGTTGAGATATTTCATTATTTGACTAGTATATAAGTTATACAGTAGCGGTGAAATAGTTGCACCTTGCATGGTTCCCTTGTACACATAGCGAGGTCCATATAAAATATTATTATGCCTCACATACATTTTTCTTTCATGCAGGAAATTAAATAACCATTTATTGACCTTTCCAGGTATGCCTATTTCATCCAAAACATTAGCCAAAACAGAAAGATTCACATTATCAAATGCACCTTGAATATCTAAGAATGCACATACAGTTACAGAGCATCCATGGAAAGAATTATGCACATCAGAAATTAATGAGACAAAGCTTTCAGCGGTAGATTTACCTTTGCGAAAGCCAAATTGTTGTTGAGGTAATATTTTATTAGTTTCAACATAATAATCAATCCTATTTTTAAGCATAAGTTCAAATATTTTACCAACACAGGATGAGAGAGATATTGGTCTGTAAGAGTCACTTTCATGTAATGGTTTATCATGTTTTAGTATAGGTATCACACATTGCATTTTCCAAGGTTCTGGGATAAGTTGTTGGTACCATAATCTATTAAAAATGTCTAATAAAACACTATGGCATATGGGATGGATTTTTTTAAGGAGACTATAGGTAATATCATCTAAACCTGGTGTTGTGTCAGATCGAGAATTAATAGCTAAATTAAACTCTTCAATTGTAAAAGGATTTAAAATAAATTTTGCCTTTTCATTTCCGTCTTCATTGAATGAATGAACTAATATATCATCTGTTTCTTTTCTAGGGCAAGTTTCTGGGGCATATTTATCCATAAACTTTGGAATCCATTCATTATTTTTGGATGAATTTGCAGAGGAAATTCTTTTGAACCTACGAATATAATTCCATATGGTGCTAATTGGAGTATATCTATTAAATTTTTCACATAAGTTTTTCCAGCTATCCTTCTTTTTATTACTAAGTAATTTCTTTTTAAGTGCATCTTTTTGTTTATATAATATGTAATTTTCAATATTAGGACTATTCATATAATGATTAAGTGCCTCTTTACTTTTTTTGACTGCTTCTAAACATTCATCGTCCCACCAAGGAACAGGTTTTTTATTTTTTGTATTTAATGAGTTTTTTGCTTTAGGAATGCAATTACTTTTTATTGTATTTATAATGTCGCAAAATGTATTATAAGATTCAAGAGGGTTATCTTTATCTATTTTAAAGTTTGTAAATAATTGTTCTGAATCATAATAAATTTTAATCCAATCAGCTCTTTTGTATATAAATCTTTCTTTTGGTTCTCCTATTTCATACAATTCCACAGTCATTTGAATATCAGTGATTGTAGGAAAGTGATAACTGCCCATACAATCATCAAGTACTGACCATTGGCACAAAGGAGCTATCATAGCTGATACTGTAGATATATCTATTGCAGATTGCGTATAAATTCCCCTACCAGTAGTAGTGGCAATACCACTATTGAGAATACACAAGTCCGTTTCATCCAACATGTTATAAATATCTGTTCCCCTGGAATTGGTGGATCTACATCCAAAAGCTATATGATGTGCATTTAAATCACCAGCAAAGAAAACGGGTGAAGGAAGTGACTGTAAAATTTGTCTTAATTTATTAATTCTAAAATGTCCCGGTCTGCTTTGACTATGTGGCGGACAGTAAGCACACAATAAAGAAAGATTGCCATTAGGTGTTTTGAGGTTAATAGCTACATTCTGAATATATTCATGGAAAACTGTGTTAATAATAGAGTATTTGTAAATATTTTTAATAAGAATGGCTACACCTCCAGTGCCATTTAAACCATTCTTTCTAATTATATCGTAACCATCTATATGAAAAGAAGAAGAATCTTTTAAATGTGTTTCATTTAGCAAGCAAATATCAATATTATGATCAATTAGCAAAGATGTGAAAAGAGGTTTTTTATTAGTTACACTTTCTATATTAAATTGGCATATTCTTATAAAACCTTTATCCATGTTTAAAAGTTTCAATTAACATATCTTTAATAGTAGACTGATTTATCGGTCTATTGTCATTTGCGAGTTTAATTAATGTCACTACCAGCCCCTTCATTAAATTATCATTACTTATAATTTTTTCAATGGAGTCATTGGAGTTTTCAACATTGTTTTCAGCATTGTTTTCAGTTTGTCTTATCTTTTCTTTAGTTTCACTATTTTGTATTTGATTATTATCACTTGTTTTATTTTGTTGTTTTTTGGTAGATGTCAAGCGAGTTGAATTGGAATAAGATTTAATTTTAGGGAAATTTGTGTCTGATAAAAGGTAATTTTCATTGATAGATTTTGCCACAACATTAGCATAAGTTTTATTTTTCTTTTCTAGTAATTTTGACTGTTTAACGGGGCAATCCCGAGAAATAGCTAAATGGGGGCCTTGGCAATTAATACATTTTATCTGTTTGTCATTTGTGCAATTAGTATAATGATGGTCCTCTGAACAGATAGAACATTTTTGGGTACTTTTACAAAATTTTGCCCCATGGTTGAAGCGAAAACATTTAAAACATTGTAATAAAGGAGCAATGTACTCATTTACTTTAAATCTAAATACATCAAGTGAAACATTTTCTGGTAAGTGGTTCGACAAAAAGGTTACACTGATAGTACTAAAGGGTTTTCTTTCACCATTGACTAATCTGGTAAATCTCCGAACAGCTATAATTTCATACTGAGATGTCAATTTTTTAAATAATTCCTCATTACTTATGTTTACAGGCACATATCGGATTACACCTATTATTTCTACCGCTTTAGCTGGTATGTATGCCTTCCATAGATATTTGTCAAGAAATGTCTGGTCTTTTAAAAAATTATTTGCATGTATTGCCTGCGAAAAATTTACAGCTATCTTGTTAGCGTTAATTCTACGGATATTTGTCACTCCCTTAATATCATTTTTAAATAAACTTGCAATCATAAGTGGGTTTTTATTCCCTAGTCGTTCACCCTCCCTGGTACTTTCCACGTATACTAATAATTCGGTTTTGACCGCCGACAATGCCGTTTCCGGGAACACTCTCTTATAACCGGGTTTTATAAATGGTTTATACATATCTGCTGTTATTGTGATATCCTCGTTAGTTGAACCGGCTGAAGAAACTTCTCCATCTCGACCACGCACCCTTTTGTTACTTGGTGGCAAGTCGTCAGACTTATCACCTTTTTTCTTCCCGGGGGGACGATCCCCGGGAGGATCTGCCATATTTAATTAAATCCTGCTTAAAGACGATTATTTTTCAATAAAAAATTAGTTAATATATAGAAATAACTGAAAAAATTAATTTTAAAGAAAACTTTTTCGAATTCCCGCTATTCTGTTCAATTCCCGCCAAAAGAATCTAAACTAGAGTTGTATCGTTCCGGACAGTAATAGTTCACGGAAACATGTCTTCAATCGGAACGATCTAGCTCCGGTCCGAATGGCTGAAATAAATATACTCCACCATGTCCGGAGACGTCGACGAAATAACACAACGCGGAACGATACGAACGACTGACCGAGCGGAGATGGCTACTTGCACTGCACATTACCTATCTCGCTTCCATACTTTCTGATTTAGACTCTAACTACTTCGCTATAAGACACATTTTAGTGCTTCAAACTTGAGACTGATGGAGTATACTCGGCGGGCTGATTATGTATCTTTAGCGACCGCGATTGTGTCGCAAGTTGCAATATTGTCGCTGTCAAATGTGTCAGATTGCATACAAATTTATGACATTGACAACGACAATCGTGCAACTTGCGACACAATCGTCACTCGCAAAAGATACATAATCAGGGGGCCGATAAGTATACTCCGCGGACTATATCTGGCGGAACCCGCCGCCGCCGCCGCCGCTGGTCGCGAACCCGCGACCGAACCACAACGGCGAAAGCCGCATTATATCTATCTCGCTTCCACACTCTTTGATTTAGACTTTAGTGTCATAGATATATGATATATTATATTTTATCTTAAATACATTTTCTGAAATCGGTAATATTCGGAAAATGCATGCGTTGTTCCAACTTTAATATGAATATTAGTCAATTACTTATGTTTCACGATTCTATATTCTTTTGGTGCTTGTTTTCAATGCCATTTTGTATGGACTTAGATAACGAATTTAAAAGGAGAAAATAGGTTTCAGTCACACCATAAACCATAAAATTCCGCATTCGATTTCAATGTGCGCTATTTATTATCATTCTTAAGTTTTTATTTAATAATAATATATGTAATTAAATCAATTTAAAATTTATAACATGTCATTTGTAGTGTATAATTTTGGCTGACAGTCCTAAGCCTGTTAAGTATGAGAGTAAATCAATTGATTGTTATAGTTTCTAACATACTAGGTTCGGATCGGAAAGGTTGATGAAATATACTCCGATAGGTATACTCCGCGGAGTATATTAAAGGACATGTTTCCGAACTGGCAAAGAATCGTTCCATGTTCGGTCATTTCGTGGACATGGTTAGCGCATCTTTAATCTAAACTAAACAACAATCTCAAACACAGATTACAATATAGATAATCTCAAAAGCAATCTAAATCTAGTGATGGACTACATTAAAAAACATACGTATACGTAACGTAATGCAAACATCGATCCGATGGTAAAGTTTATTCTACCGAAATAAAATAAATGTTAATAAGCGCTGTTCTGTTTGTGATCATAAGTTTAAGTTTACACTAAACTAAGCTGTGTCGGCTTATAAAAGCAACGATTCAATTCAAGCAGCAATTCTTACGGCAGGTTTCATATTTTTTTAAGGGTTTTAGAGTCATTTAATAGATTTTAGGGTGATTTGGCTGGTCTACATAATGAACTCAACATCTACTATCTTTTATTTTACTTTATTATCCCTGTTAGCTGGCTGTGTAGTATTGGCTCAGAATATCACTATCCCATTTCTTTCTGTGGGCATTTGTAAGTGAAGACTAAGGGGTGTTGGGTCTTTTTACGTGAGTTTTGGGCGACGCGGTAGGAGACATATCAAAGCAAATCTTAATTCTACCCTATCTAGTGATATGTATATAGAGTGTTTAGTTTTGATTGTTGATGTCCTATGGCACCCCACTGGTATACAGGGCCTGTAAATGCTCCCACCAGGCTTTTCTGTCTACCACGACGTCCTTGACGGCACTCCAGCTCAGTACCGTCGCTCGTTTCTCGTTATTTAATAATAAGCAACGAGCGGCCGTAATAAAGTTTTAAACATGCACTCCTTTTCTGTTCATTCCCTTCAATTTATTTTTATTGAGCGTATTTTTTGGAGAATTCGTCACTATTAGCAACATTATTATCAGCAACATTGCAGTTGCCGACAGTGAAATGTGTTGCCAATAATGTTTTAATAGGTACAAATAAGGTAAAATTTTATTTGAAATACGATATAATGAATTTCTTGTTTATAATATTGTGTAAGCATTAAAAAGGGATCCTACTAAAATAATAGCAATAAACTTAATGTTAGTGACTTTTCTGAGTACGGCTAATAGTAACTTGATATAGTATTTAAATTTTGGGAAAACGGGAGCTGTTACTCCATTTTTTAAGCGTCCGTCGCGTGTGCAGCCTTAATGGCTAACGTTACACAGGAATCATGTATCATGGAAATATTCCACATAAAATTGTCTAAAAAATAGCTTGCAACAGCATATGTCTATCTTTTATGGTTGACGCACATTAACACGTGTAACTCCTGATAGCTTAGCAGAATTCGGAGCATTCTGATTATATTTGTTTGCTACATATATAAATACACGCATATACTCACGGCTGTAAATCCCTATAAGGGGTAGCCAGAGCTAAAAAAATCTGAAATTCCTCAGCCTCTGTTGGAAAGATGAGTGGGGAAAATATGGTAAAATAAAGGTTGGTGGTGATTGGCCTCCAACCGCATCGCCCAAAAATCCCTTAAAAGCACCAATACCGTTAGTCGCCTCTTACGTACACCCACCGGAAGAAATGGGGTAATGCTATCTTAAGCCGACACTACACAGCATTTGTTTACTCTTACGTTTTTAATACTCTCACTCATCTCTAATGTCATTACCCCTTCCTACTGTAACGTTATTTCTAACTCCTGGGATGCTGTACCCAGAAGCCAGAAATAACTAAAGGAAAAAAAAAGGAAAAGGAAGGATAGAAAATAAATGGAAAATATATATATCACAACAATTTTTATTTTAAATAAAATATCCTAAATTATATAACAAAAACCTAAACACGAAATTATAAATATATTTAGAAAAACCACTCAGCTCTAGCGTGGCTCAGCTCCTGCTGCGATGGGTGATCTTAGCTGGACCAGTTTGTGTCCAGCAGGTGCCTGCGACAGCACAGCAAGGATTGTTACACGTGGCAGACAAGTGGGGCTGCTACTCCGAAAAGCCCATTGGTGAGGTCAGCTCGACGACAAAAGGGGGGCTGCGACTCCACGAAGCCCGCGTCGGCTAAGACGGCTCAAAAAAAGGGCTGCGACTCCAGGAAGCTCGTTGATAAAAAAATGGGAGTGGTGACTCCGGAGGAGTATAAGTTCCATATAATTCCCCAAAATTATTAGTCGACTTCGGTAATGGGTCTTCAGTTTCTTTCCTTATTCAGTTTCCAAATGATGCACCCATCGCCCCAGGAGCTGAATATATACCACCATCTGCGAACGAGCATGACAAATTTAAAATTTTGAAATAACAAATATTCCTTAAAAGAGGTATCAAAGAAAGTAGTCTAAATTACAAGGAGAGATTTTTAATGATTTAGGATTATATATTAGAAAACAAATTAAGGGAAGACAATAAATTAGGAACATTATCTATCCACTTACAATATTAAACAATACATTCACATTAAAATTTAACAAAAATTTAGAAAATTAAATTAAATAAATTGTAAGTCTACAACCTAACACTAGCAGCCTTCTTGCAGAAAACTAATGGCTTACAGCCAATTTTGAAATAAAGAAAATAATTATCTGACAGTAAACAAATATTATCAAAAAAATTATTTTCGATAAAAAATATAAATCTGGAAGCGATTGGACATAGGCTCAAAGATAAATGAGTTGAGAATATTCTACTAAAGTAACGAAAACAATCTATTTTGTGTAAAAATACGACAGTGTAGTAAAAAATGGTGTGTGTGTGTTCAAAATGTGTCGTACAATATAAATGTGTACTACATAGTGTGAAATAATAATAAAAATATGTGTGTAAAACGTGGTTTAAATTAAATTCCCTAAGTCCTTTTCAGAATAAGTGTCTGATAAAAAGGTAAGTCGAACATCATGAACTGATCCACATCTCACATACATAACACAAAATGTACATTACACTACCAACGGGTTTCGTAAGAGGCAACAAAGGGTAGGGGCTTTTTAAAGTGGTTTTCGGGCAATGTGGTTGGAGACCCATCACCAACGATACTTTATTTTTACCATCTTGCCCCCTATGAACTTTCAAATCTGCCTAAGGAGTTTCTAACTCTAAGGCTCTGGCTTCCCCTTTTAGGGATTTATGACCGTGACTATGTCGTTTTCGATACAAAGAGTTGTTGAAAAGAAAAAGATGCTGAGAATACTGAAAACTTACAAAAAGAAGAATCAAAGTCAGCGCAGGTCAATAAAAAGATTAAAAAAGAGATTAAACGAATTACAATACCACAAAATTATAACGTTTTTTGTTCATGAAAACCTCATGTGGGGATTATTTCTAATAAATAAAGGATAAATAAAGAAAGGAAAAATTTCGACATTAGCGGGGATCGAATCCGCGACCTCCGGGTATATGCCCCCGTCGCTCTGTCCATTGAGCTATAGTGTCAATGGCTGATAGTCCAGTGGATAGAACAACCGCCCGAAAACAGAAGGGCGTGAGTTCCAATTCTTGGTCGGGCCTACACCAATTTGTCTTTTCTAAAGTCATATGTGTGGTTAATTTATCATGGTTGTTAACGGTGAGGGAAAACATCGTGAAGAAACCCACATGGCTGAGTTGTATTTAGTCATGTGACAGTGTATTCATACAAAGCGGCCTGCCCCCTATTACGTGAGTACACTGTCTAAGCAAAACGTGGGTACCTTCTCTGGACACTAGATGGCGCTGCCATGTGAGTTCAGAAGTATTGGTACCTCTGCCAACCCCATCGGGGATAAACGGCGTGAACGTTTATGATGATTTATGATGATGTCAATGGCTTCTAATGCGACATTGTTCTTTCCTTTGTTTTTTTTACACTTTTTAAGTTGTGTTAGCGTTCCCTACCTCCAATTCTTTACAAATTCGGAATTATTTATCCTTTGTTTATTTGAAATAATCCCCAGGTATGATAATGAGGTTTTCATGAACAAAAAACATTCTAATTATATGATAGTAAGCCGTTCTCAACATTTCTGTAAAAGTAGACAAGTGGCCTTCCGAATTTGTAAAAAAACGGAGGTAGGGAACGCTTACACTACTTAAAAAGTATAAAAAAACCAAAGGAAAGATTAATTTCGCGTTAGAAGTCATCCGGTCAAATTTTTTCTTTAGTTTATTTATTCTTTATTTATTAGAAAACCACAAAAAAATTGGGCAATTACTAGAAACCGTCATTGTCGGTAAAATTTTGTCCTTATTTGCTACAGTAAAATTATTATTGATACAAAAAATCGTTTTCGGCAACATCAACGATTCAATATTTCAACAAAAACTAGTTAATTTTGTGTGTGATTTGCATAAAAATATATATTCATATATAATTACAGTATATATCATTACAAGCCTAGAATGAAATGGGAAGCTTTTCCGCGTGGTTTTTAATTGTCATATATTTTTTTGTTAAAATAACGATCATTGAAGATCCCCCCCAGCTATTCACTGTTGTACAATTGTACATGGATTATAGGTACCTATAAACCTATATACTTTCTGACAAACAGCTATTTACATATTCGTCCAATTTTGGAGCACCTCGTCTCGATTTGTGCGAGCTACGTACAGTCTACACGTGTACGTCTGGTCACAAGCACCCAAATAATCGAATCGAACCGACGATATACGGATTTGCTGCACCGCTGTGCCGGGTGGAGTTAGGTTTTTTCATTACGAAATTTTTACATTCGGTCCCCGCGCTCAGCGCCTGAGATAAAAGCTATGCAATATAAATTAAAATAAGATATGTAGCTGTGAGTATATGTATGTATCTAAGGAACCCCACTAAACTGTTGGCTACCCCTTTCTGCGAAGAAAATAATAATAGGCTGATTAATAATATATATTAATGATAAATCCTGATTGTATGCACAAAATAATGACCAATTGCGTGTTCGAGAAGGTGCAATTAAAACATCAATCATAGCGCAATCGATGTGTTCTCATCTTCTACATCCCTAAATATGCGATAACGTAATGACATGTAATGCCACTCATTTTCATTTAAGTTCATTCATTTCATTCAATCTCTTACAAGTTGTAAATATTTACATTATTTTAAACAGAATATAATAATAATAAAGATTTATTTATAATTTTATTAGACCATAGACTCTTAGTATGAAAAAATCCGGACGAAACGAAAATAAGTACAAACTATTTATAAACACTTGAAAATATGTGTGGGATATTTTTCGAACTTGGTTACTCGAAGGAATGTTCAGTGTTTAAGGTTAGTTTTCAAAAATATTTTATCAGAATTTAGTAAATGGCAAGTTGCACTAAATTGTAATTAGTTACATTAAAAAAAGGTTGGAAAAATAATATCCTGAAAAAAAAATCAAGAAAATTTGTTTTGTTGTTATCCTTATTTCCAAGTTTTTTTCTTGTCTTCTTCTTTAGTGTGGCTTCATATGTGTTTTTTGCAAAACAAGTAAAGATTGTATCTCTTTATATTTGCCCTTATCTTATGTGTAAAGAAATTTATGAAGATAAATAAAACTATTAGGAATATGTCTCAAAATTATCAGTATTGCTGCTAATTATATGTGACTTTCTTTATGTACCAATATGCCTTGAATTAACCCCATAATATATTTATGAGGTTGTGACCAGAATGGTAATAATATTGCCAATTAAATACTAATAAGGCCCCATATTGTTTTGATAGACTTGTTTTATAAGGAGAAACATTTTTTATTTAAGGGCCTCTCCGCATTTGACAGCCATTGCACTCACTCTTACATGAAATTAACTAGAAGTGACAGAGATGGAAAAAACATAATTGCAGTAAAAATGGCCTAAATTTAGTTTTATTACATAACTATAATATTAAAATGTAATTTAAAACCGCAAAATGATAGATTGTAAAATTATAAGTAATTAGATACATTAATATGTACTAAAAAATGCAAACATGATACTAAAAAAATGGTATTATAAAGGTAATTAAATTAGCTCACATTAAACACAAAATTTATTCAAAATTATTGCCACCATTTGTCATTGCGGCTAGTCATCAGTAGCAGCACGGACCATATTCATGTCGATATCGGTCATTGCTTTAATCAATTATGAATTTAGGCTGCTCAAATATTTGTGAGGTTTAAGAATAGACCTTCTCCTCAAATTCCTGCCAAAATTTGTAATCCAGTGCTAGAATAAGGCAATCTTGATGCCTTATTAGCTCTAAATGTTAACAATGGCCCAGTTAGAAAAATCTGAAAAAGTCTGAAAAAACTATATGCATGATGGGATGAGAAAAGTTTTTTTATAAGCAAAATTGTATTAAATGTGCTCGAATTGACACTCTCAAAACTTAATAAACCAGTTCTAAATCATCCTTTTGTCTTTCCAGAATAACAATATAAAAAACAGTCTTCGAAATAGAGGCCCTGATAGTGTGCAGTGTGTTGACATTAAGGATAAAGATGCGTCATTGTTGTTCCTGGGTTCAGTTCTGTGGATGCAAGGTCAAGAAATCACTTCTCAACCCCTTGAGAACCATATAGGTGTAATTTTATTCAATGGTGATTTGTACAATGTGTCCTGGGATAAGAAATGGAGTGATACCAAATATATTCAAGATCAATTCAATTCAGTTGATCAGGTAATTATAATTTGTGTGATACTGTTGCTAACATAGTGGTGAGGCAAGCAAGATCTTAGAATTGTATAAGGTCAGTAAATTATAACTATTTCCTTGGAGAGCATTGCTGACAATTAAGTCAAGTACACAATGGTGCAATGTAACTTCAAGTTTAACAGGCAATCAAATATTTTGGCGTCTTCTCCACAATGTAACATGCAGTAAAAACACATCTTGTAGTGTGGGTGGACATCTCGCACACGACCGTAAACGTCTATTCACGCGTTGAGTGTATATAATTTAGTTATTGTTTAATGTAAATGATGAACCCCAAAGAATCATCGTAGCCAGCAAATTGTCATTACAATTTAATGTATGAGTTGGTAAATGCCCAGTAAAAATAAATGTGACATAAATGATCATCACACCTATGAAAGGGAAACTTTAATGTTATGTTAGTTGCAGTAGTTTTTAATTTACTACCCTTTAGATATCTACTTGTTTCAACAAACGATCTAATAATGTGATACGCTGACCAGTCCATTAACAAACTTGTACGTAAATCTTTTGTACTATTTATTACTTTTATACCATACCCTTTTTATATTATAAATCGATAAAGGACATCAAACTAAACAACTTTGCCCATGGAATGCCTATCTAAAATATTGTAATTTTCAAAAAAAATAAAAGTAATAAAAAATTGTCGTACCTAGTTCAAACTGAGAATGTATAGAATGAGATTCTTTGCTTCAGTGAAAATAAGAAATAAAAAAAAAACATTTGATCTATGCCTTTCGCTCAGTAAACAAAAATATTACTTCTTTCGGTATTTTCTAGTTCAATCGCTCGCTTACCGGTTTATTTTCATGACATTATTTTTCAACGACGATCAATAGAACTGGAAAATACCGAAAGAATTAATATTTTTGTTTACAGAGCGACAAGCATAGATCAAATGTTTTTTTTTATTTCTTATTTTCACTGAAGCAAAGAATCTCATTCTATACATTCTCAGTTTGAACTAGGTACGACAATTTTTTTTTTTTTTTTTGAAAATTACAATATTTTAGATAGGCATTCCATGGGCAAAGTTGTTTAGTTTGATGTCGTTTATCGATTTATAATATAAAAAGGGTATGTAATAAAAGCGAGGTCTAGGCCAATTATCCAAACTACCTACTTGTTTAATAATCAAAACTTTCTTATTTCCAGATAACTAAGAATGATATTGACAGGCATGAAATTGAAATAGTAAAGGTGATAAAAACGTTTAGAGGTCCTTTTAGCCTACTTTATTATCATAAGGCAACATCAAAGATATTTTTCACCAAAGACAGAACAGGAAGAAATAGTTTGTTGTTTTCGAAAAGCAATGGATCTTTTATTATAAGTAGTGTTCTGGGTATGTACTCGTACTTAATTACTTAGTTTAAACAGAGATCATAAAATATATTTAAGTTAAAGAAGTTTAAGTGTTGGACTGCTTGTTTGTCTTTTATTACTCTACTACCACAACCACGAACTATATTTTAAGTTGCGTTAATATCACTGACCTCCATTATACTATATAAGTACGCTGGACTAATGATACGTATCAAAATGACAGCTATTTACTGTGCCAATTTGAAGCGCCCCCAATGAAGGAACGAGGAACTAAGTATGACGTAAACTGCAAAATGGCCAGTGTTTTTTTTTACCAAAATAAAAAATAATAAAAATAAAATAATCATTTATTTCAAAATAAAAAGATAAATCTTTGTTTTTTGAACGTCAAATTTTAACTTAATACTAAGTTTACTTCGGATTCGGAAGGTGTTTTGTTGAGAGAAGAACCCGTAAGAAACTCGTCAACACACATCTTTTTTTAACGTCCATTACAATTTTGGTGTTAGCCCGGAAACATCCTGCACAGAGCCCTGATGACACCAAGCCACTTCATCATTAATGTAATCATTGACATTGTAATAGGCTTTCGAACTAAGATTTCTTTTAACTGCTGCTTTGAATTTTGTTTCTGTTAAATTTAAAATGTCCTCAGGTATTTTATTATACATTTTTACGCATAACCCCATGAAAGATGTATTTACTTTTGACAATCTGTATTTTGGTACTGATATTTTATTGTTGTCTCTCAGGTTTCGAATATGTCTGTCACAATTTTTCACAAAAGAGGCCTGATTCTTTCTTACATACATAATATTTTCATAAATATATTGACATGGCAGTGTCATTATATTTATTGTTTTAAACAATTCCCTCAGGGAATCTCGGGATCTCAAATTGTATATAGCTCTTATTGCTCTCTTTTGGAGAATAAATATGGAACCAACATCAGCTGCTCTGCCCCAGAGTAAAATACCGTAAGACATTACACTATGAAAATAGCTGTAATAAACTAATCGAGCTGTCTGTACATCTGTCAAATGTCTTATTTTCCTAACGGCATATGCAGCACTACTTAGCCTGCCAGCTAGTGAGCTAATGTGGGGTCCCCATTGGAGCTTGGAGTCCAGAGTTATCCCTAAGAAAACTGTGTTATCCGAAAATACTAACTTTTCATTATTTAAAATTATTTCGTTATCAACGCACCTAACATTAGGTAATACAAATTTAATGCATTTGGTTTTTTTACCATTCAGTACAAGATTATTGGAAGCAAACCATGTTTGAATCTGTGAAACCGTGTTATTCACCTCGTCAATATTCTGATTATTTCTTTCAACGTCAAATACTAAAGAAGTATCATCAGCAAATAACACTATCTCGGACATTTTCTCGACCATGAACGGCAAATCATTAATATAAACTAAAAATAAAAATGGGCCCAAAATAGAACCCTGCGGAACACCCATTTTTACATGAGTTCCAGGTGATATTGCATTATTGATTTGCACTTTCTGTATCCGATCCGAAAAGTAAGACTTTATTAATTTAAGTGCGTCACCTTGTATGCCATAATGTTCTAATTTAATAAAAAGGATTTCATGATCTGCACAATCAAATGCCTTCGTAAGATCGCAAAACAAACCAATAGCATCATTTTTGCGTTCCCACGAATCAAAAATGTGTTTCATTAAGGCAACGCCTGCATCGGTGGTAGAGCGGCCCTTCGTAAAGCCAAATTGTTTTGGATGAAACAATTTGTTTGAAGCGAAATGCAAAAGCATTTGATTGAACATTAGTTTTTCGAATATTTTACTTAAAACTGGCAGAATTGATATTGGTCTGTAACCATCAGGACTAATTTTATCTCCTCCGGATTTAAGAAGTGGTACAATTTTACTATGCTTCATGAGATTTGGAAAGATTTTATTTCTTATACATTCATTAAATATATCTGCTAAATATGGAGCCAAAGTTACAATAAAATTATGGCAAACTTTCACTGACATACCCCAAATGTCTTCAGAACTTTTTAGTTTAAATGATTTAAAACATTTTTCGATATCTGTAGGGCTGACATCTTTAAAACAAAACAAAGTTTCGCACCTATCAACATTTTGTTGTAACAAGTGTTGAGCTTTTATAACCGATGTGTTTAAATATTCAGTTGTTTTTGATGGTATGTCAGTAAAATATTTTTCAAAAATACAAGCGATTTCCTCATTAGAGGTAGTCAGACCTTTATCAGATCGAACACAGAACTCCTGATCACATGGTTTACCTCGGCCTGTTTGGGTGTTGATAATATTCCACACTGTTTTAACTTTATTATCGGATGTTCGGATACGTCGGCTTAGGTATCTGGCTTTAGCCTCTTTACATACTTTATTAAATATTTTTGAGTATTTTTTTACATATTCACTCAATTCATTATTATTACTATAAGCTTTTTGATCATATAAATCGAAGAGTTTTTCTCTTGATCTATAAATACTTGGTGTTGCCCACTCACAAAACTTAAATTTACTGGTAATAGTTACATTTTTTACATAAAAAATTTCATTAAACTCATTTATCAGAACATTATAAAAGATATCATAGCTAGTATTTGAGTTTTTATTAATTGTACATGTGGGCAACTTAGAGCTTATTATATTTATATATTTTTCTACTTTACTGGCAGTAATATGCCTTTTTTTAATAACAATTTTTGGTTCTGGTATCTCTAGAGGAAAGCTAACAAAAAGGCCGCTGTGATCAGACTTTAGTTTATTTATAACACTTTTACTTGAAAAATCTGCATTAGTAAATACATTATCTAAGCATGTTTTGATTCTAGTCGGTTCCAAGAATAAATTTTCTAAATTGAACGATTGGAATAAACTCATCAATCGTGTTTTAAGATGACTGTCTTGTAGGAGATCCACATTGAAGTCTCCACATATTATTATACGTTTTTTATTCCTGAAAACTTTGCCTAATACATCTTCCATTACATTTTCGAATTTATCATAATTTTGGTTATAAGGGGGTCGATACACACATATTAAGAAATAGTTTTTTAACTCTATGCAGGATAATTCCACGACTTGCTCAACGCTTAACTGTACAATATCATTACGAATTTTTGATTTAATATTATTTTTTAAAAATATAGCGGAGCCACCACAGGCTTTAGAATTGCGGCAGTAGTTGCTAGCTAAATAATAGTTTTCAAAACCAAATATGAGTTCGCAATTCTTAAGCCAGTGTTCAGTAACACATAAACAATCTATTTCATATTTTTCCAAAAATAATTCTATTTCTAATTCTTTACAAGAAAACCCCTGAGTATTTTGACATACAAGTTTAAACTGGGAGACTCCTTGTAAAGTATTCTTTTTAGTTAAATTGCCAGAAGAACCTCCTTCCTTGTTTACAATATTGATATTAGGTGACGACTTAAGGACGACAGGAGGCTCTTCCATTGTCACTCTTAAAAGTTTAAATTATGGCTTCCACCATCGCATACTAGAAGTAAGTTTCCCCTTATATTAAATATATGGGGGTCAGATATATTATATGCTAATAATTTAGCAATGTTCCGCTTTTGATTTAAGGGTATGTATACAGTACCCAGTCGAGAATTTGAATAAGGTAAAAACTTATTCAAATCCAAACAAAATAAATTGTCGCTTTGACAACATGTCACGTGACATATTAGATTATTCATAATATGAATATTGTCATTCTACTTATCCATATTAAGTAAGTATGGAAAGGTACAAAATATAAATTTACATTTATATATTTTTTGTATTTCCAAAAGTTTATTTAAACTTTTATTCAATAAATACTTATTTAATCCTATACTATTGCCGACCAGTACGACAATCGTTGTATATTCGTCATAAGTGCCTAATAATATTCGTTCTACTATATAATTAAAGTTTGCACCCGTATAGCAATGGTTAATGACCTGCTGATTAAGATACTTCGATAGTATTTCGCCAAAACCTACGGCCATGCCATCCGAAAATACTAATGTTCTGTTTGCCGGCGGCGCCGGCGGCGTGCTAACAGTTGGTAATGTAATCCCATTAATTGGTTGGGGTGATTGAGATATAACGCTATTTGAGGAAATATGACTATTCAGAGTAACCGTCTCTTTGTCTATAAGACTGCCGATATGTTTGTATCTTAAATGCAGATCTTCCTGACTAACAATCAGCTCACTCAGTTTATCATTCAAACTATCTATTTGGTTTAGTAAATCAATTTTTCTGTAAGACTTGTTTATGAATTTTATACTATTTTTCATACTTATAAGACTTTTGTTTGTGTTGTATATACGTTTTTTAACTAATTTATATTTTTTACACTGTTTACGACTGAAAGTTTTTGAATATTTAAAAGAGGTCATAGAAGATAATGATTCTGCCTCAAGTTCGGCACATAAAGAAACTGCGTGAGAGTCTTCGTGAATATTCTTTATTCTATGGAATTCCGCCAATTGAGCGTGTGCCTCTGCCAACTGCTCATTCAGAATATGAATTCGCTCTAAAGCTACTTCATGCTTTGCGCACTGATCCTCATGCTTTAATATTAATATCTGCTGGTTTTCTAATTCCACTTGAGAAATGTCGTAAGATTCACGAAGCAACACAATTAAAGCATAATATATCTATGGTTTTTAGAAACAATTATAAATCAATAGTGCTGTAAAGTTTCGTCTCGATAAAACTTATCGATATAGACCGTCTTGTGTCGGCTTAGAATGTCACTAACCCTTTCTACCCACGGGTGTCATAAGAGGCGACTAAGGGTATTGGGGCTTTTTATTGGATTGTTATTAAAACAAAACCACATTTTCATTTAAAAATACGTTCCCTCCCTTCCCTTATTATTAGATCTAGCTAGCTGACACAGCCACTTTCTCCGGCTTCGGCTTATCCTACGATAACTCAATCATTGCTTAACCAAGGCATTAGCGATTAATTTGTTTGGACATTAGCCTTTCCTTTAAGGAGAAACATTTTATCGATATATTTTATCTTACTGTCCCATCTCTTTTATTAGTTCCTTGTTCCTTCACTGCTGCTGTAAGCGCCAAAATGGCGAAAATCAAATCGCCTCACTGTCACCCGGCCTATAATTAGTCCAGCGTACTTATATAGTATAATGGAGGTCAGTGGTTAATATAGATAGACATACAGATTTTGGCTCGCAATTTTAGTAGATAGAGAAATGTGTTTTTAATACTATTTGATTTTATTTTAAAATGTATGTGAATTGTAAAAGTATTCTTTAAATGTATTTACAGTTCTATCATCTACGGTATAATCTCGTAATTTTTTAATCACATGCTTTCAGCCTAATGTATACTTTATTGACAACTGTAAACAATACGTGTTTCAGCAATATAAACATTTTCTTGAATGTGAAAGATTACAGAAAATTAACTCATATATAATTTATTATTAATGTAAATGTGGACAATCCTGTAAGTTACATAAACAAATACATCTTCCGTATTAATTAAAAGACTGAAAGAAAAATATGTTTTATAATATTATTTTCAACATAAACACATACATACAATGATATAACAGTTGACATTATTGTATTTTGTAAAATTAGGCACACAATGATATTGAAGAATGTATATTTAATGGATTACTTAATTTTCAGGTAGAAAATATAAATGTACCGAAATACCAGCTGCAAACATAAATGTTTATGACATAAACTCGAAAACTATTAGACAATATTCTTGGAATCATGATGAATATAAAGAATGCCATCTTGATGCTTGGGCTGAGGAGTTGGAGAAGACACAGAGAATGGCAGATGAGGAATTTGTAGTAGATGAAGATGTCCTTTTAAACTTAGATACTGTTAGTATATGTTTGATCTGTATCCTCTTTATGGTTTACAATTACAACATCTTGATTTCAGTTACTACATACATACATATACTCACGGCTATAAATCCCTAAAAGGGGTAGCCAGAGCTGAGAAATTAGAAATTTCTCAGCCACTTTTGGAAGTTGAGTGGGGAAAAGATGGTAGAATAAAGGTTGTTGGTGATGGGTCTCCAACTGCATCGCCCAAAAATCCCTTAAAAAGCCCCAATACCGTTAGTCGCCTCTTACGTACACCCACCGGAAGAAATGGGGTAGTGCCACTCCATTATACTATATAAGTACGCTGGACTAATTATAGGCCGGGTGACAGTGAGGCGATTTGATTTTCGCCATTTTGGCGCTTACGGCAGCAGTGAAGGAACAAGGAACTAATAAAAGAGATGGGACAGTAAGATAAAATATATCGATAAAATGTTTCTGCTTAAAGAAAGACAATATATCAAATGACAATATATAAAGTTTTATCGAAACGAAACTTTACAGCACTATTGATTTATAATGAGAGGTTTTCCATTATTTCTTTTTTTCTTCTTCCCTGTTCTCAGGATAGATGGCGCCAGACTTGCTATGTTACTGGTAGGAACGGAACGTTTTTCACACTTGGATGTAATGATATCGTAAAACGGAACGTACATAAAAACGTTCTGATTTGAAAGTCTAAATAAATATCAGTTTAAACCAAGATAGCTTAAAAGTAAATAAACAAAGACGGTATTTATATTTAACATTCTTTTTGTTGTTTTCACTCGCCAAAAAGAAATTGTCCCAAGAAAAAAAGAAGAGGAGTCTGTGCCTTGTAGATTTATGTAAAAATGAAGGAATACATCTTTTTACTAAAGATGAAAATCGTAAAGCGCAATGGGTACATGGTGATGTGACACATGTTTTTAAAGTTGACATTGGCGAAATTATTGTAGCAACACGACTGACGCCACGAAGCAAGTTTGAAGTAAGTTACGTAGTTACATCAACGCCATCTACAGAGCTCTAGGGAACTATGTTGTTTTTTTATTTCTCAAAAAGAAAACCTCTCATTGTTTCTAAAAACCATAGATATATTATGCTTTATGGTAAAAAAAACACTGGCCATTTTGCAGTTTACGTCATATCTAGTTCCTCGTTCCTTCATTGGGGGCGCTTCAAATTGGCACAGTAAATAGCTGTCATTTTGATACGTATCATTAGTCCAGCGTACTTATATATAACTATATATAGTAAAATGGAGGTCAGTGGGTAGTGCTATTCTAAGCCGACACTACACAGCTACTAATTTTGAATATTTTTATCTTAGTCTTACTAGTTTAACCATAGTTTAACTTCTTTAAAACTCCAAATTCAGTTTTCCTTCTACAAAACAGTAGCCAGAAACTATTAAGCATCCTATTTTTAACCAAATTTATTGGCTGATCGCCCCATCCTTGATTTAAACATATTTCTCCCCTTATCGCCTCCATCAGGGTTTCCACTTCGTCCACTAATCAATTAAATAATAAAAAGGCCCAAATATCGAAGTCGCCGCATAGGAAGAGGACACCCACGGAAAACATCGGGTTAACACATCTTAGTCTCAACTATAATTTTGGTAATAAATAAAGGAAAGAAAAATCTACGAGGGCGTATACCCGAGGTCGCGGGTTCGATTCCCGCCTTTGTCGAGATTTTTCTTTTCTTTATTTATTCTTTATTTATTAGTAATAATCCCCACATGAGGTTTTTATGAACAAAAAGATTTAAATTATGTGATAGTTAGGCGTTTTCAACATTTGCATTCTATCTGAAAAGGTAGACAAGTGGCCTTCCGAATTAGTAAAAATTCGAAGGTAGGAAACGCAAACACTACTTAAACGTGTAAAAGAAATAAAGGATAGAAGAATTTCGCGCTGGCAGCCATTGACACGGTAGCTCAATTGGCAGAGCGACGGGGGCGTATACCCGAGGTCGCGGGTTCGATTCCCGCCTGTGTCGAGATTTTTCTTTCCTTTATTTATTCGTTATTTATTAGTAATAATCCCCACATGAGGTTTTCATGAACAAAAAGATTTAAATTATATATGGTTTTGGTCCTGGCTCAAAATTGGTTATCTGGGGTAAAACGAGCATTAAACCGTTTACTTTTTGTACATTTTTCTTATTTGATGTGTTTTTAAAACTAGCAACTAAATACATTTAATAGCATTATTGCAACGGATTGTGTATATCGGATAAGAATAGTGCTCAACCATTTATTTATTGCTTTTCACAAATTGTGTAAATTCTGAAATAACATTTATGATACCCCTTAGTGAGGCATTGCAATAGTACATATGTCATTTATTACCGCAAGTGTCGTAAGAGGTCACTTAGGTTTTTGGGCTTTTTCAGTGATTATTGGGCGATGCGGTTGGAAACTGATCACCTTTATTTTACAATCCTTTCCCCACTCAATTTCGAAAAGTGGCTGAAGCATTTCAAATTCTGAAATCTCTGGCCACTCCACAAATATGTTTTTGTTTCAGGACCTAATAAACAGAATAGACAACTTGGCTTCAGCAACAAAATATAAACAAAAATTACTGCAAGGTATCCTAGACATTCCACAAATACATGCTAATGTATCAAACCTGATTCAATTACTAGAAAAGAGTGTCAAATTAAGATTAGAAGCGCAACCAAACCGATGCAAAAATTGTATATTCAACTCTCAAAGTTGCAATCATTGTACTGTAGGTATTTTATTTTCGGGAGGACTGGATTGCACCATACTAGCTTATATAGCTGACAAGTTTATATCGAAGAATCAACCGATAGACCTTATGAATGTAGCGTTTGGTAAAAATGGTGGGAATTATGAAGTGCCAGATAGAATCACTGGGAGAATGTCGTTTGAGGAGCTGAAGAAACTTTGTCCTGATAGGTAACTAGTTCTAATTATAAGAGTTTTTTAACACTATCTCTATAAATATAATATTTCTACTCAATCTCTGAATGAGAAGGAGTGTCTATCAGAAACAATCCTTAATTTTGCTATCTTTTCCCCTTTCAAGTTAAAAAAGTTGTAAACATACATGCATATACTGACGGTTATAAATCTCTAGAAGGGGAAGCCAGAGTTTCGGAGTACGAAATTCCTCAGCCACTTTTGGAAGTTGAATGGGGAAAAGATTTTAATATTAAGGTTGTTGGTGATGGGTCTCCACTCCAACCGCATCGCCCAATAATCACGTACAAAGCCCCAACAACCTTAGTCGCCCCTTACGAACACCCACTGGTAGAAATGGGGTAGTGCTATTCTAAGCCGACACTACACGGCTTAAAAATGTTAATGGGAAATTGTTGATAACGACAATCCGGGGACTTTCGATCCCTTGTACCAGTGTAGTCCATCTAGGATTATGGCTATAAGAATAGGCAAATAAAAAGCCTTTTCACATTACCAGGCGGCTAAACCCATTTATATTTACCACAAAAGTCTCGAATTTATATTCAATAACCCTTATTGGTCTAGAGCCGTACTCCTACGTTTTATTACTTTACTACAAACACCCGCGGCTATAACAAGGGTTAGCTATAGATTAGACCTCAGCTAATAGAAAGAGGGCAGATGATTGAAAAAGGTATCGTTTATTCGTATCGGTAGTGATGCGTTTCATAATACAAGTAAGTGTGTAAGCTCTTACTCTCTTAATAGCTTTGCTCAACATCCCAGCCACTCTTTCTTATATATCTCTTTAGAGTAGTGCTATTTAGAACGAATCATGTATTTTAAGTACATATTTTTAATCCTTTGATAAATTTCAGGAAATTGAACTTTAAAGAAGTAAACGTGTCAATAACAGAATGCTGTGAGTTGCAGAAAAGTGTTATAGCAGATTTAGTTCATCCTCGACAAACCATTCTTGATGAAAGTCTCGGTACCGCCCTGTGGTTTGCTTCTCGAGGCGATCTACAGGATTCATCTTCTTGTAGAGTGAGTTAAGGCTTTGTACATACAAATATCTACTGTTATCGGTTCTGGAGTGGGGGCCACGTATCGGACAACGCATTGTGGGTAGGCCTTTTTTTTTGTTGGCATGGGGAAATCCTCATGGATCCGACGTCACCCGGTGGGGCGACGAAGGTATGTCGGACTCTTACCGACTAAAACCCCACGGTGGCCAGCTCTGGTACACATGTGTGGAGTCCCTGGCAACTTTACTATAGGCAACATCCACAGACTCCACGCACCTGCTGCAGTAGCAGCCCATCTTGGGGGACTTGAAGTCCCCCACTCCCCATTGTGCTTCCTCAAGGCGTTTGGGCCACAAGTTCAAAACGCCCGCCCCCTCGAGGTTCTCCTTGCGGAGTAGCAGACTGCAACCCGCCGGTCACAGCCCACCACCTCACGGATTTTTTAACGAGGTTTTGTCCTCGGATTTTTGCGGAAGGTTTACTCCTCTTCCGATTTTATATTTTCTTCCGGTTTACTCCTCACGGTCAAGCCTACGCCGCGGCAAGACCCTCGGCCGAAGAAGTGTAATACTGCCAGGGTTACGAGTTCCCTTGAATTTTTAACGAGGTTTACTCTTTTCCCAGTCCGCTTGGTGCGCTTGAAGCGGACCCTTGGTGCATTGGCTTCACCCCGGGTGGCTAACCCGGGGCTACTGACCCCCCCCCCCCCACCACGACAAGGCTGCACCGTGTGGGGGATTGTCGGTAGGCCTAACACAAGGTGGATTGACTAGTTGCTGGAGGTCACAGGAAGCCGATGGGTGAGGGTAGCACAGAAACACCCCTGATTTATGGATTAAATTATTATCCGTTAGGTATCATTGACCCCCATTTATTTCAGAATACTCTCGACTATGAATACCAAAAAGCGGCCCATATTACATAAGTAATATCGGCCGCTTTATAAGTAATATCGGCCGCGCAAATCCATAAGGATTTGTAGCCGTGATTATTAACTTTCCTGACAAATTCTCTTTTCCTAAGGTACTCTTAGTGGGATCAGGTGCTGATGAGTTATTTGGCGGATATACAAGACACAGAAATGCATTCAAAAGATATGGATGGACTGGTTTGCACAAAGAGCTAAGTCTTGACTGGCAGAGAATATCATTTAGAAATTTGGCTCGGGACAACAGGGTGATTTGTGATCATGGTCGGCAACCTCGGATGCCGTATTTAGATGAAGAGTTTACTGACTATGTTTTGAAGTTAGAACCATGGCTCAGGTATGGCATTGATTTATTTTATTATGCTTATCATTAAATGAAAATGAAAAACATATTAAAGTGTTATTTTATCTGTGGTTTTAATCATTGCATTATTATGAGTACAAACTATCAACTTCCAGATGTGGCTTAGAAGTTTCTAGCTCTGCAGTTTTGGCTACCCCATTTTGGGATTTATGGCCGTGAGTATATGTATGTATGAGTAACTTGTCTAAACTAATGCCCGATTTCTGAATTGAGTATTCAAGCTGAGCACGACTAAGTATTGTTTTGTCTCATTCAGTTGTTAAGATTTCAATGTGACAGACTTAAGTTGTTCTCAGCTGGAATACTCAATTCAGAAATCAGGCGTAAGTGTGGCTGAGGAGCAATATTAACAGGTCATATATTTAGAATGTGGCTGTTATTGCATTGTCAATAGTTCTATGCAACGCGCAACATTAAGTACCGATATGATAGCACATTATTACTATACACACACACACACATACTCACGGCTATAATTCCCTAGAAGGGGTAGCCAGAGCTAAGGAATTATAAATTCCTCAGCCACTTTTGGAAGTTGAGTGGGGAAAAGATCGTAAAATAAAGGTTTTTAGTGATGGGTCTCCAACCGCATCGCCCAAAAATCCAATAAAAAGCCCCAATACCCTTAGTCGCCTCTTACGACACCCGTGGGTAGAAAGGGGTAGCGACATTCTCAGCCGGCACTACACGGCAATACTACTATATTACTATACTTATTGCATAATTGGTTGTTGCATTTTCAACTTCAATGTAATGGTCCAATAATATAAAATTTATATATTTGCAAGAGTTATAGCAGGGGTTGAATCCATAAGCTAACAAAATTTATGATTTCTTTATTTTCAGGTGTTTTCCAAGTGATAACTTAGGTTTAGGAATAGGAGATAAACTATCGTTACGCTTGGTAGCCTATCAGTATGGACTACAAAATGCAGCAATATTTCCAAAAAGAGCATTGCAATTTGGATCAAGAATTGCTAATAAAAAGGAAAAAGGAAGTGATATATCAAAAAACTTTTCAGAATTAAATTTATTATCTTAAACATCATCTCTTTTCTTTGGTAGGAAATTCTCCACATTGTTTTCTATGTTTACTTAAGCCACTGTGGCCTTTAAAAGATCTGTCACAATTTTTACATTCATATGGCCTTATATCACTATGAGATTTCATATGCTTAGTAACATCACCGGATCGTTTAAAATGACGTTTGCACCTTAAACATGCAAACTTTTTCTCATCACTATGAATATATAAGTGCCTTATTAAATCTTGTCGTTTTCTTGATGCTTTTCCACATAAATCACAAATATATGGCCTTATTCCATAGTGTATTCTCATATGAACTTCTTTGTGAGCTATTCTAGTGAATTTTGCTTCGCAGAGATCACATGAGATATCTTTTTCTGCAGAGTGACTCTTGCTATGAGTTAAAAGTACAGATTTTGCTTTAAAAGTAGTTCCACAGTACTCACACAAAAATGGTCTTGATAGTTTATCTATTACTTTATGTTGCTCTATATATTTTTGGTACTGTCCATATTCTAAAGAAACTAAGGTTTCTTCTTGCCTAAAGCAATCATTTGTTATAAAATCTGAATTTAATAATGTCTGACTTTCAAAACCAATCACATTTGATTCTAAAACAGTGTCATCAGTTATTCCGCCATCAACTCTTGAATAAGTGAAATCATGGTTTTTCTCTAATGTCCCATTGTCCTTCTCACTATTTAAGCAGTCATTAATTTTAATTGTAGTTTCAGCACTTTTGTAAAGTGAGAGCAAAGTATTATTTATCTTCATACAGTTTTGTTTAAATGAATAAAACTTGTATATACTTTCTTCACAATCACTGCAGAGATATTTAGGCAATCCATCATTTTCCACCTGTAAGTAAATAGAGAGTCTTTAAAAAACATTTAACTATTTAAATTGTAAAGGTGGTGATGTTCACCACAGAGCTATCATATTAGTAGAAATACTCAATCATTCTGAATCAAAAGCATAATGTTCTTAGAAATCAGGACAGCCCATATATGTCCCACTATGAGGCTACAAATAACCTTGACTATTAAAATTTGGACATGGTCCATGCTGAACTAGCCCCAGTAGGTAGACTTTAACTACTTCTACCGTGATAGTTAATGAGACTGATGGCTTGACATGTCAATTTAGAAGTGCATTGTCTAAGTAAACTGAGATATCCCACATAATTAATCTGTGAGGCTCTTCTTAGGGAGGCAAACCTAAGACTTCAGGCCTTGAGGATTAACCTTACAGTTGGACCACTGAGGTAGGCATAATATACTAACATGCAAAAGGAGGCAGTATTTCAGGTGCCCTAGTACACTTGTAGTTATATCATTAATTCATCTAAGAGTAAGTGATGAGGTTTAGGATACATTGAAAATCTAAAAGAGATGATTGTTTTAAACCCATATACACCATAACACGAAAAACCAACATGTAAACAGAGAAAAGTCATATATAAAACAATATTATTATTTTGTTAGGCAGATGAGTATAGTACATAGATACACATACTCACGCCTATAATTCCCTAAAAGGGGTAGCCAGAGCTAAGGAATTAAATATTCCTCATCCACTTTTGGAAGTTAAGTAGCAAAATTATGGCAAAATAAAGGTTCTTGGTGATGGGTCTCCAACTGCATTGCCCAAAAATCCATTAAAAGCCCTTCAGTACCCTCAGTCGCATCTTACGTCACGGGGAGAAACGGGGTAGTGCTATTCTATGCCAACACTTCTCAGGTAAAAGCCACAATCTTTGAATAAATTTTTTGTTCACTTTCTTACTGCCATATGGCTTGGGATTATGTGAAGTTGATTTATTAGTTTTTACTATTCGTTACAGATATTTTTTATGATAAAAGATAAAGAAAATTTACATAATAATACATGAAAAAACGATGTGTAATAAAAAAACTGCTTACCATAATACCAACACAAAAAAAGACCTTCGATATAAAATCTTCTGCGTCTAGGAATTGCTTAGCTGCTTTAGTGCTCATACAAAATCGACAAATTTTAAAGCTTTCTTTCATTTTTATTTACTAATTAACACCTTCTATTCCGAATAATAAAAATATCAGAAATGTCTGAGTTTTTAAATGTAAGTTGCATTAAGTAAGCCTTGTATTTTTTTATCGAAAACTACCTTGGAAATAAATCTTACATTTTTATAGTTTTTTCCTCAAATCAAATAAAATTTGAAATCACAAACAAACAACACAAACACAACATAAATTACTTTCATTCATTCATTCCATTCAATTCAACTCACAATTATTATTTTTTGTTAATGGTTTTACGGCCCTGGTTACTAGACCTTTTGAGCCCATTCAACACAAAAATATCGTTAACACAGAGTATATGCAGAAATAAAATTAATTAGGCATGGGTAACAGCAAAAAAAAAGAGAATCCTTATGTATAAATACCGCATTATTTTGCCTGCTATGAGGTACAGATAACCCCAAATAAATTGCATAAAAACTGCCAGACTTGCAACATACATACGGACAAGTGTTTATAAAATACACATATTCTATTTACAAAATTATTTTTATGAAAAATAGCTTTTCTTATAAGAATAAATATCAAATATCTTGAGGGATTTCTCTCCTACCTAATAGGAGGTAATAATGGAAAATTCATTTATTCAATATATATCACTCTTTATTCTTTTTATCGCTTTAAAAACACTTTTACAAATAAACTAACCATCGTACAATTATACTGTATATTACATATAAAAAACATTGCTTGTTCTTCTTTCAGGATCCAACTCACTACCTTAAAGTTTCACAACTTCTAAAATCAACTATCATTCAATTTTCAAACATGACCAAAGACTAATATCCATAATTTTAACTTTTATAGATACTCCTAATTGGAAAAATGTCCTCATTGTTCTCAACCACGGTTTTGTAAGGGAAAACGTGGTCTTAATATACATATCTCAAAATGTCACAATCGTCATCTAACTCCACAAATCATTACAACTTTACCAGCATCATCCCTCACCTTACCTAGTGCAAGTTATCATGTCGACTCAAAATTATTTTGGAAAGAACTGTCTAAATTAAAATCATTTATACCGATAATCAAGAGAATACCTCGTGGTGCTCGTGTATCAGTTGCATCGTCACTCACTAAAACTATAAAAAAGGTGGTTGAGAACAATGATTTTGAAAGCTGGAAAATCTGCTATTATTTAGTTTTAAAACCTTGCATGCACCTAAAAATTCAAAATTATCACTTACACAAACAATTAAACAAAACTGCTTAGCACCTTTAGACACAGATTTTATAACTAAATTCCCACAAAACAGTTACGATATAAATCGTAAAATTAAAAGTAAAATTTCAGATGGTGACATCAGAGGTGCCGCACAATTAATATTTTCTAGTGACACCTTAGCTCCCGACACACCGGAAACGCTGCTATCGCTGCAGTCGAAGCATCCTTCTTCAAACAGAGGCTTGACCATGCCAGATGCGCCGGACCAATCTATCGTCGCACCCGAGGCGACAGCACAGGAAACGCTGGCGGCGATACTGTCTTTCAGGAACGGATCTGCTGGTGGCCTCGATGGTCTCACACCACAACATCTGAAAGATCTTTTGTGTGGGGCCGTCGGGGAACACAGAGATGCGTTACTTGCTCAGTTGACCCGCTTAGTGAACCTGATGCTGTAGAGTCGGGTCTGTGACGATATTTTGGATCTCTTATATGGCGCAAATCTTTGTGCCTTAAAAAAAAAAGACGGTGGTATAAGGCCGATCGCAGTCGGCAACACGATTCGCCGCGTAGTTTCAAAAATTTGTTGTAAGTATATTCCGATACCGGATCTTGCAACATATTTTGAACCGAAACAGCTGGGTTTTGGCACACGCGGTGGTTGTGAAGCTGCAGTACATTCGGCTTGCACCTACGTCGCACATGGAGCGGGCCAAGTCCTTTTGAAGGTGGATGTTAAAAATGCATTCAACTCAGTGGATCGGGCAGCCTTGTTGACTGAAGTTAAAAAGAAAGCTCCACATATTTTAAACTATATTTGGCAGTGTTATAGTAAACCAACTAAATTATTATACAAAGAAAATTTAATTTCATCTTGTATCGGCTGTCAACAAGGAGATCCCCTAGGACCAGCAATATTCAGCCTAGCTATCCATCCATACATTGAATCAATCGCCTCTAAATTCAATGTATGGTACCTAGATGACGGGACCATAGGTGGCGATGCGAATACAGTATTAAATGATTTTCAAAATTTAAAATTATCTTTTTCATCCATCGGCCTAGATTTTAATTTTAATAAATGCGAATTATATATTAAAGACTGTCTGCCCGATGAACAAAAAACTGAAATTGTTAATAAATTCAACGAAATAGCACCAAACATTACGGTCCTACATAATGATTCGCTTCGTCTCCTTGGTGCCCCTCTAAAAGAAAATTCCCTTCCAGGTTTTATTCAAGACAAAATTTCAAAATTCAACCAATATTCGGAGCGTTTACAATCTATAAATCCCCATTTGGCCTATACAATTATAAAATTCTGTTTGTTCGTCCCCAAATTCACATATTTTTTAAGATGTTGCGACACTTGGAGGCTTGTTTCGGCTTTGAAGGATTTAGAAAATATTATACGAGATACGTTATGCGAAATTCTAAATTGTGAATTTGATGACAAAAGTTGGGATCAGGCTACCCTACCAGTTCGGTTCGGAGGTTTGGGCATACGCAAACCATCTGACGTGGCTTTACCTGCTTTCTTGTCATCAGTACATTCTACAATTGATCTGTACAAAAAATTGTCAGTCCCTCTTTAGGTGACACAGAGATCAGTGGAATGGACGATGCCAAGACTGCATGGACTGCTTTGCTTGGTCCAGATTCGAGTGTTCCGACAAACATGGCTTTTCAAAGGTCTTGGGATGACATACTGTGCGGGCGGATTCAATTAAACCTCTTGAACTCTGCTTCCGATCCTGCACAGCGTGCTCGTCTCATGGCCTCTATGGAACCTGAGTCGGGATACTGGTTGAATGCATTACCTTCTGAGGCGATTGGTACGTTACTGGACAGGTCGACTTTTTGTTTAGGAGTATGTTTGAGAGTTGGTGCCAGAATCAATGAAATTCATCGTTGTCGCTGTGGAGTTCAGGTTGACCAATGGGGCCACCACGGACTTTCATGCCCCCGCAGTGCAGGTCGCCTGTCACGACACGCTGCCCTAAATGATATCATCCGTCGGGCTCTTGTCAGCGCCCACGTGCCAGCGACCTTGGAACCTCCTGGTTTAATGCGGGACGATGGCAAGAGACCCGATGGTATGACTTTGTTGCCTTGGAGGAATGGCAGGGCGCTGATACGGGATGCAACCTGTGTCGACACTCTGGCGCCTTGCCATTTATCCGGGTCGGCAGCACGGGCAGGTACTGCTGCTGCCAACGCTGAGAGTTTCAAGCGGCGTAAATACTCAGCTTTAACAAATGACTATCATTTTATACCTTTCGCCGTTGAAACTCTCGGCCCGTGGGGCAACGAGGCGCGGCTTTTCTTTAAAGAACTATCCGCTCGCCTTGTGGAAGTGTGTGGTGATCCCAGAGCTGGCAGCTACCTCGGCCAACGCATTAGCTTGGCCATCCAAAGAGGAAATGCTGCTAGCATATTGGGCACGTTACCCTACACCGAGAACGATGAATTTCACGAAATTTTTCGTTTGTAATATATACATATTTAGCTGTAATTTAATTTTTAATTTTTATACTATCAATGTAAATAATTTTTATTTGAATTTCATTTAATAAAATTTGAATGTTTTTCTCCTACAACAAATAAATATATTTTCTAGCACTATAAACATAAGTACATAAGTTGAACGCACTTATCAAGTTAGATATAAAAAAACAGAAAAACATACCACAACGAATTACTTACAGACCCATTAAAGACATAAATATAACAGATTTCAACTCTGACTTGACTCTATAGACTGGGATGAAATCAAACTTTTAGATGATGTAAATATAATGCTCAATGTGTATAATAAACAAATAATTGCTCTTTTTGATATACATGCACCTCTTAAGTCAGTTATAATCAAAGAAAAACCCAAGCCATGGCTTACTGAAAATGTGCAATTAATGATGCACTTACGAAATAGGTCTTTCCAAAGATATAAAATCACAAAACGTGAAAGTCATAAAAAATACTACAAACAACTGAAATCGTTAGTCATTGAAGCCATTATAAATGAAAAGCGGGCTTATTTTGAGCAGTTTATCAATAACGAACCCGACTCTAGAAAACTATGGAAAAACTTGAAAAGTACAATTTTAGCTAACAAAGAACACAAAGACTTACCACCACATTTTAATGACCCTGACAGACTAAACCAACACTTTCTTAATGTTCCGGGTAGCTCTAAAGTAACTATATCTGACTTGACATATTACGAATTTAACCGTCACGGAGTAGCTACTTTTTCAATCAAGCCTGTAACAGCTTCAACAGTCATAAAAATGATTAATAAAATAAAGACAAAAGCAAAAGGCAACGATTTAATTTCAATTGATATGATACATTTGACTATGCCTAGAACACTTGATGTATTGACTACAATTGTTAACCGGAGCATTGAGACACATACTTTCCCGACAGACTGGAAAATAGCAGAGGTATCTCCAATTCCCAAAACCTTACATCCATCGAACCCTTCCGATCTTCGTCCCATCAGCATCCTTCCCTGTGCATCTAAGATAGTGGAAGGGATAGTACGTGAACAGCTTTCAGAATATCTGGAGAAAAATAATATTTTACCTGAAAAACAATCTGGATTTCGAAAGGGTCGTTCCACAGCTACAGCTCTACTCGATGTTGTCGATAATTTACTGTTTTCCAGAGATATTGGTAATAGTACTATCTTCGTTCTTTTAGATTTCTCCAGAGCTTTTGATTGCTTGAGTATTCCTCTTCTTCTAGCTAAGATGAGGTACTACGGGTTTGATGACACTACTGTAAAATGGTTTGACAGTTACCTTTCTAAAAGGGGACAGTTGGTTGGTTTACGCAATAAAGATGGAACTACTAGTTGGTCTCCTTTGCGGCAGTTGTGTAGAGGTGTCCCTCAGGGATCAATTTTAGGTCCTCTACTATTTATTTTATATTGCGCTGATATTATATCTTCAATACAAAACTGTGACTACCATATTTACGCTGATGACTTACAGTTGTATACCTCAAACCATCCCACGTTTACAGCATCAACTGTGCAAAGTTTGAACGCAGACCTAAACCGGATTGCTTTATGGGCGGAAAAACATTGTTTGGTACTGAACCCAACAAAGTCTAAGTACATGGTATTAGGGACAAAGCATCAAATCTGTAGTACGTTAAAATGTCTTGCTGACCACGATGTATCTATTATGGGTAGAGCAATAGTCAGAGTTGAGGAAGCAATGAATCTGGGCTTACTCATGGACGGGGAATTAAAATTCGAAAACCATGTCCTGCGAGTAGTAAGCAATTGTTTCTATAGACTCAAAGTTCTGTACAATGTTCGGGATTACTTGAGCCAGAATTTGCGTATTCAGCTTTGTGAATCACTTATATTGTCTCGACTAAACTATTGTGATGTTGTCTATGGTGGATGCATTCTTGGTCGGACAAAAAGACTTATCCAACGGGTTCAGAACGCATGCGCACGTTTTTGTTTCCGTATTCCTCCACGATCCCACGTCTCACCATGTTTGAATGCAGCAAACTTATTAAATTTAACGGCTCGAAGACATTTACATCTAGCTACAATGATGTTTGGTATCATACAAACCGAAAATCCTTCATATCTGTACAATAAACTAAAGTGGTCCAATCAACCTCATTTGTACAAAATTCGGACTCATCTTCCCAAACATAAACTAGCTGCTTTTCGGGGTAGTTTTAGGTTTGCTGCATCCAAGTGTTGGAACGATCTCCCTCCGCCAATCCGTGATTCCTCCAGTAAGAAAAGTTTTGGGCGTTTGTTCAAAACTTATTTATTGAGCTTACAAAGATCTCTCTCCAGCACTACCTCTTCTAGCCTTGTTGCTGAACCCACTTATCTACCTCCTGTATCGTGAAGTGAGCGTATCAAAATATATGTTAAATTGGTTTAAGGTTGTATTTTATTTTATATAGTTATGTAAGAATAACATACTTATTATTTATGTAAAATAATATACTGATTATAATATCTTATCGTACATATTTATAAAGTGTTATTGTGTTATTTCTCTAATTATCATTTGGCTGTGATTTTTATACCATCGTTGTAGTTATTTTGTGAAGATTTCATTGTAGGCATGTTGGTTTTGTTGTTTTTTAATGATGTGGTTTGTAAAAATGGAATGTTACCTTAAAATGTATTTTATAAATATATTTTAGTACTTAGTTTATCGGCTACCCTCTTGTTGTTTGTTTGTGTTTTTTATTTTTTTATTATTATTTTGGCACTGGCTGAAAATCAGTGCTACTAGTACCCAGTACTGGTAGAAATATCCTGAGCCAGTGACCATTTCTTTAGTAAGAACAGAACATATTGCGTGTTATGTAACTTTTTAAAAAATATTGTTAAAGATGTAAGTGTATTTGTATTAAGTGTAGTGTTTTTTTTTAAATTTATATCATGTTTAGGTCATAAGTACTTTGTAAGTGTGTTCTTACTTTTTGAATAAAAATTTTTTCTTCTTCTTCTTCTTCTATCACAAAATAACTCCTAACGAAACGAAAATATAACTTATTTTTTTCTCGTTATCTTAATTTAACACACTAATGTTACTTTTAACTTTATTTGAAGCCCCGTCACAACCCTATTAAGTAAAAAAATAATTCGGTCAAATTCCCTCATTCTGTCAATCTGTCTGTCAGGTCAGCCTCAGTCACAGTCACAGATTACAATCAGCCACAGTGTTGCCAACGTAGGCGATTTTTCGCCATTTAGGCTACTCAGATTGGAAAACGGCGACCAAAAAATTGTAAAGGCGACTGGTCGCCGTTTAGGCTACTCGAAAAAGATTAAATTTACTTTTATTTATAATCGAATTACGACACAAATAAGCACAAAAAATAATCTACATAAGAAGATATACGACAATCAAGATAAAAAGATGGCAAAACCCCTTGGCAAAACCCTTCACCCATATTGAACGTTTCATCTCTAAATACCTCTGAGATCATGTTGGCAATACTGTGAAAATATCACAGGTGGAGTAGCAAAAATTTAAATTCGAATCAACCGAATATTCGAATCAGTATGTTTATTAGAACTATTCGAATCAGGAATTTTAATCCGCTTAACCTTTAGGAGTAATAACAAAACAGGGCAAGAACAGAAATTGCTCGCAGCAGATCAAGCAGAATAATGTTTTAGAGTCTGGCTAATGAGTCTTTGGACACGCCAATTTAAAATCTTTTCTTTCTTTAACTTTAAAACACTGTTTTGATACTTTTATTTTCTTTAAATAACTTCAAACTCTAGTTTAAAATACTTGTTGTTTAAGTGTTAAGTACTGATTTTATTGTATGTACAGGAAGTTATAATATAAATACATAAGTAAATAGTTAAAAAGGTGGTTTTTATTTTAGTTTCGGGTTGGGGCTACTTTAGGCTACTCAAGCATTGAAAATTGGGCGACATACGGTCTTGACTTGTTGGCAACACTGATCAGTGATCAGCCAGTCCAGTCAAGTCAGTCAGTTGATAATTGAAAATGGCTGCTAACCGTCGTAAGCAGGACGACAAAAATTTAGAAATTTTACGACAGCTCATTTCTTTAAATGGTAACAAATATTGCTTCGACTGTAACCAACGAGGGCCCACCTATGTAAACACTACTATTGGTTCATTCGTTTGTTCGAAATGTTCAGGCATGTTGTAAGTATAATTGCGTTTTTGTTTCCAAATTGTTTAGAAATTACATACAAATCCCATCCTAACTGGGTACCTTTTTCTCTTCTAGGCGAGGTCTGACGCCTCCACATCGGGTCAAATCTATTTCTATGGCTACATTTACTTCGGAAGAAATAGATTTCGTGAAATCTAGGGGCAATGATTTTTGTAAGCGAGTATGGCTCGGAATTTACAGTGGTGAAAGTGAAAACTTAACGGACGAACAAAGCGTCAAAGATTTTATGTCCGACAAATACGAAAAGAAACGTTATTACCTGGAACCGTCACAAAACCCGGCTAGTATTACGAATGGAAACGTGACTTCCAAGAACAAATTAAAGAGTAAAAGTGGTACTGTGAGTTCTACAACTGCAACATTAATATCGATTTCGCCGCAAAGTTCCAAACCCACTGTGAATAATAATAATAATTCGAGTAATTTAAATTCGGAAATGGTCAATAACTTGTTTCCTGCTATGACTGATAGTAGCCAAAAAGTGTCTAGGCCAGTGCACAGTACACCTCAAAATTTCCTCACCAGCACCATAACCGTGGCACCAACGGCTAAAGTACAAACACAACCTGTACCTGAGTTAGTATATCAATATTATTTATTTTACTGTAATATATTTTGGTTGGTGTAGTTTTTATCATAGATTTTTCTTTTCAGTTTTCCAGTAGACTTTTCAAATGCAAATATTTATAATAGCAATCAGTTAAGCAATGGTTTTACAAACAATAATTACTCTTTATCGCAAAACAGCCCACAAATGAATACAAATAATGCTACAAGTAAGTATTTTTGTTTATAATCTTTTTTATTGATGTCCTACTTATTCCACTGATATTTACTACTATTTCATATTTACACCATCAATTACTATTGATTTTCATCTGGAAAACTCATGAAAAACTTTACTATCTCTGTCCAATCCAACAATCTTTATATATGTGTTCTTATATACTTATAACTTCAGAACCCCCACCTCTTTTATTTGTTTTCTATCTAATTTTGAATATATAATCATAATTAATTTATTGTTATTTCATTAAAGTTAATAATACCTAGCTAAAATTGTTTTTTTGTGTAAGTGATCATGAAAGAACATAATATAAATTACTGAACTTATATATTTATATATATATATATATATATATATATATATAGTATTTTCCAATTGTTTTTATTGAGATTTCCTGAGATTTACACCATATAATAGGGCCATCAAAAATCTCTGTCTTTTTTATCATTTATAAAATTAGAAGTAATATAATAATATGAAGAATTTAAAAAAAAAACTCAAATTCAGGCAGTTAAAATTACCTAAATTTAAGTGAAATATTCTTATTAGTCATGTTTAGAGAAAGTATATTTAGAGATAAATATACAGAAATATTATAAGGATTATAAACATAGTTTAACTTATTATTATTATACAATAGATATGTGTATTAAATAAATAAATCTTTATATTGTTGACTTTTGGTGCCCGTCTTTGTGATAGGGTTGTATATTTAATTGCATTCTCACTTTCATATGTATATGAAGATTACAACAAAACTAACTAAGTAGTACAAATTTACATAACATTTTCCCGGTCTTTGCAAGTAGCTATTCCATTAACTAATAACCATTGTACAGTTATTTTGTATCACAGCAGGAATCAATTAAGGTATTCATTGAATTGTTTGTTACAGTTGATCGCTATGCTGCTTTAGCTGACCTAGATATGGCATTGAGACAGCAAAATATGAAGCCAATTGGTAAGTTTTTATTGTTTTCATCAAACTGAAGAAACCTCTCTCAGTTTTCACTTATGCACTTCTCACAGCTCTCCTATTTTCTCCTTTTGAAACCATATTTATGTGACTAGATATTTACAAAATAGCTTTAATCTTGTCCCTTCACATTAGTTAATGATCTAGTTACCATAGTTCCCCTCATTAGAGAATTTTAATGTGTAATATATTAAGTCACTAAATAGCCAAAGACAGGGGGTAGCCCTTATAGAATATGTAATTGAGGGGTGCTTACAAAATATATTTTTTAAGTGAATAGAAGATTTTGAAAGGGATACATGCACTTGTAAAAGGGTTTTAGCATGTTTCTCTTTTAATAAGGTTTACCTCAGAAATGGAAATGCCATCTAACAGGGCATAGATTGGAGGCATAGATGAATAGGATTTTCATTTGCACTGGTTGTCCCTTTAGGGGGTTTTGAAATTAAACTGCTTTTCTAATTTGTAGTCCACCATTTTACAGAGTATGTTATACTTACTTACTTATACTCACGCCCATTATTCCCATTGGGGTAGGCAGAGACTTTCGATTGCCACTTAGTACGATCTTGATAAACCTCTCTTGCTTCCCTTACATTCATTATTCTTCTCATACATGCTCTTTTATTCTTCTCACTTCAGACCCCCGCCTTATGTTATATGTATGTTATATTCAGGACTATTATCTTTGTGACTCCTCAAGGGATATAAGGCTTGAAAGTATAATATTGTTATCTGATACAAGATTTCTATTACTTTTCTGAGTAACGTGTCATAATTAGATGAAGATAAAAATTATGTCATCATGCAGTATTGCTACAATCATAGATTGATTGAATAATACATTGATGCAATATGTTTTATCAAATAATATCAATATAACAATATTTTTTACTTAAAAGTGTTGCACTACCCTATAATTCTAGTAGAATAGAAATGCAAATGAGTGTGTGCTCAAAAAGGCCCGCGTCTGAAGTATGAAGAATAAAAGAGCATGTATGAAAAGATTGATGGATGTAAACAAAGCTAAAGAGTTTTGCCATATCCAATATGCCAAAATCATACAAAGTGGCAATCAATAGTCTCTGCCTACCCCAATGGGAAATAATGGCGTGAGTATAGGTATAGAAATGCAAGGAAAATGTAGTTAATAAAAAAAACAATGTAATGAATCTAACTGGACATATTTTATAATAAATAATACACATGTGAATCAGAAACACACATTTATATCTATCACATAAATGAATGCTCTCACTGGGGTTTGAACCCACAACCCTCTAAGCCAACCTAGATGCTAGTCACCCATAACTTACCATAGACATAGTCTAAATACATTCTATTAAAAAATCGTTATATGTTGCTACTTCTTACTATGTTTGTAATGTTTAAAAGTTTGTAATTTATGGTTATGTTGTATAAGGAATTGACGTGATTCGTGAAAGGTGTGGTGTAAAAGATGATATTGTAAGTAAGTTAAAAAAAGGAATGTTGTGATGATTTGGGCACATTGAGAGGATGGATGATGAATAAAAGGTATCTATAGAGCTAATGTGGAAGGTATTGTTAGTGGACGACGGCCACGGAGAACACACTGGGACCAACAAATTGAGAGTGCTCAAAAAGGCACGCATCTGAAGTATGAAGAATAAAAAAGCATGTATGAAAAGATTGATGGATGTAGATAAAGCTAGAGAGGTTGTCCAGGATAGTACGAAGTGGCGATAAATAGTCTCTGCTTACCTCAATGGGAATTAATGGCGTGAGTTTAAATCTATGTATGTATGTTCTTACTATTATATGGGTCAAACTCAGAAAACCTAGGTTAAAAGTGAGTATTATTAGTAATATGATTTGCTGACTGAAAATCAGTGTTGTGAGCTCCCAAAAATCACAACATAGTGCTTTGTCAGTACCGTTTCACTATGCAGAGGCATTTCATTTTTAATACTTTATAACTTTGATTTGTTTATAACATCTTGTGTTTTAATCTAAAAAAAAAGTATTGTTTGTTTATTTTGTATTTAGTTTTATGTTTTTCAAACTGTGTGTATAAAAATTTCATTTGTTACAGACACTTTTGAAACTAGAGATGTCCCAATAAAGAATCCATTCCAAAGCTCAACTACTAGTGATGTATTTTCAAACAAGAATCCCTTCTTCAACGGCGGCTGGAATACCTCGGCGCAAGTACCTGTCAACCCCTTTATGGTAAGTTTCTAAGAATATTGTTCTTGTAATAATTTATACTATACCATGCTGAACAACTTGTGGCAGATGGTGCGATAATTCACTTACATTTGTATGTGTTGGTTACATTTGTTTAGCCATTAATTAGTTAGGGCGTAAAACATTTACTGTTTAATTGTAGTTACTGCTATAACACTTAAAAAAAGTGGTAGCCAGAGCTTCAGAATTAAAGATTCCTCAGCTACTTTTGGAAGTTAAGTTGGGTAAGGTTTGTCAAAATAAAGGCATAATACAATGGGCAGAATCTTTCAAACCTGCGGCGCTAGTATAGCAAGTAATAACAGTCGAGATATCTCGTCTGTCGTGGCTTCCGAAATTCTCGGACTCCTCCCACTTTTGTTAGCACAGTCTTGTACGTCGAGAGAGGACGACAAATCTTTCATGGCCGAGAAGACGTTTATTCGTTCACTTTCCGTCGGTCAATTAGGTTTTTTACTTTTTATTTTAGTGTGTATTTGAGTTCATTCAAAATTAGTTGGTGTCTTTCTACCACTTTGCTTACGGCTAATTATTTTACCCATTTTAGAGGTTTATGTAGGTATATTAAATACACTCTTATATTTTTCTCGTTTCATAACACATTATGGATAATATACCATTTATACAGCTTTGAGTAAACGAAATTTCAACAGGTAGAAATTTTCAAGATTTTGTTGACGTTGGCAGAGAGAAGTTGTCATTCTATGGGTTATTTGCCACCATAAACAAGATGGTCGTTTCGTGTTGTTTTGTTATGTTTCTTTTAAATATAAATAAACGGATTTCAAGGATGGAGTACTATTTGTTGATATAGTAAGTATATAAGTTTCTTTATGAATATGCGAGTGATTATAATGTGTTGTATAAGTTTAATGTGCATTTTTTTAACTTTACAGACCAGTGTATTCGAAACTCAAAACACCATCCCCGATTTAGCCAATATTTGGCTTCATCCCTCCAATGCACAAGTGGATAGACCATGTGGAGTTGTGGACCCTCGTAACTTGAGGCCCATCCGGAGATCATAGAATCCGGCAAACCGATATTGATCGGATGAGACTTAATAAAATCGTAAGTTTTCATTTCACTTTTTACAAGTCGTAAGTATAGCGTACAAGAAATAAAAAAGAAACAATTCGCAATCTAAATCCTATAGAGAATGCTATATGAATCTAAAAGTAATGATTGATAGTATCTGCCTTCCCCAGTGAGAACTTTTGACGCGATCCTATGTATGTATTGACGATGATATGAAATAAGTAGTTAAACCAAAAATTAAATATTACTCCTCAATCTTATTTTGGAATAGACATAACACTTACACTTACCTATGCCACACCATACCTATACTCATGGCTATAAATCACATTATTTTGTATAAAACAGGGTATATATATCTAGCTAAAACTTCTCAGTTCATTTAATTATGTATTGTTCATGTATGTACAAGTAAAGCTTCATCTAGGCATAGACACCTAAATAAGAACGTTAGGTGACCATGTTGAGCAGTACACATGATCTCTGTACCCCATCGTAAGGTTATGAATGAAGGTGTTATGACTAGATTATACTTAGAATCACCGAAGTAACTAATGCATATTTTCTTTATTTTCAGAACATTGCGGAAAAGGAGTATCATATATATATATATACCCATCTTACTTTGAATGTCCTCTAATAAGACCGAGAAGCTTCTGATTAGTATATAAGTGTTGCTGTTGCAAATTTGTTTTGCTAATTTAGTTTTAGTTAAAATAGTGAACTACTATACTGTGTGTAACTGAAATGAGTATGTCTTGATGAATTCAAAACATTTTAGTTAGTCAGTATTGGTAACATATTGTAAGTAAGTGTATCAAATAAGACAAGCATGATACAATAGTGCTTTAAATGCAACTCTTATTATGTGTGAGTTTTTAATAAAGTTTTGTATTATTGCTGTGAAGTTAAAATGCTACCTTGATTATTTGTATAGCTGTGCGGTTGGGGTTAAAATATATTTATATAGCTGCATGCACTATTATAATATGGATTAATTTGGCAGTTTGTTTTAAAACATTGCTTTGTATTGTCATTTAATAGACTACTACACTATAACTATGTGTTGCTGCTGAATAATTTTAAGATATTGCTTTGTATGGATTTTACAAGTGGCTTTACTTGTGTTCGACAATAAATATATATAATATAAATAAATGTCTTCTTTTCGTATCCTTGTTTTTATTTCAAATACCTATTTCCTGTTATCAAATATATGAACATATTGCCATCAAGTGTATGGCTAAAGCAATATATAGATTGCAACCTTGGGGCAATTTGTTGCTCAGCATAATGCTGATGCTGTGGTAAAATAGCTGTGCCTGCATAGTTTAATAGAGTTAGAAAATTGCGGCACAATAAAAGAAGGTAAAGTTTACAAGCAACGATTTAATGATTAAATGTGAATCGAAAATTGCTTGATAACAATTATGTAAGAAAGTTCATATACCTGCAATCTGAGGCCAACACAATTGCCCTAACTGCGCCTGCGTAACTTAATAGAGCTTCAAAAAATGCAACAAAATAAAAGAAGGTAGAGTTTTAAAACAAATTTTAATTAATAAAATGAGATACAATAATTAATCTTCTCTTTGCTTCACCTTGTCTCAAAAAATTTAAATTACGCTGTTGTGGGATGTTAGGTAAACCAATTTCTCTTAAATCAGGGTTCTCCACATCTGCAATCGGAAACCTGAAAAAATGGGGTAAATTGTATTAGTATTCTTGTCTAAGCTGTGAAGCATGTGTATGAATTTTAGTTGGTGTTAATTGAATTGTATCTATATTATTCTTATTATACCTGAAATGCAGCATAATATTGTATATTTAATGTCTTATTGCTGTTTTAACACATTGCCTTGTTTAATTAACTTTTTGTTGTATTGCTTTATGTTACTGTTTTAACACATTGCTTTGGTTAGTTATAATATAATATAATGCTACACTTCTAATGTATGTGATGTGTTGCTTGAAGTAATTGTTTAGCCTTTTGTAAGTAGGTGTTTTGTATGTATATTACATTTTATTACTGTGTATATTGTGTTTATTCTAATAAAGGAATATTATTATTTATATCTTTCTTTCATTTACAAATACCTGCTTGTATTCTAATATGAAATACCCCTTTTCATCTTGTAGCCAAACGTATTACATAGTGTATAATCTTAAACCTTATTTTAAACATTAAATAAAATATACAGACATACCTATACTGTAAACAAATATAGTACAATAGCACTAATGCAGTTCTTCTCATGGGTTGCATATGGGGCTTTTTAAGAGGTTATCTCTGTTTCTATCTTCCCCAATTAACTTAAAAAAATGGTTTAAGAATACTCAATTCCAATGTTCAATTCATTGTCGGGAAGCGAAAATGGATTTGAATTGAAGCATCACGAATGCTACGCCTTTGCATTTTACGCCCGGCTCGTCTCGCCACGGGAAATTATAATAAGGAACTGCCATTCTTGAACAAAAATAACATTTAACCCACTTGCAAAACTGTTATGATGTTATCAATTGTATAAATAACAAGAAAGACGACAATACTTACTCGTAAACAAATACTACACAATACACTTACGAATTTAAAACTTATAGAACGAAATATCGAACAGAAATATTTGGTTTTGCAAATAACTAATTTAATATAATAAAATTTCAATAAAAAACACACCAAACGAAAGCAAAATAATGATAACTTGAATAAAATATTTCGATTATTCCTTGTCGTTACCTCAACCCGACCAAGACAATAGTCGTCGACACTTCCCTTCAACCAAACGTCAAAAGAAGAGATATCCCGTCCTAATTGTGACACTGTGTTAGCAAAAGAAGAGGCTTGTCGTTACCCACGTCGAGAAAACACGAAACCGCTCGGTCAGTGACGTCACACGCCCTTGAACGTACGCTTATTTTACATGCTGTGCTAGCGACGGTCGAGAAACGAATCTTCTCTTCGGGTGCATCGACAAAACCGTCTTTCTCGTGCGCCCCGACGTGTTTCATTACTTATCGTACTAGCACCGCTGTTTGTTTGTTGTTTGTATTTTCTTCTTAAAACTCGATGTAGAGATGACAGAGTAAATGAAAGCAAAACAAAGCATAGTTCCAATTTATACCTTGTTTTGCGGTTACACTTTTTGAACCATACAATAGGAAAACGCAACCCCTTTCTAAGAATATATAAATAATATTCACACTGTTTTATAGATTTAGTAAATAGGAAGCGCATACTGCTGTTATGGTTTCAATATTACGCATAACAATTACAATTAATTATTTTTAAAAACATTACAGTGGCATGTGTTTGGCTTTGACACATATTATTTCCTTTTGCTCAAGTCTAAAGTCAAATTGACCATAGATTAATATGGTTTATCCTTAATATTCGTCTATAGTCTTACTGAAACTGTCATGTCATGGGAAATGAAGATCATCGTCGATTTACGATCACCGGACGACCACTAATCATACCAATTTTGCGAAGTACTAACTTAACATTAAAAGAAAGTTAACATGAGGGTGTGATTTCGTGGCAGTGTACATGTTACTATTTCTTTCAAATACAAAAATAAACTGCAGATCTACTTGCACCTAGGTGTTACTATCCGTGTTTTACTATCAACCGACTTTAGAATGCTGAAGCCTTGACCTTATAATTGTGGATTGACATTTTCACGGAAGTGAAGGGGTTAATCTACGATGCGATAGATCGATAGAAGTTGAGAATATTCTTTGCCACAAGCAATACCCCACATACCCATCAATTTAACTAATTAAAGTAACATAATGAATACATTAACTCTGTATCGAAGAATCTTTATCCATACTAAAAGGAAATGGACATGTATTTCGCGCGTATCTTGTTTGTGTGCATGTAATATTCAAAGAGTTTAAAAAAACACATCATTAATAAGCCTTGACCAATAAAACTTTAGGACCTACTGGCTTGGCTACATATTCGATCAATTTTCCCGTGTGGCCGTATACAATTTTGCAAGTGGATGGGAATCAAACATACGATGCTATAGCAAAACTCTTGTAAGAGGAGCACTGATCAAAGTTAGAACAAAAGTGTTATTGACTCTACTTACATACAATTATATACTCACACCCATAAATCCCAAAAAAGGGTAGCCAAAGCTTAAGAGCTGTAAACTCCCACATTTGGAAATTGATAGGGGACAATATGGCAGAAATGAAGCGTCATTGGTGATGAGTCTCCAAACGCATCGCCCAAAAACACTTAAATAGCCCCCTTAGCCGTACCCTTAGTCGCCTCCTACGACGTCCGGGGGTAGAAAGCTACACTACACGCCAAAATATGCAATATATATATATATATATATATATATATATATATATATAATTTGCGACAATTAATCTCCTTATTGGGCTTAATCTGAATGCGGCGAGTTGCGTCGAGACTATAATCAGATGTGATGACATTCATTGGCATTGTGTCAGTTAAACAGCTTAGACCCACTAACCTTTCGCCGCACTAAAATTATCTAAACAACAGTTATTTATCTACTATCGTTTACTGTTCTACTAAGGATTTGAACTTGTTATTGTTTGACCTGTGGAAGAATCGAGTTGCGAGACGATTGATACTTTCATTTTTTTTCATCTGCTATTAAACTATGTCTATTAATCTTTAGCAAATTAGGACGCTCAACACACTACGAGGGGCATGCCAATAGAAGTTAGATACTCTTTTCTCATTTAATTGACACTGGCAAGCTATACACCATCTTATAGGCTGGTTTTTTATTGACAATATTGACATATTTGAATATAGAACACACTTCTTTTATTTATTTTTTGTTTGAATGAGCATCATTTTTCCGAGAATCTGGCGGGAATTCACTTGCAACAATGGATCTCAGTCGACGTGATTTTCGCGCTATGATTTATTATGACTTTAAAAAAGGTTTAAAGCCTCAAGAATGTTTTGAACTTTTGGCTTCTACTTTTGGTGAGTCCGCTTGTTCCCGAGCAACAGTATTAAATTGGTTTGCTTAATTTAAAAGAGGACGGGGATGTCTCGAAGATGAAGCGAAGACAGGACGGCGGCGGCGGCCAACCGCGGTCACGCAAGAAAACGTTCGTGCAGTCGAAAAACTTATTTGCGAAAACCGACGAATTACATATGTAGAGCTAGAGCGAGAACTAGGAATTGGATCAGCAGCAATGCAAACCATAATTCACGACCACCTTTCTCTCCGTAAACGTTGTTCGAGATGGGTGCCGCACAAACTTACCGATGAGCAGAAAGACCGTCGGGTGGATTGGTGCCTATTCATGATAGATAAATTCAACGGAGGCGAGAAAAAAAACGTATATGATATACTGACTGGTAACGAAACATGGCTATATATAACTATGATCCCGAATCAAAGCGACAGTCGACTGTATGGTGCTTTGAAGACGAGCCAACTCCAACGAAATGTCGCCGTGCACGAAGCACACAGAAACAAATGGTCGCCTCGTTTTTCTGCAAAACTGGTCATATCGTACTGCTACTGTTGTGCTAGAGAATGAACGAACGGTGAATTTCGAATGGTATGTGACAGTTTGTGCTCCAACAGTAATATCAGCTTGGTGTGACAAGCGACCAAAGTCAGGAATCCGGCATAGGGTGAATACTTCGAAAAGATCGATACTTGTAATAAAGAATAAATTTTAAAATTTTTGAGTATCTAGTTTCTTTTGGCATGCCCCTCGTATATAGTTGAAATGATATGAAGAAATTTATACTGAGCCGTATATAGCTAGATCTATCAGATATGCCATATCCTCTACTTTATGCGCTGATTTTTTAAACGTCACGTGATCTTTTTATGTAAAAGAATAATTAACTCACAGGCTTTTTCCTCACGATGTGTTGCCTTTTGAACGTGAACGTTTGAGTTTTTGAGTCTTTCCGTTTATATGACAAACACTAGTTGCATGATAGCACCAAACACCGTGATAGCCCAGTGGGTAGAACACTTGGTTATCGTGCAAACGACTAGTGTTCAAATCCTGGGTCGGGCCTACACCAATTTGTCTTTTCTAAAGACATATGTGTGGTAAATTTATCATGGTTGTTAACGGTGAGGGAAAACATCGTGAGGAAACCCACATGGCTGAGTTGTACTTAGTCATGTGACAGTGTATTCGTACAAAACGGCGATAGGCCTGCCCCCTATCACGTGAGTACACTGTCCATGCAAAACGTGGGTACTCTGAACACCAGGTGACAAAGTCACGTGATGTTCAGAAGTATTAGTACCTCTGCCAACCCCTTCGGGGATATTCGGCGTGAACGTTTATGAGTGAACGGTGAGGCTCGTGAGAGCGCGTATGTAACGTGAGAAGTGAGAAACTGACAGATTGTACATACAAAATATGTCAGTATATCACTTCTCACATGTCATACTCGATTACACACTCCTCATGATACGTGGGAGATTCGAACCCGTGCCTCCTGAAATGCAGACCTGAACTTTCCCTCTAAGCTTTTACAATACGATACAAATTGTTTTTATAACTTGACCAATATCAGATTTACAAACAAGAACCAAATTTGCCTAAGGAAGTTAAAAATATACGTCACCCTATTCATGAGTTCATGAAACTGTGACTAGTTTTTGAATACGAATGATTCACAAGTTTGTTGTACGGCTCAGGTGTAAACTTGCGATAACTTCATTAGTCATTGCCTTGATTTATTGATGTTTATGCATTGACTTTATATTTTGGTGCATTATCTATGTTTCAAAATTTTACACATATCACGTTTGTGAAATAGATGTAATTTTGTAGCTTCTTAATATGAAAAAAAAATATATTTTGAAATTGGTTATTCACGGTGTCGTTTGAACTACAGCTAAAATAATGAATTTTACAAAATATTTGTTTTGTTTTTGTTTTTGCTTTTTAATTGTAGTTCTAATCTCAGGTTTTAAAGGCTATTTAATTGTTTTTTTTTTTTTCAGCCTTCAACAAACAACGGCAACTTCCTGAACTCGAACAATCCCTTCCTCTGATGTATTTTTGTAAGAATGAACAAATTATGAAATTTTAGTGAGTTTATGAACAAATACAAAAGCACAAAGAAACTACAAATATTAGTATATGAAGTTTTGTAATATATTTTATTTAAATTATTAACGTATTATATTGCCATAAGGATGCGCTTATCTTGATGAACCTCATTAAAATTGGCTTAGGAAATTTGAGTCATATCATGTTTCTCTGCCAAAATTTAAAAACAAGATAATAACGCAATTGCCTCAATTTGCCTTGTCTATATATTTTTGATAAATATTACGTATATAAATGAACTTTCATATTGAACTACAAATAATCAGTATACAACAACGTAATAGGAACAAATATTGAGATTATAAAGTATGTCGTTTTGTTTAGTATTTATTTGTTAGTGATAGGTGTTATTCGCTCTCACTCGGCCAATGACTGATTATTTTGTTTTAAGATTAGACAAGCCAAATTAATTTTATTTCATGATCAATTTTTATTTATATTAAAATTATTTTTTATCTTCAGATATGTTTTATTGTCCATGTAGCAATTAGCGTTTTGACAAAGCCGCATCATCTGGACACTTAAAACCTATCTGTTTGTAGTATTATTTTAATGAAATCAATTATGTAAATTTTAATTTAAATGGTAAGAATAATTGTGTTAGGATATTTTAGACTTTTGAAAACAAATCTGTCCATCCATGGTAAAAAGTAAAAAATGTATTTTATCTGCAATTTTACTTGTCTCAATTGATGAAATAAAATCATTTAGGCATTTTCCTTTCGTCCATTCATGTGATTAAATAAAAATATTCTGAGTCATAGCCTCAACGAGTAAATCGTAACGTGAGGCACCATAATTTTGTTGTATTTTTAGTTACCCTGTAATTTATAAGAAACGTTCGTGCCTTTTAAACGTAGATTTATTCAAATGATCTATTTCCTACGAAACTTTAACTATTTTATTGGTAACTCGAGAAGAGCTGAACAAATAGCTGAAAAAATATTTTAATCAAATTTTAGTATTATCGTGTAATTAAATGAAATAATCCCAAATCCCCCAAGAAACCAATGGGATTAATATTGGTATTTTTTTAATGCAATACCAAGTATTTCACCCAATGTTCGATCAATATCTTTATAGTTGATCTAAACGTAGCACCTAATTGATGAAACAAGGTGTATGAGTCAGATGTCAATATGTATTGAGTCATCACACAGAGTGGCCTTATAGTCGAATTTACACTAACTTTTGAGATGTCGTTTTACATATATATATACTCAGCTACCTGGATTGTTCAAATGTGAGATGTTAGCGTAATACTTGTGATGAAACCCAGATTATTTTAATTTATGTCTATTAAATGTATAAGCGATTTTAATTAAATTGAAATGTGTACGAATGTTTATTCTGATCAGAAAAACTAAGAAAATTTCTGTGTATGATTGTTTTTACCAGATTATCCGGCTTGTATATTTACCATTTGTTACATTGTTGTTGGGGTTACATTAATGGTGGTAATTGGTTATTGAATTCAATGGGTATTGTATTGATATTTTGCAGTTGTGCTGGCACTGGAGTTTATTATAGTGAACCATTCTTAATATACATACCTTATCAAGTTTGCACACAAGTTTAAATTACGTTGTCCAGTTCTTTCCTGGTGTAAATGGTTTATAGATAAATACATATAAAGGTCATGTGTTTAGCTAGTCTTAACAAACGGGCGTCGTATTTCTAAGAGTTCTAAAAGGTTATCGTAATGAGGTCTTTGTCAGCTCGTGACAGCCGGAAAACCGACTCTTAAGGTTTAATTTATTAATTAGAATAATTTGAGCACAGTTACGGCCCAAGTATTAAATAGCACAAATGAACAAGATTTCTTAATTATTCCATTTTATTTTTATTTACCTTTAGTTTTGTTAACATTTTAAATTAATAAGTGACCTGTTTTATGCTTAATTTTCTATTGTATTTCTAAGACGAATAACATTTAAATTGAAATGATTTCTTTTGGAATTTTCTATTTAACAAAACTCTCAAATCGCGTCTATATCTGTGATGTAATACATTTTAATTAATTGACTCTTTGAATTATTAATGTTTTATATTATAATCGCACTTGTTTACTTTAATTGTTTAATAGGTGTATTGTTTTTAACAAATTTGAGCACTGAGATCTGTTATGCTTTTAAGATGTAAAAAGTAATAATAAAACGCATTGAATCGAATATTTGTTTATTTTTCTAAGATATGATTACCGATTATTTGCATACATATACTCACCATGTAGCCAGAGCTTCAGAATCAGAAAATTCCTCAGCCACTTTCGGAAGTTGCGTAAGGAAAAGATTGTAAAAGAAATGTTGTTGATGATGGGTCTCCAACCGTATCGCCCAATAGAGTTTCACAATAAAACAATCTTCAGCCACTTTTGGGAGTTGAGTGGGAAAAGCAGTTGATAATGACAGCTCAACCAGCCTCTGTATGTTAATCACCGGTTAACAGCTGGAGCTGTCCGTCGATAACTAGACTCAGGCGATATAAATGCCCGTGTACGTTGAACACAGGCACTCTAAGCTATAACACAATGGAGGGTCTAACTAAGCCAACTACACTGACTTTACTGTGTATTGGGAACGAAGGGTGAATAATTTTGCTGGTGTGTACAAGGGTTTCAAGTTCTGCCATCCTTGGATTTGATTAGCTTATTCGTGACTTCCCGCTTCTGTAGAGCCCCGTTTCCATCAGGTATAGGTATAAAAATAAATAAAAATCATTTATTTTCAGGAATATATCCCATATTAGAAAATTACAGATGTGACATCACATAACATCATTACATATGTTTAATCTTGTCGTCATTTATAATTATGTGTACAATCATTTTTGTCACCAAAAAATAATAGGCTCATCTTAAATATGTATGTAAAGGGTACAGGTCAGAAAAACATATATACATATATCTAAAAAAAGTGTAAAAGCATATAAGTATAAATCACTATCTACGATTCTCACTCAAATGTGTACCAATCCAAGAACGAAAGATATGGCTATCTAAACCACTATAAACCATTTGCAAAATGGTATTTTCCGAGCGGCGCAGCCTATCCCACAATGCAGCAACTTTAGCCCTCATTATTGCGTAGAAGTCAGGCACTCCCGCCTCAGCAAACATACCCGGGACACTACAATATCGAGGCAGTCTCATGAGGATACGATATGCAAAGGTATATCATGAACCAGACGCGAACTACTGAGACTAGAGCGTCCCCGCGTTTGGTTCGAGTCTGGAGGTCTACTCTTCACATCGGTAGTAGGAATATGTATCTCTTCTAATCCCTATTAACATTTATTTCTGTATCGCTCACACAAACCGAATATTCGGATTTGACATTTTTGATAAGTGATATTACCTCCATTGTTATCGTTAGTTTCATCGACTAGTAAGCACCAAAATTAATATTAATCTATACTTCAAGTATAAACTTCGTTCGAGCTTCGAAGCGGCAAGATGGACACAAACATTTTTACAAGCTGATGAAAAAGATACGAAAACTTTCATCGTTCTCGATGTCACATTTGACCTACTGTACAAATTAACGCGTGTATCCTTGTTATTGAAACATTCGGTTTATTGTGGAAAAGACAAAACAAGAATATCCGTTTCCATGTTTGAGATCTTAACCAAGGCGAGTAGAAGTATGCGTCCGAAATGAGACGAATGAGAGGGCATATATGGAAACATTGACGAATGTTAATGAAATTCGAGAGGTTTTTCAGGTTCGAGTAAAGTGGCAATCGATAGTTGCCTACCCCAATTAGAAAGATATGCAAGATCTTTTTTTATCCTAAACAAACTTGAGTCATGCAAAGTTTATCCAAACCTTAATAAATATAATACCTTTTATGAGCGAAATAAAACATAACGAACATTCAAAAGCTTTTATATTAACTAGTCTTAAACATACATACTTATAATACAGTGATCAGTCTTTAACAATATATTACATCTTACATTTACGAGAACTATGTCACATTTTGTATTTACTGTCTTTTCGGAACAACGGTGTTGAGAAATTATCGGGTGTGACATTCGGACTGGGTAACGGAGTTTTCGGGGCTTCGTGACCGAGTGAAATATTCGATGCATTCTTTAAGGCTTCGGGCAGATCTTCGGGCAATGCTGCTGGCTCAGACGAGGACGCTGCTAATCGTTTTTCTGATATTGTCTTCAATATGTTTTTGCCGGCTTCTTTAGTCTGAAATAACAAGTAAAATTATATACTTAATTTAAAAAAAGTTTGTTATCCGACACAGTAAAGTCCGCAAGTCGAGCAGCGCGAACTTCCTTGCTGTTACCTATCTAAGTTCGATTGTATGTTGGTTACGCGATTGCTCTGTTTTTAGACAATCTATTCTCTGTTCGGTGGGATATACTCACGGTGTCGTGTTCCAAGCACTTGTAGGCGTAGTGCGCGGCGTGGTCGAGCAGCGCGAACCGCAGGTAGTACTGCGCCAGGTAGCGCTGCGCCGGCGGCACCTCCTTGCTGCCCGCGTTGGCCGGCTCCAGGCACGCGGCCGTGTACGCCGCCGCCGCGCTGTTCGGCATGTTGGATTTCTCGTACAGCCTGGGAGTAATAGATACGGTAAGGAGGGGATAATAACTATTTAATGTATGGAGGCAGAGATATTTGAAAGCTCTATCTCCACCCGATTTAAAAATTAAATTAAAAATCATTTATTTGCCAAAAAAAGGGTACAATACAACTTACATATTTCAAATATATAATATAATATTTAGCTTAGGTACACTCCTTTGCCCCGCCAGGGCGACCCTCAGCTGCCCGGCACACATAAAGTCATGGTGAAGCCGCACAGACCACAGGGCCAGCAACAACCAATCTTATCGAAAAAAAATAATATATGAATGATTAAATGAACTTAGGTGGAGGATTGAATATGGTGGCGTGACCTGAGTATTACTATTTGAACATATGATTTGGTCTATGACATGCTATTTGCCTTCATGACGGCGTATAAGAGATAATCAGGGGGTTCAGCCTACAATATTCTAATTTGGGAATGTAACCATGGGAAAAAATTAAAACAGAATTTATAGCAGGTTCAACATATTGTGAGAGACAACAAATTTAAGATTGTAAATTATCACCAAAAGCAACTTTAAATCATTTTGCATTCCATTAGTTACTTACTAAACAGCTAAAAAAAAATTTAAGCGCAAAATTTATAAAAAGAAGTATTAACAGTTATGTATTTTTCACTGATCTAAGTTCAGTTATTGTAAAGAAACAAAACTAAAACTTGTGTGTACTCACTTTGCAAGTTTAAATAAGGCCATCCCTTCAATATCTCCGGTGCTGTGCGCTTTGTAGTAACATTTGAGAGCGTTGGGAATCCGATCCATCTTTTCATACGCCTCGCCCAAGGAAACCAGCATTCTGGAGTCATCAGGTTTTAGTTGGGCCGCTCGAGAATAGTAGTATATGCAGTAACCATTGAGTCCTAGGATTTCGTACGCTTGGCCGAGACCATTCCAGGCTCTGTAATCGTTGCGATTTACATCTGGAATCCGATACATCACAAATTTAATTAAGGGGTAATTAGAGGTGATAACTACCTTATTTCTACCCATGTAACCCGTGTTTGATGTGATTTTTGGGCGATGCGGTTGGAGACCAGCCAGCAAGAACAATTTGTTTTTCAATCTTTTCCCCACTAGAATTTCTTCAGCCACTTTTGGAAGTGGCTGAAGATATTCTTATTCTAAAGCTCCTGCTACCCGTTCTAGAGATTTAAAGCTGTTATGTAAAGTATGTATGTAAGATGTAATGCTATCGGTATTTTTTTTACTAAAATTAGTTATTCTCTGAGGATGCAAGGAAACTTGTCATTCAACTATTTTCAAAACGAAATAACTCTTAAATATCACCCACTTAAAATAAGTATTAAATTCAACTTACCTATGGCCTGTCGATAACACTGTATAGCTGCATTGGAATTCTGCAGTTCAATAAATTCGTGACCCATCAATATCCACGCTGACAAGTATTGGGGATCTAGTGAGAGCGCTCTCTGGAAATATATCACTGCTTTTTGATGCTCGCTTCTTAAGCTGTAATAGTTTCCTGAAAAGACGAAGAAGGTATATCAATATGTGTGACAATATTCGGTAATTGAGAGAGTTTGCTAGGATTGAATAAATTGGCGATCAATAGTTTCTGCTTAGTTCAATGGGAATTTATGGCAAAAGTGTATATTTTAATCTGATTGTCTTCAGTATCTATTGAAGATTAAGATGGCCATGTGAACTGATTTACCCACACGGAGGATTAACAAGTTAGCTTTTTTTAGGTCGTATTTTTTATATTTATTATTGCTGTGTAGTGTCGGCTTAGAATAGCACTACCCCATTTCTTCCGGTGGGTGTACGTAAGAGGCGACTAACGGTATTGGGGCTATTAAGGGATTTTTGGGCGATGCGTTTGGAGACCCATCAACAACACCTTTATCTCATCATCTTTTCCCCACTCAACTTTCCAAAAGTGGCTGAGGAATTTCTAATTCCTTTGGCTACCCCTTCTAGGGATTTATAGCCATGAGTACTACTCTGTGTAAAAAGTATCGGGAATATGTCAATAAAAAGACCCGCGTAAAAGAGGTCGTTCAAATTTTTTTACTGCATGTTGGTAGCACTGTACTGATTTAGCGCGCAAAATTTGAGCGGGATCTGTCATTTAATTTGTTTTAATCTACATTTTTTGTTTGTCATAGTTTTGAGTCCTCGGCGATTTTTACAATGGAAAATATTGTTGAACAAAGAGTGTGCCTTAAATTTTGTGTTTCGAATGATATTTCATGTGGTAAATCACTAAAAATGTTGCGAAATACCTACGGCGAATCGTGTATATCGAAAACAAGGGCTTATGAATGGTATAAGGCTTTTAAAAAAGGCCGAGAAGTAGTAGTAGACTTGCCTCGTTCTGGTAGACCTTCAACCGCTACGACCAAAGAAAACATCGACAGAATCAAGAAGCTAGTGCTCGAAAATCGACGTATGAGTCTGAGAGATTTGGCTTGTGAGGTGAACATATCTTTTAAGTCCGTCCACAACATTCTCATTGACATTTTAGGCATGAAACGCGTCGCCGCTCGACTAGTTCCAAAAGAGATCAATTTTGTTCAAAAAGCGCAGCGAAAGCATGTCGCTGAAGACATGGTTTCCCGAGCTTCTACGGATCCGACCTTTATGAAACGTATAATTACTGGCGACGAGACATGGGTTTATGAGTACGACATGCAAACAAGCCAACAGTCTTCAGAATGGCGTCTCGAAAACGAGCCGAAACCCAAAAAACCGCGGCAAAGTCGCTCCAAAATCAAGGTGATGCTGACAGTTTTTTTTTTACTACCGTGGTGTGGTTCACTCCGAATTCCTTCCAGAGGGAGAAACAGTGAATAAAGAATATTATTTAGGCGTCATGAAGCGTTTGCGTGAGAGTATCCGCCGAAAACGTCCAGATTTGTGGCAACACAACTCATGGATGCTGCACCATGATAATGTACCATCACACACCATTATAGTGAAAAAGTTTTTAGCGAAAAATTCAACAAAAGTTCTCGACCAAGCACCGTATTCACCTGATATGGCTCCGTCTGACTTTTTTTTATTTCCCAAGTTAAAATTACCACTTCGAGGAAAACGTTTTGAGTCGATAGAAGCCATAAAAGAAAATTCGCTGAATGAGCTAAAGGCCATACCGCAAATAGCCTATGAAAAATGTATGGAAGACTGGGTGAAGCGGTGGAGATGTTGTATTGCAAGCGATGGGGCCTACTTTGAAGGCGATAAAATAAATTGAGATGAATAATTTGTATTTTTTGTTTTATTGACAAATTCCCGATACTTAGTACACAGAATGTATGTATATGTATGTATGTATTTTTTATATTTGTGTTGTCTTGAATGAAACGCTAACCCATTTCTTCTCACGGCAGGTGACGTAAGAAGTGACTTAGGGGACCTTTTAAGTGATTGTTGGTGATGAGGTAGGAGGCCCATCACCAACATAAACTTTACTTTACAATCTTTTAGGGGAAACTGAAAAAAGTTGATCGATACAAATTCTCAAACTACGGCTATCCCTTTTGGAACAATATCCGTGAGTATATGTATGTATGTATTATTTTATATTCATTTGTATATTCACATCATACACAAATATAACGATCTGAATATTGTTATGAATTATTGTAATATTGTTTTTTTTTTTATCAGGTTTGAAATACTAGATATGTAACTGTGTTACATATAATAATTACTGATTGATACCATCTATCAACGCACAGCCGAAACTATTGTTCTGAAATCTTGTCCAGGGAAGTTTTTTAATTGAAATTTGTTATAATTGTTTTCGATTCTAATTTTTAATTATCAGCGTAAAGGAAATAAACAAAAGTTGTAATTTAAGGGTAAAACAGGTGGTTAGAGTTTGTATAAAAAGTTTCTCATTTCTGTACCTAGAAACTTAAAATTTGGTAAAGTTATTCCTATATATAAATGAGCATTTAAAAAGGGATTTTTCAAATATCATTGCCTAAGGGGGTATAATATGGGTTTAAAGTTTATATGCATTTTTTCTCAATTCTGGTCTTAGCAATTTAAAAATTGGTATGTTTGTTTTTTATCCAATTTAAAATAAACTATGTATGTGAGAAGTATTGCCTGTTAAATTCTTCCCTAAAGGGGTGATGGGGTAAGTAGGGAGTTAAATTATTTGATTATTAGCTGTTTTGTACTCAAACACCTGAACTACAGAAAGGGTTTTGATAGCATTAGGTAGGTTGTCATAGCAGTAGTTTATGTATTAGATACTTACAATCCCAGGAAATTAAATATACTACATGATTGTTGTATAATTCATCGAAAACTTGATTTAAAATTTAGTGTGTAGCGCAGATGTTGTTGTTTGGGTCGACTAGCTTTAAATAACTTTTTTTTCCTATCATCAGGGAACCAACTGAAAAACAGCATGCATGAGAACTTACATTCTGGTACATGCAGCACCAGTGGTGACACATGCAGGGTGCAACAGGGCACTATTGTAACATAGGCTTGTTTGAAATTAGTTCATTATTTATTTACTAAATAACATTATTTTATTTCGTTTATTATTCCTTAATAAAAACTTACCTATAACACAGCAAGTTTCTACCCTGTACTTGTCTATAGATACAGCTTTTTGTGCCAAATTTGCAAGTTCCATTTTCTTTTCTTTTAAGTAAAGCAGATGAGAATAAACATCCCAATTATCCAGTCTATATGGATCTGACTGTACAACTTCTTGGAACAAAGCTAATGAAGCATCCACATCTGAAAATAACAGTTTTGTTTTATGATGGATCTGTGGAGAAACTCTATATAGTCATTAAATTCGGTTATAGTACTGGATTTACAAGACATACTGCTTATGTTTATTATATTTCTCTAATTGTCTTGGTGTTTAAAAAAATGTTGTTTTTTTTTAAATCATCTTTGTCTCTTTAAGCATTGAAGAACAAAGGATTCACTTGAGGGGCTTAAGTTGATATATTGTCAAAATTGGCATTAGATGATGATATTTATTTTGGGGCTCTTCCAACCAACTTTGCCACAACCACTTTATATTTAAAACTACAAGAAATGATTGATTTATATGCATATTCAAAATTCTTTCTCTGCAAAATTCATAGTTTCAGAATAAGCATGATGTCAAAACATACCTCTGCGATCATGATGTGCTATAGCCATTTGAGCTGTAATGTATGTACTTTTGTGGAACCCTGCTGTTGTTAAGGTCATGTAAGCTTCTAAGGCTTGCTCAGTGAGTTTCAGCTCAACAAATGCATGAGCTACAAAGAAATACATCATCCAGTGCTTTGGTAGCTGTAGTGAATCTAAGGCTTCAGCTTCATTAGCTAAACTGGCTAGTTCCACCCATGCTGCCCATAGTGTGGGTACAGATGCCACTGCCGATTGTAATACTGTTACTGCCTGACTTCTTAAGTCCAGCTTCTTTAGTACCACACCTTCTAAGTATTGCAAATAGCCATCAAGATTATTACGATTTGTCTGAAAGAGATATATTTGTTAGTATGGTTCAGAGAAAAGGGAATGATTAACTAATTTTAGTGTTTAAGAAAGTCTGATATAGTCTATGCATCGATTTAATATACCCAAGATACAACGTCAACGCTTGTAAAGTGTCTCGACAAAACTGTGCTTAAATTACTTCTAAGCACAGTTGCGCTCTTAGTAACGCGTGCTTCGTTGTCAGGTAAACATGCCAAAGTGCTCCGTGAAAAAGTGCAAACATAATACTTTAACCACGTTGAAAAAGGATGGCATATCGTATTTTCGGTAAGTACTAGATAATATTTTTATAATAAAGTGAGTTTGTGGCAAAATACGCATTTAAAATCATTAAAACATAATTGTTTTAAATTTATTTTCAAACGTCTCTTCATTTGACATAACGCACTATGAAGTGGAACAAAGTCAAATACTAAATGAATAGAGTCGCTTATTGTTTTTTTTTTGCGGTATTTCAATAATATGGAATTAATATTAAACTAGCAGCCCGTCCCGGCTTCGCTCGGGCATGAATTATCATTAACATTTTGTTTTTTATTTTATTACATGTATTATTATTTTAATATATTTTTTTAAGTTTTAAGCTATGTTATATTTTTTTGCTGTGTAGTGTCGGTTTAAAATAGCACTACCCCATTTCTTCCGGTGGGTGTACGTAAGAGGCGACTAACGGTTTCGGGCCTTTTGAGGGATTTTTGGGCGATGCGGTTGGTGACCCATCACCAACAACCTTTATTTCACCATCTTTTCCCCACACAACTTCCAAAAGTACATACATACATATACTCACGGCTATAAATCCCCAGAAGGGGTAGCCAGAGCTAAGGAATTAGAAATTCCTCAGCCACTTTTGGAAGTTGTGTGGGGAAAAGATGGTAAAATAAAGGTTGTTGGTGATGGGTCTCCAACCGCATCGCCCAAAATCCCTTAAAAGCCCCAATACCGTTAGTCGCCTCTTACGTACACCCACCGGAAGAAATGGGGTAGTGCTATTCTAAGCCGACACTACACAGCAGACTTCCAAAAGTGGCTGAGGAATTTCTGATTCCTTAGCTCTGGCTACCCCTTCTAGGGATTTATAGCCGTGAGTATATGTATGTATGTATGGTATATTTTTTTGTATTTATATTTAGATTTATTTTTTTATTTTTTTTATTTTTCATAATGAGTAATTACATCAAAAGCCATTCAATTTATAGAGTTAGAGCTTCCCTGTAAACAATATTTGACGTTGTTGTATTTTGGGGCAGCAAAATAAATTGATGTTCAGGAGCTCCCACCCGCGACAGGCCAACGTACAGTTGACCGTGAGTAAAACAATTCTTTCGCAGGTCAATCCCTACTAATTTGAAGGTTTGGCCTTGGAACTTATTAATTGTTAAAGCAAAAGATGTTTTAGCCGGAAATTGTAGCCGTTTAAATGGAATTGACAGATCAGTTGGGATCATCGGTATCCTCGGTATATGAGCTAATTGACCGGCTGCTGGGCCAGTGATAATAGTCGCTACAATTAAATTTTGCTTTAACTCTTTGATAAGCAGCCTCCCGTACCCCTTCGTGACGCCTGCAACAACTTACTATGCATAGCTAATCGAGCGGAGTTTTATCTATTTTTTTAATTCGAGATAACTTTCGAATGGAATGTTCGAATTGAATAATTCAAAAAGTAATATAAGGGTAATAAAGTAGTCTGAAATAATATATACGTTTTTTATAAGGATTAGATAGGTACAAATAAAGAGCCTTTTCTAAAGCAGGATTTTAATTTAATTTTTAAATAATTTTATATAATGACGCTTGTTGTGAGATAACTATAATAGTTAGAGACATGCTGTCGGGGCATTTTTTTAGATAATGATGTGTTCTATAAAATTGTAGTACATAGTTTTATTCTATTGTCAATAGTTTTCGCAGCGCACGCGATGTAAGGTTTTTTTTTGGTATTTCTTTAACACCTTGGGTTACATTTTTGAAGTTTACGTAAGGATCCCTAATTTTTTTGAAAATGAAATATAGCCTATGTCACTTGGGAATAGTGTAGCATTAAAACAGTAAAAGAATTTTTTAAATCCGTCCAGTAGTTTTGGAGCCTATTCAATTCAAACAAACAAACAAACAAAAAATCAAACCTTTCCTCTTTATAATATTAGTATAGATAACTATAGCCGGTCCAGAGAAGGTCAAAATTTACTCGATTGTGATTGGTGTTTTTTATTTTAGTAAAATATGTTTTTATTTATTATTCTAGATTTCCTAAAAATGAAATTGAAAGGGAAAAATGGCGGACAATAATAGCTAATGAGAGAAGTGAAGATTTTTTTAAACCAAATGATTCTAGTGTGGTTTGCTCTTGTCACTTCTCAGAAAATGACATGTATTATACGAAGAAAGGCTTTCGGAAAGTAAAGAAAGGGGTCATACCATGTATTGCGGTAAGTTTTTCCATAAAATATTGTAATCTAATGAGTACACAACATACGTGAACCTTTCAATGTTTTTCAGATCGAAAAATCAACGACACAATTTGAAAATGTATCACCAGTTTCGGCAAGGAATGATCCTAGCACAGCCAGACTTGAAGACGATTCGGAGGTAAGACAATATTGGAAATGTATGCTTGCAGTTTAGCTATTGCTAATATGTTCATGCTTCTGCGTTTGATCTAATCATGTCATTTATTTGTAGGTCGAAATTTTAACGACCCAACCAGTACCCTCTATCACAACTACCCCTCTAACATTAACAAACACACCCGCTAAGCCCACTGATAAAGAGAAATCGTTAGTATTGCAGTCAAAATTAGAGATAAGCTAATTAAGTAATTCGTTCGATCTGGAGTTTATTATTATATAGGAACAGATAATAAACAAGTTTGTTGTTTCAGGAAATTAGTACAGTGGAAGCTGTGCCTCAAAACAAACAGATCACTGATCTCAATCGCTGTACGCCGTCTCCGATATCATCAGATTTGACCTCAATTTTGGATACTCCAAAAACATTTCATTACAAAAAAACACTCAGAATATTCCAAAAAACCATTGATTTAAAAAATAAACAAATCCAAAATTTAAAGAAAAAGAACAAGAGACTTATAAAGCGAAACTTAACACTTAAAGAAATCGTCACAGACTTAAAAAAAAAACGGCTCGTTAATGAATCGTTAAGTAATGATTTGACAAAGAACATTAACGAATCCAATGACAAAGTTGTAGACATTTTAACGACAAAAAGAAAAGTTTCCTTTGCCAAGTATCCCCCAGAACTTCGAAAATTTGCACTAACGCTGCATTTTTACTCTCCAGCAGCGTACAAATATTTACGTAAAGTATTTGCTCAAAGTCTGCCACACCCAAATACATTATTTAGATGGTATCAAAATGTCGATGCCCAACCAGGGTTTACTGAAGAGGCTTTCTTAAGACTGGCTGATAAAGCGAAAATGACTTCAGAACCACTGTTATGCAGTTTAGTGGTTGATGAAATGTCTATAAGACAGCAAAAAACCTGGACTGGCAGAAAATTTGAAGGCCTTGTGGATTTAGGAATTGGATATGATGATTCAGATCTGAAAGCGTCCCAAGCTTACGTTTTTATTTTGGTATCTTTAAACCAGGCTTGGACACTGCCAGTTGCTTATTTTTTTATACATAGTCTAACTGGGGAAATGAAGTCGAACATGATATTACTGACACTTCAAAAATGCCATAATATAGGTGTAAAAATCGTTTCTTTAACTTTTGATGGCTGTAAAACCAATATTAACTGCATGAAAGCACTTGGTTGCAATCTTGATAATAAGGAAAACATGAAAACTACATTTTCTCATCCATGTGGAGGTTATGAGATTGCCGTGTTTTTAGACGCCTGCCACATGGTAAAACTCATGAGAAATCTATTGGAGGCACAGAAATGCATATATGATGCTGAGGACAAAAAAATAAAATGGGACCTGATTTTGGCATTGCACAATCTGCAAGAAGAGAATAGTTTACATTTAGCCAACAAACTCAGTAGCAGGCACATACACTTCAGAAATGAAGTCATGAAAGTCAAGTTGGCTTCCCAATTACTCAGCAACAGCGTCGCAAATGCGATTAAATTTTGTGACAAAAAACTGCACATAGAAAAATTTGCCGATTCTGATGCCACGACCAAGTTTATTAAAATGATAAATGATCTTTTTGATATTTTAAATACCAGAAATTTGGAAGACTTTGGCTATAAAACGCCACTTAATGAAAAAAATGCAGGAAAAATTCTCGAACTGTGCGCAGATGCAAAAAAATACCTGCTTACATTAACTACGAAAGTTATGTACAAAAAGACCAAAATAGTTAATAAAGAAAAGAGAGTTGTATACGAGACAAAAAAAGTACCGTTATACCAATGCAGAGCAAATACAGGCGTCATAGGACTACTCACGTGCATCAACAGTTTAGAACATCTGTATTCGACCTTAATTCAGACTTTGTTGTTTTTGATTACATATAAATTGAGTCAAGATCACGTTGAACTTTTCTTTGGCAAAATCAGAAGCCTAGGTGGTCATAACAACAATCCCAACACACGACAATTTAAATCAGCATACAAGAAGTTGTTGGCCCATTTAGAATTAAGCAAAAAATTCAGCGGTAATTGTTTACCACTGGAAAGCATACCAATTTTAAACAGCGGTGAATCAATCGCAAAAATAAATAATACCACTAATGGGATACGACGTGAGGATGAAGACGAAGAAAACATTTCTAAAACATTTTTACAAAACCGCAGCAATCAGAAAACAATTGAAGAAAACTACGACAGGAATTGTAATCATCTCGCCGAACGATTAGTATCAGAACAGAATACTGATGTGACTAACCAAATAGTGGGATATATTTCTGGATTTGTTGTCTACCATTTGGTAAAAAAAATTAACTGCGATGACTGTAAAAACCATTTACTAGCTACAGAAAAAGAATGGTTTCATAAACTGGTGGACGTTAAGGACGTAGGAGGTTTATGCTATGCATCCAAGGATGTATATTTTATATGCAGTAAATCGGAGAACATAATCAGGCACTACATTAAATTAAGTGGCGGAAAATCATTATTGAGGCAGTATGATGGCCCATATTTAACAATGAAAATTCTTCGGTCACTCGTAAACGTCACGCTATTTACAAACATAGATGCTCACAGAAGGAATCAGTTCAATCACATGTATGAACTGACCAAAGCTACAGTAAAGAAGTATGTAGATGTACGTTTGCATTACATTTGCAAAAAAGAAAATATTGACAAAAAAATCAGTTCGAAACGGCAAGTGTACAATAAACTGAACCTTTTTCAGGGTACATAGAAATGTTAGATGACGAGCTTAGCATCTAGTGTTAGTTATATGCAGTATATTTTATGCAGTCGGGTATTTTATTTCTTTCAATGATTTTTTTTATATCAGACTTTTTAGATGCCTAAAACTGAAAGTTATATGTATATTTAGAACCGCTATTAAAAACCCTTCATTTTGATATAATTGTTTTATTAAATTAATAAACCGAGTTAGTACTGAGTACAGTTAAAGACGACTCCATTATTCCTCTGTTCCAAAGCAAACATTGGTTATGGCTGTCACGCTGCGTAAACTGAATTCTTCTTAATATGCATTGATTTAAGGAATAGTATTGTTTAAAATAATCTTACCTACGGCTGACAGCAATAAAATTTTATGACTTGCGCGATGGTCTAATTTTGTAATGCCATAACAGCCCATCGCGCGCAATCGAAATCCCACCTCAACTCTATTGATGTAAGCTTGCATAAAAGGAAAATTTAAATGTTTTTAAGTACATTATGCGTTTTAGATTTGCCTTAGTAAACGCACACATGTAACTTAGTGATAGGACACATTTTAGACTTCGATTTGTAGGAGATAGTGAATCTAGGGTATATTAAATCGATGAGTCTATGTTCATTAAAGTAAGCAAATTCTACCAGGGTTGGATAGTGGAAACAATGGTCTCCTATTCCTATGGAAATCTAAGGCTATGAGTGTGAGTATGGAACTGAACAAACCTTAAAAAAAGACAGCAGATCTAATAGCACTTGTGTTGACTCTGTGTGGTCCACACCTAATTCAGTGGAGTTATCAAATCGTTTCTTCTCACTGGACATATACTGCGAGTACTTTTGCAAAAAAACACATTTCTGCGATGTGCAGTGCTCTAAATAATGTGCGGCTCGGTCATATTCTTGACAATCGAAGTAGCTCTTTGCCAGCGTGTATGCCTCCATCTCTGCAGCCGGTATGTCGTCTTGTTTTTTAGGCACGTTATCGTAGTTTATTTTATGCTCGCGAAGCGCATAATTTAATTCTGAAAGCCATTTCGTTGTGTCTGCGAGACCGCGATCACCGCATTCACGAATTCCTTCAAGAATATCAAGTCTTACTTGATCCAAATCAATTGGGATGTCATCCTTTGGATTCATATTTATGGACTGCATTTTCTTTAATGTTCTGAACTAATCAATATATTGTTTTAGAGTTTAAAAATTTTAAATCTAACCAAGTAAATTTTAGGATATTGACTGTTTATTTTATTTCATAATTTCATTTCATTCGTTGGTTGACTTGACTGACAGATGACGATGGATATGACGGCCGAGGCTATTTTCACAGAAATATTGATATAAGTATTGGTTTACGGACCTGGTTTCTTGATCTTTTGAGCCAACCGAAAATCTATGTTAACTTTCGAACGACTCAAATATTTACTAAAAAAATTAAACTAAGCACAATTAGGAACAAAACTAAAAAGCTTTATGTTCAGGAGTATTAAATTTTTACTGTATAGTAAACGGTTTCTTTTTGACACTTTTTGTTTTGCAACATAAGCTAAAGTATTCCAGTAATTTTCGGTTTTTGCTTGCGCAACTACAACAGCTCGCAAAACATAACATTATTTTATCCCACATTGGAGACAATTAAATAAAAGCGAGAATACTGAATAAAATACTATAAAAAATCCATCAATTTCATATCCATCCGTCCATCCACGTCAATCTTCGGTGTCAATAGCCAAACATTGGCGGAAACGTCAACTAAACATTCACAGCTGATCTTCCCACCAAAAGAAGATTCTTATATTTTTTTCGGTCGAATCAGCCGCGGCGGGATATGACACTGAAATGACTAGTGATGTGCTCACTCGACTTTTCAGCTCGGTTGCAGAAGTGTGATTAGGGGAAAATAAGATCAAATCGATTGTATGTCACTGTCTGTGCTTACTCGAGTTAGCTCACCACCTTGGGTTACTATTGGGCGGATAAATCCAGTCTTGGCTGTTTTTCTAGCGTACAGCCGGAATCGGATGTTGACCGATGTTTTAAATAAATAAATTATGTACTAGATTAGTGGTAGAAGCCATTACGACAATCATATTATTTCATATTCAATAATCGTTAAAGGTTATTTTGCAAATACAATAATCAAATCCAATCCATACACCTGCAGAAGATTATGTATCTTTAGCGACCGTCGATTTTGTCGCAATTCGCAAGATTATCGCTATCAATGTCAACAATTTATATGCAATTTGCCAGTTTTGACAGCAACAATAAGATTTTCACTTGTTTAGGTTAATTATCTTTTTCTAATTTTTTATTATTTTTCTTTTTAATCTATATGTGTTAGTTTTTATCTTAGTTTCTCAATTGGTATTTATTTTAAATTGTTATTTTATTTCAAATTGCCATTCAATACAATACAATTATAATTTATTCGTGATGAACTTTTGTGGATGTATGCTTATTTTAGTTTAAATTATTGTATTCAAAGACTAGAATTATACACTGGACTGATTGTATTAATATTTATTTTCATTGCGTACATTTGTTGTTTGTCCTAATTAAATAAATAAATAAAAAACCTCGTGCAACTCATCTCTGTCGCAGTATGGTATCGTGCCCGAAATACTGGCAGCATTTCCTCTTTGAATCGCCAAACTAATTCGTTGGCCGAGGTAGCGTAGCTGCCAGCCCTAGGAATACCACACCACTGACTTCATCATTAAGTTGTCATTGTCAGTCCAGTCACAGTCAATGTCAATTGTCAAATTGTCAGTCAAGTCAAAGTTGTTTCCTTCCATATATGTTCACGATCTTTGCGCTTTGGCGAAACCTCGTATGTTAGAGTCTTGGCAGAATTTATGGGACCGCTCGAAACTGATAAAAGGTATTCACTACGGCAATATCCAATCTCAAATTCCATCTCGACCGTGGTTCACCCGTCGCCGATTTCATAATATTGATAGGTGGGTTTTATCCACAATTACTAGACTACGTCTTGGGCATGCATGTACTCCTGTTTTTCTTACAAAGATCAGGGTGAGGGATCATTCGCTGTGCGAGTGTGGCCTGGCTGAGGGATCTGTCGATCATTTATTCTTTGGTTGTCCATTAACTCCTTCCCTTTATGAATATATTCCTCCGTCTATTCCTCTCCCTACTAATATGAGATGTCTGTTGTCCTTAGTTGATTCTCCCTTTTTTTCTACTTTGTGTCGTTTTATATTTAGTAATAATTTAAAATTGTAAACTAATTGTGTTGTCCTATTTTATTGTACGTATTTTACCTATCATGTATTTTGTGTTGTACTTAAATTGTGTCGTCCAATTTACTAATTTTTTGTTCTAGGTTTGTGTTAACTCGAGAGTCTTCAAGTTTTTTCATTTGAGATGTAAATTGGCCTAGACCTCGCTTTTATAACATACCCTTTTTATATTATAAATCGATAAAGAACATCATACTTAAAAAGTTTGCCCATGGAATACCTATCTAAAATATTGTAATTTTCAAAAAAAAATGATAATTAAAAATTGTCGTACCTAGTTCAAACTGAGAATGTATAGAACTAGATTCTTTGCTTCAGTGAAAATAAGAAATAAAAAAAACATTTGATCTATGGTGTAAACAAAAACATAACCTCTTTCGGTATTTTCCAGTTCAATCGCTCGCTTACCGGTTTATTTTCATGATATTATTTTTCAACGACGATCAATACAACTGGAAAATACCGAAAGAAGTTATATTTTTGTTTACAGAGCGAAAAGCATAGATCAAATGTTTTTTTTTATTTCTTATTTTCACTGAAGCAAAGATTCTCATTCTATACATTCTCAGTTTGAACTAGGTACGACAATTTTTAATTATTATATTTTTTTGAAAATTACAATATTTTAGATAGCCATTCCATGGGCAAAGTTGTTTAGTTTGATGTCCTTTATCGATTTATAATATAAAAAGGGTATGTTATAAAAGCGAGGTCTAGGCCAATTCACCGGCCAATCTCACATAAGGTGCCTTTCTTGCGTTTTACTCGACATTTGCGAAATAATTGTGGCAAACACGATTGAAGCCACCTAAATAAAAATTGAATTGAATTGAATTGAAAGTTGTTTCTTGCAGCTTCGTTTTGTATTTGTATCTACGTAAATATATATTAATACGTAACTTATACATGTTTGTTTGATCGATGCAGATTTGATTTCAAGGAATATAACGTACGTACAAGATAGTCAAGGAAAGTAAAAGATGGCAGAACCTAACACCGAAATTGCCGTTGTAAGTGAAACGGAGAATACCTACTCAACTCCAGCAAATGATCCTAGAAACATGCAGGAAGTGACTTTATACGTAAGTTTAATAATAAATGCTAGTCTTGAAAGTACTATAGTTTCGTAAGCACAAAGTAATCATCAATAACAATTTTCATTTGACTGTCGGTCAGAAACATTACATGGTCCATCACTGAAATGATAAGATAATTATGTTACTGGGTTAATGGTAAATAGATGGCAACAAAAAAATTAAAACTTGCAAATAATTCTGCTATTTAAGTGTAAAATGTTTAGATTGTGATAGCAGTACCCACATATTTCACCTACTATTTAAGTTAGCTATCTTTGTTTAATTAACCAAGTATTGAACTGTGGTAAAAGAGTTTTTGAAGCAATTACTGTCATACAAAAAAAATATTTTACAGACATTATTATATTAGAAAAAGACTATTGAAAGTTATGATGTTCATGGCTCAGTTGGTAGGTTATTCTCCTGATTTGAAGGTTGCGGGTTAATTTTTTTTTGAGGGCAATATTCATATTATGAATATGAACCATAGTTCCATATTCTTGCATGTTATTTAAATGTGTATTTAAGTTATAATTTTCTATTTTTCAAGTTAGTATCCCTTACCAAAGATCATAAATTTTGTATAGGGTCCCTCTATTTATTTCATATTTTAGAAATACTATACCCTTTTATTCTAATATTTACGTCAAAAGAGAATACTACCAAACTTTTTTCAAAAACCTAAAAACACCATATCTCAATTCCAGGTTCAGTCTCTTCTACAGAACATGCAAGACAAGTTCCAGTCCATGTCAGATCAAATTACAAACCGGATAGATGAAATGGGAACCAGGGTTGATGAGCTGGAGAAAACTATCACAGACTTGATGACACAAGCCGGAATTGAGAATGAAAAGTAGTTCAAATAACTGTTAGATTAGCAACCTGCTGCCAGCCAATTTTATCTATCTCCTTCAACTGTTAACAACCAATTCATTGATAGCGGAAAGTTTCCCGTTGATGTGATATTTAATATTGATGGCAGTTTAAAAGTTTATTTCAATGTAATTTTGTTTTTATTCATGTATTGTTTGTTATAAGTACACTTGCACATATGAGTCCGTGTATATGGACATATAGTTAAGCTAGATTTTATGCCATTATGTTAATGTAGTGTTAAATAGCCAAAATATGCTAATTTTTAACACTAAATATTTTACTACACTTTTCATATTAAACATTGTGAAAATGATGTATTGATTAAAGTAAAATTCAATTTATAAAAAGAAATATTTTTATTAAGTCTGAGCCAATATTTTTATACATTTATTTTATTCGAATTCACAGTTTCGTGCCATCACACACGCTGGCACCATTTTTGAAAATCAATATAAGAACATGTTACTATGACAACTGAGATTATTGGATCTAACTTATGTATCGCCTGATTTCTGAATTGAGTATTCCATCTGAGAACAACTTGAGTATTGTTCTGTTGCATTGAAATCTTAACAACTGAATGAGACAAAAAATGATACTTAAGTAGTTCTCAGCTTGAATACTCAATTCAGAAATCGGGCGTAAGTGTTATGCATAACACAACTTACTTCCTATTTATGCCGAGACCCTTTGTCATGTCCAAAAAGTTGACAATTAGCATAAACTAGTTGATATCATAATCTTCAGATATCATAATGTGGAGTTTAAAGATGAGTTTTGATCTTAACACATGATATCAATACAAACTTTCAAAGCCATACTTGATAATTCTTACGAACCTATAACATATTTTTTATTAATCTCACATAATTAAACACATTAATATTAAATTAAGCTATTTGCAGATATTCTAACAAGATAAAACTCATTCATCAGAATCAGTTTCTTCTTCAGAAGTCTCTTCTTCAGTACCTTCAGTGTCCTGAAAGAGATGTAACACAAATGTATAAGCTCATAAATGTATGACGACGACGTGATAGCTCAATGGGTTGAACACCGGTTAACATGCAAGCAACTAGTTTTCAAATCCCGGGTCGGGCCTACATCAGGTTGTCTTTTATAAAGACATGTGTGGTTAATTTATCACGGTTGTTAACGGTGAGGGAAAACAACGTGAGGAAACCCACATGTCTGAGTTATACTTAGTCATGTGATAGTGTATTCGTACAAAACGGCGATAGGCCTGCCCCCTATCACGTGAGTACACTGTCCATGCAAAACGTGGGTACTCTGAACACCAGGTGACAATGTCACGTGATGTTCAGAAGTATTAGTACCTCTGCCAACCCCTTCGGGGGTATTCGGCGTGAACGTTTATGTTATGTAATGTATAAGCTTTGTTGTTAGCATGTACTCTGATTGATGGACACAAATCCCGTATTCAAAGTTTATACAAAACACAAAACGAATATTCTGATTTTGACATATTTGATATGGGAAGTTGGAGGGATGGAAGTTGAATCCAAGAAAACATGGGTTGTTAGTTTTTAGTCAATAGTTGTCATTGGTTCCATCGTCTAGTAAGCCCCAAAATTTATATTGCTCTATACTTCTGTTATAAACTTTGTTTGACCTTCAAACCGATGAGTGAGACACTATGACACGAATATATTTTACAAGCAGAAAAGATGCGATAAGAGTAGAACTCCTGGCTCACCTCTCTAGCTTCATTTAATATCACTCTAAGAGAGGTACCATACATTTGACAATCAATCATTTTTTATTTATTTATTCATGATGGGGGGGAACCTTCCTTCCTCACTTTCCACCTTCCAATCAGATCTCATCTCGGGGTTTTCAAACAACTGCATAGTCGTCTCTTACAACATACGGTATTTTAGGAGGTAATGTAAATGTAAACACACCAAATCAGTAAAAGTATCGCGAAAAAAAGTTGCCCTAGCACCATGGATGACATACGGGCTCATCAGATGCTCTGAACGCACTTGAAAGCTAATTTTTGTAATGAAATTGTTAGGGGAGGTCCGATGAGAACCTTTTTCAAAACAGTACATCTTGCACTATGTCAATCAATAATAAACTGTAGGTACTATCGTATCGTAACTGTATTATCGCGTGGGGAGGGTGTGCATAGTCAATAATGATTGTACTGGAGAGTACACAAAGAGCGGTTCTTAAGACACTTCTTCAAAAGCCCCGTAAATTTCCTACATTTGAACTGTATCGTGAAAGTGAAGTACTTAGGGTCCGTAAATTATACTTATTGAAACTGACAACTTATGCACACAAAAATGTAGTAAGTCACCCTAATTATGGCAAAATACTTCATAAGCGTAACTTCCAGGCTCCAGTTCCCAAAGTGACAATCTCGTTTGCCCAGCAGTTCCCAAATTTTCTGGGTCCTTTCATTTATAATAAAAGTACTAAATCAATAGAACTGCTGAAGAGCTCCTTTGTCAGAGAATGCAAGAATCTCATAAAGGACTACCTTTTTTCGCTGTCCTACGAGGATATAGAATCTCTTGTTAGAGTAATGCATTAGGTTAGACACACACAAATACACAAACACTCACACACATACATTGAGTTTTCTTTTCATTCTTACAAATACACTAAATTATTGTTTTTTAGTTTTCTCCTCTTTTTTTGTAATTACTAGTTTGAATTTCTTTATAGTTCTTAACCCTTTTTCCTTTGTTTAGTTTTCGTTTAATTTATATATGAAAATAAACGATTTATTTATTTATTTAATGTGAATTCTAAGCCAAAATTATCGGAATAATGAATTAAGAGTTCTGTTAACTTACCGTGTCATCATCGTCCTTCGAATTATTCATCAGCGCGCCAAGTGAAGATGCTCTTCCTAATACTGAACTAAGTTTTTCAGGTGACTTGCTGGACATCTGAAAATAAGCAACCACGATACAGTGGGGATCGCCCGGGAATGCATAATAGTGCCGTTTTACCATCAGTGTTCTACACCAGTAAACTGCTAAAACAGCAATCTATTTTACAGGTACAAGGTTTGCTGTGTAGTGTCAGCTTGGAATAGCACTACCCCATTTCTGCCGGTGGGTGTACGTAAGAGGCGACTAACGGTATTGGGGGCTTTTAAGGGATTTTTGGGCGATGCGGTTGGAGACCCATCACCAACAACCTATATTTTACCATCTTTTCCCCACACAACTTTCCAAAAGTGGCTGAGGAATTTCTAATTCCTTAGCTCTGGCTAACCCTTCTAGGAATTTATAGCCGTGAGTATATGTATGTATGTATGTATTTTACAGGTACAAGGTCGCAAAGGCTTCGCAAACGATGTGTTTTATTGTATTTTGATAACTGTTTTGATTGCTTGTTACTTATATTACTTGTTAATTGTTTTGCCGTGTAGTACCGACTCAGAATGTCACTACTCCTTTCTAACCACGGGTGCCGTAAGAAAGGAGTATGGGGTTTTATTAAGTGGTTTTTGGGCGATACGCTTGGAGACCCATCACCAACGATATTTTATTTCTACCATCTTGTCCCAACTTCCAAATGAAGCTGAGGAGTTTCTAGCTCTGAAGCTCTGGCTACCCCATTTCGGGATTTATGGTCTTGAGTATATGTCTGTATTGTAATGTTTTTATTTTTTCTTTCTATATATCTCAAATTTATATTAATCTCAATGCCCAGTGTGACGTAATCTTACCATAGGATCTTCGTCTTTTGTCGGTGATGATTGATTTGCCAGCAGCGATCCGAGTGATGTAGTCCTTCCTATAGAACCCTGATTTGTTTGTTTCTCAGGAGACATCAGTTTTCTTCTGAAATTCTAAAGAATACATTTTTAAATGAAAGTCTGGTTATCTGAATATTTCAAAATTATTTATGCGTACCGCTGGTTCCTCGTCGGCAAGACCTGTGCCCAAAAACTTGGGAAAAAAGCCGTTTCAATTATTCTGCATAATAAAAAAACGAATATTCGGAAAGTTTTTAATAACCTACCTCTAAATCTGTTTTATCGTTGATCTCATGCACTTGCTGATACGCAACTGTGAACAGTTCAACTGCTTTTGCGTGGAAAGTCATCTCAATCATTATGAAGTCACTAAGAAGTGATTTCAGCTGCTGAAGTTTGCGTCTTTCGAAAAATTCTGTCTGTTCACTCAAACCTTTGGCTGTTCTTGACATTTCCGCTGTAGCCTTTAACAGCTCAGATTCTGCAAAGGACTAAGTAAATCAATGAAAGTAACTCTTTTTTCATCGCAAATGTAGATAATGGTGAAACTTACCACTTGCTGCCTGTTGAAAGGTTGACGTTCTTTGGCTCTATCTAACACCTTTTTCCTGGCGATCTCCTTTTCTCTCACATTCAATGTGTGCTTCAATTCTTCTCTTGCATGTTTGCAAATTGTATCATATTGGCTTAATTCACCAATTACCTATATTTTTTAACGAAATAACTTAATGATGTTTCATATTATTTTCTAGTTTCTCTATCTTGCTATTCCCAGTCGTCTATAGCCGAATTACAAGAAAAGCTAATGAATGACTTATGCGCATTAACTTTCTTGGATCATTTGTATTATGGATGGAAAATAAGTAAAAGAATGAAATGAGTAATTTTAACGGCGAAGTTAAAGCAATCAATATTTTAGCTATCATACCCAAGACAAAGATTGCAGTAAAAACAGGAGTATATTAGATAGTATTACCATTTATAGCTGTGAAGTGTTAGCTTTAAATAGCACTAATCCATGTCTTCCCTCGTGAGTTATAAAAGACGACTAAGACTAAATATAAGGATTTTAAGTGAAATGTGGCCGGAGATCGATCACATACCATCTTATATTTTACCCATCCTTTTCCCACTCAACTTCCATAAGTGGCTTAAGATTTTACAATTGGCAAGATCTTGCTCCCCTTTTTCGGATTTAGATTTATGAGTACATACGTTTTCAGCGACTATTGGGCGAACCCTTATTATAGTGAATTCTTACTCTACTTCTAAAAGCGGCTGCGGAATTTCTAATGCTTAACCTCAACGCCGGAAACGGCTTGCATGAATGTCAAAAACTAGAAATAAAAGATGCACCTTGGCTTCCAATCGCTGTATTTCGCAATTTCTATATTCCTCAACAGCAGTGAGGGTGACTGACAAGTTTTCCAAGCCCGTGCTCAGTGACTTGTTCACGAGCTCATTGCTGGAGTAGTCTTTAAGAACTTTAGCCAACTCATCACCTTTGTCCCTAAGTCTGAAAAAATATCATAGAATAGTCTCACTCAGCTGAATAACTTGGTAAATAAGCAGTGCCGGTTCTAGCACTACTAGCGCCCTTGGGCGAGATTATACGAGATACGAGAGCGCCCCCTAACTGCAATTCAATGACATACGAAAAAAGACAACGGGTACAAAAAAATAACCATCTATTAAAAAAAAGTTTAATTCACTAATAAAATTTCACTCTTTTAGCCTTTCTATCGGCAAACTCTTTTATTAGACATTCAAAGTCTATGTTTTCTGCAATTTCATTTTCGATTGACAAAGTTGATAAGTTTCGCAGATCGCAGATATGTTTTAATCAGCTTCAGCTTAGAAAATCTCCTTTCCCCACTGGCCACCGTTACAGGTATAGTCAGTAATATTCGCAATGATATCCATACATTTGGATAAAATTCCTGTCAATTGCGATCTTTAATAAAATTTGAAACATAAGCAGGGGAAACCACATTCTGATCAGGCAAAAAAGATTTCAGGCTTATCAGTTCATCACACGACATACAACTATCTATGTCTGATTTAGAAATTACAGTTAAATTCAATTGAAGAAAACTACAGAGTTTGACTAGGTCAGGTTTTTCAGGAATCTGTTTTATATTATATAAAAAAGACCTGCAATCCGAGCACTCATTTAAATGTCAAATATTTTTTATTAACTGAAATTAATGTAGCGTCCAAGAGAGAGTTCAAAAATTCTACCTCAAATTTCTTTTCACGAGAAACAATAGGCTCGTCGCGGGCAGTTTCGTCAGTTTGACGCTTAACAAATCGAACTCTTTTTGTGGCTCTAAAAACAGGTTCTACTGCCAGTTCTTCAGTCAATTTTTTTGCAGTTAAAATAGCGCTTTCTATATTCTTCCAAAAAAGTGCACCATTTTTTCAACATTTCTGTGCATTCACTGGTGATTGTAGGGATACTAACGACGTTAATTTGAAAAAGTATGTCATACCAAACAACCAATGAAACAGAAATCTTTTAACTGTTCAGCTAGAGTAGTAGCCTCATGAGAGACTTGAACATCAGTATTCTGAGTTTCAATTGCCAAAGTAATTAAAGCGGCATGGATGGCACTAATTTAATAACGAACTGTTTTGACACTGCTTATTCTAGCGTCCCAACGTGTGTCACTGAGCTTTTTTATAGTATATAATCCCAGGCTATCGGTTAGAATATTCCATCGATGAACAAAAGCTGAAAATAATGTGAACAACCTCTAAAGCACCCCAAACAAAGTAACTGATTTCCCGGAAGTCTTAGCGGTATCGCATAGTACGAGATTATAGCTATGACAGCCACAAGGTACATAAACAGCTAAAGGATTTATGTCTAGAATTCTCTTTTTAACACCAACAATTATCCCTTTCATTTTGCCCCGTTGTCATAACCCTGACCCCTACAGTCGTTTAATTCAAGTCCGTGTTTATTTAAAAACATCAATAATCACTTCAGTTAGTTTTTCACCAGTCGACTCATTTACAGGTAAAAATTCTACGAAATACTCTTTTACTGATATTTCCGGAAGTTTCCTTTCAATTCATGCTGCCAGTGAGGTAACTTAAAAACAAAAAAAAAACCCTCACGGTTCTTGTCTTTTTTCGCCGAACCAGTAAGCCTTGCTCAATGAGCGAGGGAACTATAAGGGGGCGCCTGTGGTAAATTATAGAGAGTCAGAAAGATGCGCCGGCCGAAAAGTTTCGTCCGGCGCCCCTGGGCGGTCGCCCACCCGCGCCCTACCCTAAAGCCGGCGCCACCACTGTAAATAAGTTATTACCATCTTATTTCTGCTATCAAAAAATGCTGCTTATTTGTCATAAAAAGGGTTAAACGGTAAGAAGGGATTAATGAACGCCACTTTGTACGATCCTGGCGTGGATTAAATTTAATTCATAAGTTTTTCGTTTACGCCTTTTATCGTTTATATATACTACGGTGGCCTGGCTTTTTAACACTTTCTCTTTTTGATCTAAATACTCAACTGAAATTAACATACATTATTTCTTTGAACAGATTAAGGTGATTCGAAGTATTGTTATTAGAAATTTAGACATTTACGTCGTATTTCCCAAAAGAGAGAGCAGAGGTAGTAATACTACTTCCAATGATCATATGACAACTATCTCTCCATTCCACGGAACTTACTTTTATGATGCGAAACGTCTTATCAGTGACGAGTAGGGAATGCAATACCGGGATACCGGGATCCCGAAATACCGGGATCCCGCACCATTTTTGCGGGACCAGTCCCGCGCCTAAATCGTGCGGGATCCCGCGGGATTGCGGGACCATTGACACGCTGTGTTTTATGCGCAGCTACTTCCAAAATAATGAATAATTGTTTTTTTGTTTGTTTGTAATAGGTACCTATCTTATTTCTATTTAGTGACTGATTGGTTTGATAACTTAATAAATAGTTTCACAAAACTATTGAGAGGCTATGTTTTATTCGCATTTGCGCAGCTACTTCCGAAATAATGGATAGTTGCTTTTTGTTTGTTTGTAATAGTTTTTGATCTTTGTTTGTAATTGTTGTTTCTGAAAAGTGATTTGATTACTTAATAAATAGTATTATAAATAATACATAATATTTTTTACTTTCATTTTAAGTTCTATAGTCTCGTTTATGATACAGGATTCCTCTCTTTTTCAATTACTTTAAAAAAACACGCGGGATCCCGCAAATACCTGGATCCCGCGGGATTGAACCTCTTAATACCGCGGGATCCAGCAATTGAAATTTTAGTGCGGGATTGCATTCCCTAGTGACGAGTGGTAGCCAGCTGCACGTGCAAAAAAGTTTCACGATCCGCAAACGAGAGGGTGGAACAAGCGTAAGAAAAGCGACAGCACACACTACACAATCGATACGTGTGAAGTATTTAGTCACCTTTCTTACCATAAATACATATACTTACGCCGTTAGATCCCATTGGGGCAGGCAGAGACTATCGATCAACACTTTGTACGATCCTGGCAAACCTATCGAGCTTGGTATTGGCTTTAAAAAAAGAAAAGAAAGGTTTTTATTTGTTGCCGACTCCAAACAATAAATTTAAATAAAAAAACGCAATTTACTAAAAATAAATAAAACGAGTTCTGTTTTAGAAATTTACTATCATCCATCCTCTCTATTTGCCCAAACTATCTTAACATTCATCAGTCTTTAAAAAAGAAAAGAAAGGTTTTTATTTGTTGCCGACTCCAAACAACAAATTTAAATAAAAAAACGCAATTTACCAAAAATAAATTAAACGAGTTCTTTTTTAGAAATTTACTATCATCCATCCTCTCTATTTGCCCAAAATATCTTAACATACCTTTTTCTATTCATTTTACAATATCGTCTTTCACGCCGCACCTTTCACGAATCACACTATTTCTCACCCAATCTCATAACCTTTCATTTTGTTAAGGGACCTCATCTCTACTTTATTCATTCTGAAAAGAAAGAATGAAAAATAATGTATTTAGCAAAAAAAATGCTCTGCTCTCATGCTTTTTCGGCCACTTATTTTTAATTGTATTCATTTAATTTAATTACTCATCCTACGATCGGAAACGTTTATTTATCAAGTGACGACTACTGAACTAAATTTGATACCTTGAACCTTTACACGTTTCGACCGTCACTGGGGTGATTTAGCGATATTCAAGTAGACTGCGGGCCTACTGCGGATTGATGCCGGCTACTACGGTAGTAGAACTACCGAGATAATGTCCAGGTCTGACAGCTGCAGCAGTCTGCTTGTACCCTAGAAAACTGGTTTAAGTCTTACAAATTGAATTAAGATAGAAAAGATGGTAGATGGTGATAGTAAAATTGGTGAAAGAAATTTATAAACCATTCACATTGGTTTAAAAATCTCTGAAATGGTAATGTAAGTAGAGTATGACCTCGGAAGACATTTTATAGATCGATATAGATAGAGGCGTCAGAAGTATAAAGAATATAAGGACATTTATGATAAGACTGATAGTTGTAAATAAAGTAAGGGAGGTTTGCCAGGATCGTACAAAGTGGCGATCGTAAGTTTATGCCTACCCAATTGGTATACTGTAAGTGTACGCAAGTAATGGCGTGAGTGTATCAACACAAATTGAGTTAGTGATTTTACCCCAGGGATGAAATATTTTGTTTTGTTTGGAAGATTAACAGCAAAACATAACTTATAAACTACTATATACATTTTCGTGTACCAATTATAAATCTTGACCAATATTACCTCAGTCTTATGTATTAAGTGGCTAATTTTTTAAGATAAGAGCGATAGCAGAATTTAAATTTAAGCATTAAATTTATTTAGATGACGATAAAAACTCGCTCTTTTTTAAAATCGGTCAATTAACAAGGAAACATAAAGAGCATGTATGAAAAGTGTTAAACAAACCTCTTTTGTATTTAACAATTTATGAATTTATGATTTGTCACTAAGAATTGACGTATATAAAATAGATTGTTCTTGTTATATATTTTTTCCTGTGTATTATAGAAGTTTTTCAAGAATGTGAATATGTTATTTTTATATTGATTAATATATCAATCTTAACGTATTTGGTGTTTAATTTAACAAAAAGGTTGATGGATGTAAACGAAGCTAGAGAGGTTTGTCAGGATCGTACGAAGTGGCGATCAATAGTCTCTGCATACCCCAATGGGAACTAACGGCGTGAGTTGAGTAACAAACACTACATTGTTTTTTTTTTCACAAAGCGATCAGATAACTTACCTGGCAGTTTTTTTACCATAATCGTAAAACGCAGAGCATAATTCACCAAAATGCTTCTCTACTACAGTAATACGATCTTGAATGAACTTGGCTTGTTGATCATAACTCAAAGAATGGACATTTTCACCGCGGAACATTGTATAATTAATTGCTGAAATTCTTACAAATCAGATGGATAAATAATATTTACTTTCAATGTATAATTCAGTGAAGGTGTAATTACTATATGAGCAAGCAAGAATAATTTTGGTTTTCCTAACCAATTCTCAAGAACGCATTTGTTTACAATTCGTTGCCATGGAAACCAACACTTGTGTTTGTGTACATGGTGTCTGTTCTATATATTTTATTGGAAACTAAACTTTAACTTTATCAGAACTTAATACACTAGCATATTAAGTTACAATGTACTAAGGTGTATATATGTAATAAAATTGATTATTTTAATATGAAAAAGTTGCATACTATGTCGAAAATAAGATGACAAGTTGGCTCAAAAGAATCAGGTTTCAAAGCTGCTAAACTATTAGAAAAAGGTTGAAACAAAGAAGGAGTTTTTGACAGCTGAGCTTAAGTCAAACTGCACTGCTCTGAAAAAACGCCGCGGCTGATTCGACCGAAAAAATATGAGAATCTCCTTTTGGCGGGAAGATCAGCTGATATGTTTAGTTGACGTTTCCGCCAATGTTTGGCTATTGACACCGAAGATTGACGTGGATGGATGGATGGATATGAAATTAATGGAATGTTTTATAGTATTTTATTCAGTTTTCTTTATTTAATTGACTCCAATGTGGGATGATAATAATGTTATTTGTTGTGAGCTGTTGTAGTTGTGCAAGCTTAAACCAATAATTACTGGAATACTTTAGTTAAGGTTGCAAAAAAAGAGTATCAAAAAGAAACCGTTTACTGTAAAGTAAAAGTAAAGCTCCTGGAAATAAAGTTTCTTAGTTTTGTTGGTTATCGTGATTTGTTTGAGTCATTTTCAATTTAACTTAGATTTTCGGTTGGCTCAAAAGATCGAGAAACCAGGGCCGTATAACCATTATTTTTATTATCTGTGCCTTATATAAAACAATATTTTCGGTGAAAATAGCCTCGGCCCTGAAAAAAAGTAAAATAAACAAAGCATATCAATCAGCTGATGTAGTTTTCGTAATAAAATTATTATTTTTGTCTTCAAATATTGAAAATGAATGAAGAAATAGATGAGTTTGATGTGTATCATCAAGATTTTACGACTGTCTCCGACTGGGAAGTTTTCATAGCGCGTATAGAGGAAGTTTTAAATGAATGGCGATTATCGAAATCTCGGAAAAAACCTGCTTCGAATCTTTCCAATAAATGGACAAGTCAATCTGAAGAAATTCAGTTTCAGAATTTAAATTTCACATTATCCTATCATACCCTTGAACCTTTGCAGGATTCTGATACTTCTTCAGATGGTAATAGTGACAACCATAGTGAGAATGGAGCTAATGAAGTTCTCAATGGATTGTGGGATTCAGTAAAGAGGTTCATGTCTGATGGAGACGGTGGTCCATTCCCTGTATCTCACTGGTATGGGCTTAAACAATACTTGGTGCTTAAGCCAAGTGCACCATTAGTAGAAGAGCACCATATAAAGATAGTAATGAGTTCAGTGAACATTGCATTTGCTAATGTAGATTGTGCTGTACCATTTTTTGTGAAAGTGAGAGAGCATTGGCAGCAATGTTATCTTGGTATCTATGAAGCTAGCCAGTTCCGGACAAATTTCAATGTTATTCATTTAAAAAGAATACCAACTCAATGTTCTCATTTAAATGGATTATCAAACTTGTTCAAAGGAAAGATTGAGTCACCAAACTCTTTAGATACAGTCCAGATGGCTGCCAAATTTTCTTATGAATTAAAAGACTTGGATACATTTTTATGGAAACAACCTTCTCAAATAAATGAATATCTATCAATAGATGGTTTTGACGTCAAGAAGTTGATAGAACTACCATTTGGGTCTGTTAAAAACCCTCTACAGAATGCACTGCTAAATGTTATATGGCCTAAATTTCTCGAAAATGCTGTTATAGACTCTGCAACTTATTCAGATTTTGATCCTTTAATGGCTCCAACATGGACTATAACTTTGAAAATGAGAGACAACCTTACATTCCAGTTGTCCGAAATGATTGGCAAGTTGATGAATCTCTTGAATAGTAATCAACTTTTAATGGATGTGTTAGGGTTGAGTAAAAGTTTGGGATTGGTGAATCCCCTTCATAAAATAACTCAAGCACCAATAACAATATCTAAGCTGGTGAAAGCAGCAATTGGCTCTTCATCTATTGCAGAGTTTAAGGGACCAATATCTGATGAACTATTGATGTCATTGTTGTATTATTTTTTCCCTGATGCTGTAAATGATGAGGAGTTTAAATATGCTAAGAATTTGGTTGTGGAAATGAAACAGGTGAGATTTTTAAATAATTGTACATTAATTTAAAGAAGATGCTGTGTAGTGTCGGCTTAGAATAGCACTACCCCATTTCTTCCGGTGGTTGTATGTAAGAGGCGACTAACGGTATTGGGGCTTTTAAGGGATTTTTGGGCATTTCAGTTGGAGACCCATCACCAACAACCTTTATTTTTACAATTTTCTCCCCACTCTCATTTTCAAAATTGGCTAAGTAATTTCTAATTCCTTAGCTCTAGGCACCTCTTATAGGGATTTACAGCCCTGAGTATATGTATGTATGTATGTAATTTAAAGTCTGTGCTTCTATGATATTGATATAAGACAATGTTTCTGAGTCAACAAACTCAGAATCAAATGTACAAAAATCTTTTTACCAACTTGACCAATACTCAACAAAGTCATCTTTCTGAGACATTCTCTTATACCTATCTAATAAAATTATAAGCACCATATCTCACTCAATACTATAATCAATTGATTACTTTTTGTGTCTACTGTATTTCTGTTCATTCATCATAAGTAAGAGGGCAAATAAATTTACTATATTAATGTATTTTTATTTTTAAAATTAATATCTTTACTTAGTTAGTGTTATTATTTAGATGAAATAGGGAATGTGCTTAAAAAGGCTGGCATCCGAAATGTGAAGATTAAAAGAGTATGTATGAAAAGATTGATGAATGTAGACCAAGCTAGAGACGTTTGCCAGGATCGTAAAATGTGGCAATTGATAGTCTGCCTACCGCACACTATAGAAAATAGATAAATTAGTCAAGTAAATCATATTACAAATATGGCAAATTTATTCTTTCAGGGTGACACTTAATCTTTCTATTTTCTAAACATTTCATTATTACATCTTATTTTTTATTTTTTTATATTGTTAAAATTGATAATTTATCATCTCTCTTAGTTTTTATATTGTTTGATAATTTACAATAATATGCATTTAAGCACATGTTCATTACCAATATGTGAAAACTTTTTCTGGCTATGTTTTTAATTTTTTGTTAAATGTTGTGTTAAAGCTGTTTGTTTTCCGTAAATAAATAAATAAAATACACAAAACGGCGAAGTTTCGCAGAATATCCGGTATCCGGCCTATTTCTACTTAAAAAAGCATTAGAAGGTAACATTGTATTGCTAAACTTCAATTTTACACTTGTTTGTTAAAAGTTCGTGATTGTACCACTAGATGGCTCTCATAGTCCATTTTTATATCAAAAATTAAAAATGAAATAAATAATAAAAGTTGTTTTTTAAAATAAGGATCAAGCCTAATTATATACTTTTAGAGGTTATGTGCTTACACTCTTACCCTTTACTCCAATACGGATAGTATCAAATACAGCGACTCAATTTCAAACTTCGATAGCCAACCGCGTTTTCCCTTTTTATTAAATACTGGTTGACCTTTGCATCTTCGTCTACGTGGCATAAGACCTACTGATAATTAAATTTCGATGTACGAAAATCAAAATGTTATCTTTAAGTTTACTTATACTCAAGCCCATCATTCTCATTGGGATAGGCAAAGATCGATCGCAACTTTGCATTGTCAACTTTGCATGATCGTGACAAATGTCTCTTGCTTCCCTGACATTCATTATTCTTCTTATACATGCTCTTTTATTCTTTTCACAACTTTTCTGTAATGCACCTTAAGGAAAAGACTTGATTCACACATCGTATTCCATTTTTAAATTAAAATGAATGGGATTAAAAGCCCTTTATGTAAACTACTGTTATAATCTAGCTAATTTCATCAAAACCCTGACTAGTCCAGACTTGATTGAGAAACAAATACCCTAAGATAAAAAAACCTATATTACCCCTTTAGCAACGAATTTTCCATCAACATAGTAGTTGATTTTAAAATATAATCGAAAACATGCCAGAGAAGTGGCACATGAACTTCAAACCTCAATTCAACACCCTCAGGAGTTATCATAAAAAGAGCACCTTTATCACATTGTAATTTAATCAGCACAGAAATAAGAAAATTTACATACAAACTATACATTTTATACTTTTAGGAGAAACAAAATCCTTTTCCCAACACAAATCATTAAAATTGTTATCAAAAACTTAAATAACATACATACATACATATACTCACGGCTATAAAGCTTTGCAATGAGAAATTCCTCAACCACTTTTGGAAATTGATTGGGGAAAAGATGGTAATAATAAATGTTTTGTTAACGGGTCTCCAACCACATCGCCCAAAAATCACTTAAAAAGCCCCTAAACCCTATAGAAATGGGGTAGTGTTATTCTAAGCCGACAATACACAGCATAGCCGACACTACACAGCATTAAATAACAGTTTTCATATTTCTAAGTCAATAATGAAAAAAGTTACTTATTATGTTACTTTACACACATTTTTTACCCCTTAACTGTTGAACTTAAAACAGTCCCTTCTTCGTGCTTACTTATATAATAAAAGGAACGGCTAGACAAAATTTTATTTTTCTAGGCATTTTGTATTTTGGCTGTGCGTTGATTCTAAATCAGTTAGTCAGTTTTGACGACGTGATAGTTCAGTGGGTAGAACACCGCATATCGTGCAGACGACTAGTGTTCTAATCCCGGGTCGGGCCTACACCAATTTGTCTTTTCTAAAGGCCTACGTGTTGTTAATTTATCATGGTTAGGGAAAACATCATGAGGAAACCCACATGGCTGAGTTGTACTTAGTCATGTGACAGTGTATTGGTACTTGGTACAAAACGGCGATAGGCCTGCCTCCTATCACATGATTACACTGTCCAAGCAAAACGTGAGTACTCTGAACACCAGGACAATATCACGTGATATCCAGAAGTATTAGTAGTTTTGAGTCTTTGAGAGTCTTGAGAATACTCATGTTCTTATATACTTTCAGATTTAGACTTAGACGTAAGAAGTCCCCCTCTCAATGACAAGCTCTGTCTGATATTGTCTGCGACCCTAACGTCATTTTTCTTCGTCAAGTTTACACTCTACAAATCTAAGTTCTTTCTTTAACGAACAAACATTTACCATTTTTTCTGGTATAGAGGTATGAATGACGCATAACCACTTTTCATCCAATAAGAACCTATAGCATAATAAGCAGCGAGCTCCTTCGGCTCCGTGTTGACTAACATTCACATTATGACAATCATGTTGCTTCCGCAGTACGCAATCGCTATAGATCCCGAATTGCACTACGTTTCGGGACAAAAAGTACGTTACGACCAGGCACACTCCTGTCTACTCTTCGAACTGACCACAATAATTCGTCCGCATCTCGTATAACTGCTTTTAAAATAAAAATTTGTCGCACTCGCCACTTCGAAGGGTATTTTATAACACAAGTATCAAACAGTAATATTTATGGAGGTATCTTTGGATTGGAGTTCACCATGTATACTCACTTAGCAGAATCATCGTTTCGTCCTAGTGAGATAGAAATTTGAAGAAAAAACCTCCTGGTATCCATCGATACGATACGACAGTTTTTGAATTGGTGAAGTGTCTACGATAGTCTTGTACTTGTGTCTACTCCCTTGTACCCTTATTCGCCTTTCACGACATCCACGGAAAAAGTTAGGGTAACAAAATTCCATGAAAATTTCACAAAGTAACCATATTTGATAGTTGTATATGTTAAATCCCAGTCGTAAGAGTAAATAAGATCCGTTTTCCAGAATGCTAGCACCGAGTCAAAACTATGCAGTTTCGTGAAGACAAGCCCTGAAGATGGTTTGGTTTGGAGGCTGTCCATTGTGGCGCTGAGGTTGTATGACGTCGGTGGTCTGCCGTATCTAGCGCATCTGTGGTACGAGTTTACGCAGGAGCTGCAGTATAGATGGCAGCACGGGATCTTGATACCCGGGTAAGTGAAAGAGACTCATCATTTTATATAAAGAATTTATTTCTTACATAGGAATGTACCTTTGCATATTGTAACAATAGTAATTTTATTTATTAGTGTAGTAAATAATATTGGTGTTCTGTCAAATTATATGTTATTGACTATTTACAAGATTCGCGTTTTGAACGTAAACATATTTATTTCCGATCTTTATCTTGGAAAAACAGCTATTTCCATGTGATAGTTACTTAATATTTACATCTTATAAATTAAACAATGCCTTATCTAAAATAATTTATAACAAGTAATATACTTTTCTAATTTCTGTGGTAATGTTTTCTTTACGGGTATTCAATAGATTTGGTCTTGATGTTTTGAGAAAACAGTTTAACAGACTTTTTGGGTAGTTGTGACTGACTAGTCTGCGATCTTTGAGATTTACATTACAAGTAACATTACACAGAGAAAAACACTATTGAAGATCCATCTCAAGTACTTTCTGATGTGTTAAGATAAAACTTCAATTAATGTTTTTACGGTTTTATATATAAAATTGAGTATAGGTTTAATTCATAATCGAATCCCAAATAACATCTTGGATACCATAATCAAACTGGGGTTTAGGTCTCTGGTACCGTTTCGCAAACGCATTAAAAATATTATCTTATATTTATATCGGCCATCACGACGCAAATGGATGCGGCGCGGTGACGATTGCACGAATACTTTGGACGTCTGACTGCGGCTCGGCAATCACGCGTATGTACCCGCGATCCGCGACAGAAGACGGATTCGCATATTCAAGAGTCGAGTGAGGGTCGCGGGCGGTCAGGAGGCGGGGGGCGAGGGAACGCACGCGTCACACCGCCGCCGGTGTCGGTGATGGGAGCAGGTGCGGGCGCGGCGACACCGCGAGCAGCGCCGCGTCCGCCCGCCGCCGCCGCCACCTCGCTATAAGGGCACGAGGCCGCCTCGCGCCGTGGCGTTCCGCGCCATGTAGATGTCCATGTCGTGGTCGGTCCAGTTGTCGGACGTGTCGCAGTAGCCCATCCCCAGCGAGCCCACGCTGTACCGGCTGGCGGGCCGCGACCGCGAGCGAGGTCGGCGGCGCGACCCCGCCGTACCGCCCGGCGCGCCGCCCGCTGCTCCGCCCGCAGCGCCGCTCATCGACAGACGTGATGCACGCTCCGACGCGCCACCGAGGCTCTGTCGTGATTGCCGCAAATCTGTAACGAGATAGTTGACAATCAGTAAATAAGTTGTTGGATTATTTTTATGGAAACGATAAATAAACTCAGAAGGCATGATATTAGGTCGCAGCTAGAACTTTCCTTGCAATGCTTAGAATGGGCCCAATATTAGTATTGGAAATATTGGAACTAAAATGGCAAGTAATCTCTATCTAAGATATAATCTATGGGTTAAATATATAACTTTTGACTGACCGGTTCGTGATCCCAGTAAGCTGCCAGGGTATCCAGGGGGTCCGTAGCGACCGGATTGCGAGTAGCTATGTTGTGATTGTCCATCGGCGAGTGACCGCGTTCGTCCGGGACGGC